>JAODKE010000035.1:1109038-1120327 GCA_026779605.1 Mormyrus hasselquistii | reverse complement strand
GCCCCCCCCCCCCCCCATAATGTAATGTTCCCGCGCAAGCCCAAGGGCGGTGATTGGACTTGGTGCCCCCCCCCCCCCCCCCCCCCACAGAGAATCCTCTCTCTCTCATATGGGCTGTTTGCCACCGGCACATATTTCCTCGACTGCCGTTACTGTCGCATCTATATACCTACAATATCACTTAAGTACCTCATATAACGCAGCACGTACAATGGCTTATGCATACATCCCTTAAAACCAGAATGCGTTATATGTGCATGCATTAAAAATACTGACTACTAAAATAAAAAAAATATTAAGCATAATTAAAACAAATAAAACATCCCTCTTCAACATAAGTGCTTTGAAAATGGATGGAAGGAGAAATATTATTAATAAAAGTTAATATTAACCGCTGACTCTATGTCCTACAAAACATGACAGCCAAAACAGATGACTATGCATTTCATTGTACTATTAGAATATTGAAAAGCACTGCTCTGGTAAAAGACATTTAGCACTATACAAGACATTTTTTTACTTTAGTGGATCACAGGGACAATTAAAGATGAAGAATGCGTCCGTAAATAATCCCCTGGAAAAACAATTGCCAAATTCTGAATACAAAACAGGTCACCTACATGTAGCCTCTTATGAAAATGTCACCCATATTCTATTCTGACAAGAAGATCAAGGCTTGCTAATAAGAACAGGCTTCCTCTGTTTTGCTGGGGCTTTAACTGCAATCACTTTATTGCCAGGACAAGGCAATGCGGTGACAGATGCAGCCTTTCAGAAATATGACTGACAACAAAGGCGAAAATGAAACTGTACCAAAGTCACAGATTACTGGGCTGATACAGCAGAATATATTAGAAGCCCCCGAATGCTAACAGAAATATACGCTTAATAAACATATTATGAAAGCAGACACACACACACACACACACACACACACACACGTCTGTAATTATATCCTTGGGGGGACTTTCCATTCATTTCTTTGGGACAAACTCTTATCCCAACATGACGACCTTAACCCCCACCCAGCCCTAAACTTACTTATAAGTAACCAAACGAAATACAAGACTTTTGGCATTTTTACTTTTTTGATTGCATTCACAGATGTTTATGGAGACTTGAAAAATGGTTCCCACAACGTCAAAATAACAGGTTTTTTTTATCACATTGTCTCCACAATATACAGCAATATAAACTTAATCCACACGCACAGACACACACACACCAATGCTACATAGCATGATATAACATGAGTCATGCGCATATGTTTTTCTCCTGGTTGATTTCATATAAGTGTTAGTTATATGGTCTGGATTTGCAAAACTGCTTCCCTAGGCCTCAGCCATCATCTGAGCAAACAACACAAAGGAAACTTCGATCCAGCCCAGAAATGAAGTCAGCCTTCAATCCAGAAGAATGTATGAACTGGGTGTTATCCTGCCTCTGGGGCAAATAATGCATGATTAAAAATACATGAACAACCACTTTGGGAAATGGTTAAACGCGTCTCGTTGACATTTTGAATTAACATCGAAGTACAGTTTGCACTAAAGCTAAAAGGCAAAAAGAAACAAAAATGTGTGCTATGAGGAATGTAACACTTTACGCAATATGTTCAGATTCTGTAAGTGTCCCTGATAACTCTTCTATATTGATATGGAGGTATGAGCCACTGTGAGCTGAGATTCTGAAGACAGCCGTTGTATCCGATTGAAAAGAGCCTGTCTTCAGCTGCTCCTTAAGAACTTACAACAGGATGTCCACTCATACTGCACACTCTTAAGCCGCTTATACTTGTCACTGGAAGAAACTGCATACTGTAGGCCCAAGTCCACCAGTGCAACCTGGTTCTCACTGGAAAGAGGTCTCCTTACCTCTGACCTTGAATGAGCTCTAGATGCAGTAAAGTACCTCTAAACATCCAGCTGTAATAAATACTATATGTCACACTAGAAATTAGTTTTTAATAACAAATGTGGTAATTTAAACAATGTCACTGCATGTCAGGGGTGTGCTAACTTCATCACATTATCGTGAAATATAAGAAAGATTTTAAAACTATGAATTACTTATTTCAAGAGGTTACTTTTTCTGAAGTAATTAGTAGTGAATGTGTTATTTCTTACTTAAGATTAATTAATCTCTGCATATAAAATTCACAAAGTATAGGTCCTTAACAGGTGTTCAATTATTCTGCAGACTAATTAGTTGCTGATGATAGAGTTTTGTGACCTTGGACTGAACGCTGCCTCCTGGATCCAATATGCAACCACAAGAATTCACTAAAACCTTGCAGAAATTAAGGCTTTAAATAAAATGTGGGGTAAACCTGACATTAAATATCTGGGGTACCCTGCTGTCAAGAGGATATTTTAAAACTTCAAAAAAAATCCACATTACACCTAAATGTGGTTTCTGTGGGGGGCATTCAACTCAAAACTTTTAAAATTAGAAAATCTCAGAACATCAGGAGAAATAAAGCCATTTAGTTCATAGAGTCTATTAGAGATGCAGCGACAACAATTTTCTTGGTAGATTCCGATTGTTGTGCAAGTATGACCTGCCGATAGAAAAACTATAATTGACAGGATACACAAACAAAAATCAGCTTTTCCTCAACTCAAGTTTTTTTTTCTTAATAAAAGAATAACCTCATATTTCCCTGTAAACATCCACACCCTCTTCACATTTTACATACGAGTTCACTAGTTGATATGCTCTCAAAATCTCAACTTTACTTTTTTGTGGCGAAAATGCTTAGCTGTCACTTGTGATTTTGGGTGTGGCTCAGGGCTCTAAACCATCACATACCAGGCGAACAATCAGCCTGCCCACCTAAAGACCCAGGCCTGAAGCTCAGGACCTGCCGTGATGCCAGGGAATGACATCACTACTGTAGTGGATTACAGTGAGTTCCACTGCACTCTCCCACTCCAAAAACAATCTGCTGTATCCAAGTCACGCATCAAACCCACATCATCCATCCATCCATCCATCCATCCATCCCCAGACCACTTCTCCTGCTGAAGGTTGAGGTGATTTACCAGCCACATCTCCCTAAATAATACAGCGATCAAATAAATACTGATCTGAATTTCCTATGTAAAAGTTTGCCTGTTTTTGCCAGAAGCAAAAAGTGCATCACATGAACAATGTGATAACATTTTTCCTCCATGTATTAAGTGAGAATTTATATTTTTCTACACTGACATATTATCAAAGCTTACATTTTCCAGCATGTATTTCAGCTCCCCATTATCAAAAGGGGGGATGGGATTACAGGTATCCCACATCTTGCGTTCGCATTTGGGATGGAAACCACTGAATGTAAGTCAAATTGAGCTTTTTTCGATAGTTAAAGGGGAGAGGCAAGACATTAACTACAGTACTGTAATATACACAAGGTACTCCACAGCAATTAATAATGTAAATATAAAATAACAATACTTTATAATCAAAAGTGATACACCTGCTAATGTCCTACAACGTCCGTTTCAGGCATCTCACAATCAGTGTATTATTTACCATGGACCTCAGACGTAAGGGCAATCAGACGTTAAATTACGGCAACGGACACCTGCACTATGTAAAATCCAGTGTTTCACAGTTATTCTGTTGCAGTGACCATCACAGTTAATCAGTTAAATGCATAACAATACTGATAAAAGTGAGCTGATGTTCCTTCATGCTCATCACGTGCTGGACCCATGTGTTTGAGAAACACAAAAACAAACTATAAATCAGACTGTCCTTAAGTAGGAGTTCAGCAATGTGGCCTCATCTAGGGCTGCCACTAACGACTATTTTTCCATTGATTAATCTAACTATTTCATCGATTAAACAACCAATCTCAATAATTAATTTACCTCCAGAAAATCCAATTGACCTTTTAAGTTATATTGACAACAAACCATATGTCAGTGCAGGACTTCAGATATTGGACACTACTGGCTTTTTGGCACTATACGAACATAACTTTCCCCCACAGTTCAATAAGAAAATTAGTAGTGCGCCTAAAATATTAATGACATACGTATTGTGATACCCAACATTAGTAATCTGTATGAATTCATATCCATGCTTTTGGATGCACTCAGTGTCTCTCTATGTGTGTTTGCTAAGAGCACGGGAGCATGTAACTGACAAAAAAAGCATTATGCGTCTAGGTCGGTTTACAGAATTTCATGCCTACTCTTATAACAAGGCTGTTCATGCACCCAAAGACAATAAAGAGGACTGACTTCTGGAAGAATTGACATACATACACATTTGTTGCACATTTGGGCCCATTCACTCATCCCTAGTCATGCGATCTTTCCTTATTTTTTCTTCGTATGACCTGCCGTGAGTCTTCAGTACTTTAACTTGTTATTTCGAGTGCGTAAGTGGAACTTAAGGATATGCTTGGGCGCCTTTCCCAAGAGCACAGTTGCAGTTCTACGTTTCCCGAAATCATGGTTCGAACTATGGAACGTAAGTACGTTAGTAACTTTCACAGAACAAACCACCACTAAAGAATACAGATGTTACGAACGAACGTTCGTAAACACTGTGCTTAGACCGATGGCGGAAAATTCAGCCAAAGGTCACCATGTTAGTAAGGTGAAAATATAAAATATTTTGCTGTATTTAGGAGTAATCCGGCCATACAAACCTCTATAAAGTCAAGTTTCAAATTGTATGATTGGACAGGATTGTTTACCGACTTTGTGCTACACAGTACAACTCATTAGATATATAAATATATACTTAGGGCTGCACGATTATCACATGGCAATATCACATCGAGTAATATCGAGATACTTATAAAACCAAAAAGAAGATGAAATTGCACGAAATAAACGTCTGTCAAATAGAACTTACCTACCACCAGAAGCCGGTGGCCTTATCTCGAGCTGCGTTAATGGACGCAAAACAGTGCAGACACATGCCGCATGCTCATTACGCAGGCGCACATCGCGATGACGTAGAAACGGTTTATCGTTACACATTGTATTAAATGGAATACGACGTGAGCAAAGCAAACAAAACACGCCAATAAATGGATAAAAATGATTAATCAGTTCTTAATCTCCGAGAGCTTTCGTTGCCATATGAAAAAGAAAAAAACAAATCCATAGTATGACATGATCACACAGATTTCGTATGCGCACCCATCAAGCCCACCGACACTAACGTGCCTATATGAACAGTGATGGACCAGGAATAACCGTTTACAGTGATTAAAGTAAAACAAACAAATACAGATGGAGCCTGTTTTACCAAATGCATTGTATTAACTAAGTTTTATGAGTTTTGGCACGCTTCCCGCAGTAAAAGTCAACCTCGGCACTATTGTAGTTAGAACTTCAAACTATTGTGGTACTAGCATAGTACGGCGGTTATGGGAAACGGTCACACTTCATATTAGTAGTACAGTGCGGCGTTAATGGTAATCTGCGTCGCTGTACGGGAAACGCCTTTCGAGTGATAGTGAGGTGTATCTGTAATGGTGTAGATAGACTTAGTCGTTGGGGTAGCATAGCTTATAAAGTGTTTCTTATTTTTTCTAAGTAAAGTTTTGATCGGGAACATCTTCATTCTTTTATTTAAATTTGTAGTACCATTTAATTTGTCTTTTATGTCTATCATTATCTAATCAGAAAAAAACGTAATTTATTTTAATTAATTATTGTCGCTGACGTCCAGCCAGGTAATTAGCCTAAACTCTAGAAAATGCGGAGTGCGGAAAATAAGGATTATAAGAGCCAGGATGTGACACTAAATCAGCAAGAGTTTCCTCTAGTCATTACAATATTAATAATTCATTGATTATATTTTTAACATTAAATTTTCCCGGTTAAATGTGCAGGGCGACATAAAATATTCCGAGTTAAATGTGCGGGGTGAGATATGGCGAAAAGGTGTTAATACAACGATTAGGAACTGTTTGTTTTAGACACAGCGAACGGGAGAGTCCGCTCTGTAGGTAAGTTTTGCAGAGTCGTGATGCTGGCCATCAGTCCAACCTTAGCCCCGAGACCGATACAAGTTATGATGAGGGTGCAGAGGGAGAGACCGACTGAGCCAGCGAAAAAGAAATAATACGACATTCAACCATAATACCATGCAGAACCAGTGCTACCACTGGAAGAGTTAGCCTGGAACTTGTGACATTTCTCATGCACAGTTTTATCACTTTCAACACCAGACGATCGCCAGTGCAGCAGTTCTTGTGAAAAAAATCATTGGTAAAGTGTAAAGATGTAAGCATACATTATCGCAAATGAGAACGAGCAGCATTTGTTTAGATAAAGGCTAAAGATTCAAAACAATTTACAATTTACATCCATGACAAGCTTTGAGAAAAAATTAAAAGTGCTTGATAAATTCTTAAGTGTTAAAGACTTTTTTCTAGACCTCAAACATTTAATGTGTTTCAATATCTTTGAAAAGACAATACACTGCTACTGAAAGTCTTGCCACGAAGTATCTTTCCTGTTAATGGTAAACTTACAAAAGAGTTCACATTTCTCACTTCCTTACAAGTGATTATTTAAAAATATTACAGGAACTCTAACTGGAAAAAAGTAAATCCCTGCAGGGTAGTGGAGATCTCAGGATATCCTAAAATGAATTTACTGTAAGGTTAACAGCTTCAGTTATCTGGTCATGTATTTAAATATATCTGAAATCGCAGTAATTTCTCATTAAATAGGTCAGTGGCATCTTACTGTATATCGCCTCTTGCAAATGCCACTCCACTGTGTGTGTGCAGATCACAAGATCTCCACATTTGTTTGTGTGTTTCCAGTTTCACGCCAGAGATCAAAGGCCAAGCAGGTAGAGTGATTGGTGTCTCTAAATTTCCAGTAGCAAATAATGTTGTATATGTGCCCAGTGATGGACTGGCACCCCATGCAGGATGTACCCCTGCCCTGTGCCCCAAGATCCCTGAAACCATGATCAGTATAAGCAGTTAGAAGATGGATAGATGGATGTGTGATTTTAAATACTGTACTTGCCTGCAAAATGTAGAAATACACTAAAGAAACATAAAATACATAGAACACTGTAATAGTTTATCTGGGAAGTACAACAGACAGGAGCAAGAGAAGAAAAATAGGGACTTTATTTAAGGACAGAAATGGTGATGATTATGACCAAATCCACATAGGGAATGACAACAAAAAGGCTTTTCAGCATCAGAAGGAGGATAAACATGCACAAGGCTGAAACAAATCAGCATTTTGCAATGACTGCCAATGGGGTCTAGCGTCAGGGTAGACAAAAGACAGAATTCAGTTATACATCCATCCATGTCCTAACCACATATCCTGATCAGCATTACAGGCGGGCCAGACCGCACAGGCACAAGGCGGGCAAGACATGCCAGTTTGACTTTTGTAGCAGTTGGAAATAAGGTACAGGCAGAGTGACTTCCCTGTCCCAAGACCCCTGATCTGACAAGTACATGAATACAGGCAGGTGCTGTAGCCGAAGTGTGTGGTGCAGAAATACCCTCAGAGTGATATAGTATAAGTTTGAAACAGCATCCAAGGAGCCAGTTTATCCCCAAAATGGAATGATCTGATTAAAGATTTGCGATCACCAGCCAAGTAAACGAAGGGATTGTCTGCCAGTTATCAGTAGGAAGGTTTCTCTGGGGGGAAAATAATGAAGAAAAGGCCCAAACTGGATCATAAATATTCAGGAATTTAAATCTTTCACAATAACAAACTGGGTATTTTAATTACTGAAGATGCAGGCAGTATATGAGATTAGTAAAGTACAAATGATTCTAGTTTATATAAATTTCAGTTTATATACATATATACTGCACATACTGCACATGCGACGGGGTGCAAAGCTCCAGGGCTGTGAACACAAGGCAGCTGGGTCTCCCCTTTGGGACAGGCAGGTAACAGAACATCTGCTGAAGATACTCTTCGAAACATTGGACTTTGAGCTTATTTTACATTCTGTATTTTGCAATAGAGGAAACGAATACACTAGTGATAAAATAATTTAGTTAAGTATGTTTAATCATAATGCTTTTAATTGCAATGTGTAAAATGTCCAGGCAAGTCAACTGATGTCTGTGATTGGATGGTGGGTTATTCCCCTGTTGTTTCCGGACCACCATGACCCTGATGGATGGACAGATGGATGGATGGATGGATGTAGGTTTGGAAGTTAACTGATGTATTTTCCAACTGACCAGTGTTTCAACTGTGTAACTTTTTTGTTATTTTTGTGCTATGGAAAGAGCAACATATCTAACCCGTCACGTGAAACCACTTTGAGTGACAAACGATTATTTTAAATTACAACAAATTTACAGCTGATATATACTCTCAAGTGCTTTCTATAGCACAACATGAAGTAATTCATGTCCTATGACTTTAATACATTTTAATAGGCTATCTATCACTGTAATATTTTTGAATGTAGGCCATTCTTCTTCAGTTTGTCCTTCATGTTTTGAAGGAGAAAACAGACAAAGGGAGGCTGTTAGGAGGCAAAGCACACGGACAAAGGGAGGCTGTTATGAGGCAAAGCACACGGACAAAGGGAGGCTGTTAGGAGGCAAAGCACACGGACAAAGGGAGGCTGTTAGGAGGCAAAGCACACAAACAAAGGGAGGCTGTTAAGAGGCAAAGCACACGGACAAAGGAAGACTCTTAAGGTGACTATTTGAGCAATGTTGCCGGGTAATTGCCAACCAGGTGAGACGGAGGATTGTCACATGTTGCCAACTGCCATTCAAAGTATTTCCAATAGAAATGTGTTGCCTAATAACAATGGGAAAGTGCTACATTGATCAAAAAGTTGCTTTGTGTATCGTCACCCTTAGGTGGCAGAGCACAAACATATTCTGCTTCTCATGCACATTTATGTATCATATAGAAACAGAAATATGAGGCTAGAGGTAAGTTTACTTTCGTCGTCGTCCCTGAAATAATTAATCTCACTAATTTTTTCTTTTGGTCAGGTGACGAAACATTTTAATGGCAGAGGATTAAAAAAAATCCTGGTTATACATTTTAGCATTGTCCCTTTCTTAGTGAACTTCTTGATATTTGCAATTAAAAGCATTATTGCTTATATCATATCTGTCAGGGTCGTGGAGGAAGGATGAGGCAGGACGGCGATAATCCAAAGGTGGACGGTTTTATTAGCGGACCGACAGGGCAGACGACGACCATCATCAATGACGGCTCTACGGGACTAGACGCGGACTCAGACGCGTCCGACTCAGACGCGGACTAACATACACGAGACTGGTCAAACTTAACAGGAAGCAGGTGAGTACAATTGGAATAACACACGAGGTAATGAGGGGGGCGTGGCACACAGGAGGAGCAACCGAGCAGGTCATGACAATATCTAAATGTCCTGGATCGTCACTGCATTGACAACCTGTAGACTGTAATACTATATTTTTCTTAATTTTTTTCTCTATGACAGCATTCTATTGCGACACACATCATTACTGATTAACTCTGCTGTGCAAATTGGTTTATAAATGTTCATGGTTACCATAGTCATTTAGCCTATATGTGACACATGGCAGGTTGCAATTTTGACTGCATGTTGCAGAGAGTATTCATTAATTCATGTCTTCCTAATCAAACACAATTCAAGAAATAAAAATGACTTAATTCACCACTATGCTTCTGAAACACACTATTTCACACCTTAATCCTGCTCACCTCCCTCGACCTGCAGACCTTTAGCTGTTGAGAGTCGCATAGTGAAGATTCTCTACCAATACAAATAAAGTTACTACCTTGATTATGTCATACAAAAAAAACTTCTGTATCTTGCACTGACAGCCCCAAGCTATCGTTGTCTTCTGCAAAATTCTAAAAAATGGAATTAACTGCGGTGCCTGAATTTCCTCAGGGGCCACCACAGTAAATTGACTTCATTTAAATATATATATTTTTTTGCTTTAAAGGGAAAAGAGGGACATGGGAATGGAAGAGGCCAGCAGCAGGGAAACCCTCTCCAGTGAATGAAAAACAACAGGAAAAGAGGCCAGCAGTTTAACTCCCAGCATAAAGCATTACGCACCACTTGTACTGCATGATATACAACCTGTACTACATAACAAGCAGCCACTAACTGCCACACAGCTTCTAATACATGACATACAGCTTGTACTACATCACACAGTACTTTTACTGCATAACATACAGCCTGTACTACATGACACACAGCTTCTACCACATTACATACAGGTTGTATTACATTACACATAGCTTCAACTATGTTGTGTATAGCTTGTACTACATTACACATAGCTTCTACTACATTGTGTATAGCTTGTACTACATTACATACAGCTTGTACTACATTACAGACAGTCTCATTACATCGGAAGGAGTCCCATGTAGCATGGTTTTCAGGTCAGGTTGATATAATTTTGGCTACTCCCCAATCTATCCAGTTCAAATCCCACTACAGGTGTTTTGACTGACTTCCATCAGGTTTAGAGCCTTTTTATTTTGGGCTTATTAGAGAGAAAACTTTTAAACATATCTGTGACAGTAACACAAATGCTGAATTTCAAATAATATCATGCTTCAGAATTTCTGTTTTATCTAGTTGTTGCTGGCTGGCCAGATATAATTCAAAAATATTTATCTCCAGGAACAGAGCTGGCCAATGTAAAATAAGCTCTCTATAATTTAATCATTTAATAATGGAGGTGTTTGAAGTAATATGGCTAAAAGCATTCAATGAAATTTGTTTATTTTTTTTGAAGTTTGAAAGTATGGTTCCATTTATTTGTCTGTTTGCTTGCTTGTTTGTCTGTTTAGCTAGCCATTTATTTATTAATTTGTTTATTTGTTGTCATACTTATTACACAAAATTGTCAGAGCAGACACTGCTAATTACCAACTGGCACAGAGTCTCAGGTGCTCTGCATAATGAAGGTCTGTCTGAAATTTGTACTAGAAGATTATCCCAAACACAACATTTACTTAAAAAAAATCAAGCAACTGCCCAAACAAAGGACCTTTGTAAAATATAACAGGGCAAAGCAGTTAAATATGATCATCACAGCCACCATTATAAAATTGGTTAAATATGTGTATTCCTACTTGATCAATCTGTTACACACCTGCTAGGTTTCACGGTGATGAGTCTGCGTCATACATTTTCTCTGGGCTGTGAAATGGCTTTCTTTGTAAATACTTCTAAGTTCATTTTTGCACTTTCATAGTCCGATGTGTCGCTCGTGAACGAGCCAGCATTATGAGCTATTGTTCTCTGTGCCCATATAAATAAAGTCCTGCC
>JAODKE010000035.1:1088209-1104507 GCA_026779605.1 Mormyrus hasselquistii | reverse complement strand
GAGGCCAGCCTGCCTCGGATCAGTACGGCTCCTCATCGCCTCACTGGATGCTGTCTGTGGCCCCCTATGAAGCCAGCTAACTGTGAGCATCGCTGCAGTGCGAAGAGGCCAGCCTGCCTCGGATCAGTACGGCTCCTCATCACAATAGGCTAATGTGACAAAGTGGGGAGAAAGAACCCAGATTCTCACAGTAGGACACCCTTCACTTCTAGCTGTTGCCATCGGGCGGCATTTTATTTCATCTTTATGCAACTTAAAACAGCTTAAAATCCTAAAAGCTGACAGATGAGACAAAGCAGATTGAAAGCTACACAACTGTATGGACTATGCATTGCGATTGTTTCAAAGAATATGATTTTGGTATACATGCTGGCATAGTACAATGAAACGTAAAGAAATAACTATTTTTAATCCATTTAAAAATATTAATGCGGTTCGATTTTAAATTGTTTGGAAAGAAAGATAAGGCAACTGTACTAATTATCTTTGTTGGAATGGAATTTTATGTAATTAACTTTAAAAGTGAAAATGGATGGTACTGGTACAGACTAAATGTAAAATGAAAAATCTCGGTGCGTCTTATTTTGAAATCTTAACATTTTTGTTGGTAGTAGAATGTATTTCCTGTTAACCTCAGTTGCAAAAAAAAAAGAAGCAGAAATATCATACGGTTTCCATTAGGCTGTGATACATTCGAGCCATTTTCTCTGTGTTAGTATATGTATGTGTGGAAGAAGGACGCAAGAGTCACATGCATCACAAATGAGTTAAATTAGTGCTACCTTATGTACTATGAAACCCTAAAAAACTACACGGACAAGCACTTTAACTTCTCAGATTTCTCAAAGATCTCGCTATTTTTCCACGAGCAAGGAACTGTTCTTATACAAAGAAAGGAAATAATATTAAAAGGAGGCTAATTAAATTTCCCAAGCCGAAACAGTACTAATAAATACGCATGTTAACCTTCCAGAAGTAAAACAGTGAGTAAGGCTTGGCTGAGCGGTACGTTTAGTGTGGAGCTTCGCCTTCACCTGGGCATCAGCCACTACACGGGAAAGATAAATCAGGATTAGAGCTTCTATCCCAAAGTATCACTGAGCACTGATAGGCAAAAAAAAAAACCCAGCACGCATTGTCCAAAAATAATAATGGGTGGATGCTAAAGGAGATCCACCCTGGGAATGAGTGTTTTTGGAGCACGAAGCAACCAAGAGCATTTAATTCCAAGGCCTCCTGTAGTTTTATGTGACCAGCTGTTAGAATATATATTATCATTTTAAAGTAAAGTGCAGACAGCAACTGTTATGCAGAGCAGAGAGAAAAGTAAATGATTTCAGACAGCATAGTATTTCACAATAAGACAATGAATACTTCAGTCACAACAGGAACCTTCAGATGAGAAGATGTATTCTTAAAAACTGACATACTAAAAAGCATTAATGATTATTACAAACCTCTTATTTAATAATCGGTACTTAAAATGAATACTCTTCTAAATAGAATTCATATATAGATTATGCGAAAGATTGTCAAAATAATGTTGAACCAAAGTAATATAATTTATTTCCATCTTCCTCCACTCACCAAATGCCTTATGCTACACACATGCTTATTTAATGTGGGGCTACAAGGGGGCCGGGTCCTATCACAGACCTCAAAGGGCCAACCGCAGACAGGATGTCAGTCTGTAACTGGACAGGCACACTGAGGGGAATGTAATGTCAGCAGCCAACAGGCCTTTGGATACCTGTACAAACGGCACAGTCACAGTGCAGCAGGGTTAAGGACGGACGCCCCACCGCAGTGCACAGTGCTGCCCACAGAACCAGCCAGCAGTCCAGACGCCTGCTGCCATAATTATGACACATTCTATATTGAGAGAACCGGATAGGAAATACATGCGTAGCCGGTAGCAGTGTGTTTAACTGCAGTGTCTAAGGACCGGCGTGAGATCCATGTCGTTCAAAGAGCAGATTCACCCGAGAATGAGCCCAAGGCATTGGGTTACATGCTTCATGATAAGGAGATCGCAAGACGAGAGGGTAATTACATATGAACAGGGGGCCAACATCACCATCCTTTAGACAGGCCTTTCGATAGCAACTTACTCACAGTCGTAATAATAATAATAATAATAATAATAATAATAATAATAATAATAACATCCCAGGTAATTCCCATCATCATATCCTGTGCTGCAGAGAATAACATCCCAGTCTGACTTAAAGGTATAAAGTTAGATAATAATACAATTAACTGCATTATAATAACAAGTTCCAAAGTTATTCTTATTATAATACCTGTTGCAATTAAGCAATTAGTGATGCCTTTTAAGTGTAACAAATAAAGTCCTAATTAAATTTACATCAGTACACCAGTGAGGAAGAAATGTATAATGCGAACATAAGCATATTAAAGTAAAATGTGACATGAACGCAAGTTTTTTTTTTTTTTTTTTTAATGATAGAATCACAGTTTTAGGGTAACACTTTTTCATTTTCCATCTTCCGTCATCCCATTTACTTTATGCCTTTATTCCTTTCGGCCGAAAGAGAAAAAATATCCCATATATACCCTAAATCCTCAAAAAACGGAATTGCATCTCTCTTAGTAATATGACATCTTCAAAACCATTTCACTTGGCTTTATTTTGCATACAGTACAATGTGAGAAAGAAAGAAAGAAAGAAAGAAAGAAAGAAAGAAAGAAAGAAAGAAAGAAAGAAAGAAAGAAAGAAAAAGAAAGAAAGTCTGGACCTGGTGCAACAAAACTTCATTCATCCTCAGGAAGATTTCAGCCATACATTTGCACCAGGATCTATATTTGCTTCACATTGGTTTCATCAGTTAAAATGCTATGAAGTAACCAAATTAAATTAACAGCCAGAACATGGTAAACATCATGATATTTTCATTATGAATCTCAAAATATGGACAATGTGCTTGATTAGTTTATATTAACAAATGTTACAGCAATAGACAATCAAGGCCGGATTAAACATGTACTTTGCAATGTTTTTAAATAGTATATTAATAAGGCTGCAAAAATGCATGTCTTAGCTTCAGTAAAATATTTTACATTCGTTGTAATATTAAATTATTTTATTACCTCAGCGGTTGACTTATTCACGCTGTTAACGTTGATAAATTAAGAGATTAGTTTCCCACATATAAATCATGAATGAGCAGAAAAGCGGTGTTCGTTTGCTTCGCGTTACATTAGATTTTTAGCGGTTACAAAGTAAATGAATGAACAATGAATGAATGAATCGATGTATGGACTGCCATTAGAAATAATCAGAGAAAAGTAAGTGTCCAACGCGGTGGATATGCGCAGCGTAATTGGGTGGAAAGTCATGCGTGCTAACGAATCTCTCAAATCTCTTACTGGCGTGCCAGATGATCCAGCTCCCTACAGCACCTTATATAGCAACAATGGTCCTACTAATAACTGGCCAATATCTGGGCAAAATACTATTCACACATTCTATTAAATGCAGGGATTGACTACTTTGCATTGAGATGTTTGGTAAAAAAAAAAAAATCACAAGATTAAACGTAATCTACAGATGCGAAGTACATCGCACCTCCGTCAACACGTACTCCACATACTCGTTAGCAGCTATAACCTTTAACACTGAGAAGGCACCATCTAGTGACAGTAAAGAAAGGTTACCTGACCCCCAGCCACCCAGCCCGCCCCCTTCACACTCCCCAAATCCCATCCACATCCCTCTACACCCCGTGTGATTGTTTATTCAAAATTCACAGTGTTCAGCCTCAAGTCAGCAATTCAACGTGGTGTTCCTAAAACGCCAAGTCGTCACAATACGCTGCGCTCTAACCAGCAATGACAAACCACAGTAAATGTGATCTGTTCCCTTGCATCTGCTTTGCATGTTTATGAACAGGTACCTGCTGTTCCACCGTTCGGATCTGCTTCCCTTCCTGATGCTGGTTCTCCGGCCACAGACGGCTGCTGGACGAGAAAAGGCTACTTTTGTTGCTGCCGGCCACCGATATGTTCCTCACTGGCGAGCGATGGGGTGGGGGGTTCACGAAGGGCTGGCTACTCCGCAGCCGCTGGGACTGACTTAACTCGCCGGGCTTCCTGTAGTCTTGGTCACAGAGGTGTTGCCAGTGTGCGCCTTCTTGCTGTTGCTGCAGCAATAGCGGCTGCTGGCTCCTACTCGCCTCACCGGATCCGTTGGCGCAGTAGTTGTTGAGAAAGCTGCTCCCGACCAGTCGCTGATACTGCACCTGCAATTGTGGTGGCTGTTGCTGCTGCAGGTCCTGAGGCTGAAACAGAAACAATCGCTGATTTACATCGCTAGGCTCACATACATTTACGTCCAGCGCCTGTGTCACCGAGCTGCAGGATGGGCTCTGTGGATTCTGCTCTTCTAGCTTGAAATCGTTATACGGCTGCCGCTGTTGCTGCAACAACTGGTTATTCTCTGACAGCCCTCCTACTCGTCTGCAGTGGCAGTCGATGTATTCCTGCTGGTAATTAACAGTCTTTTTCAAATTGTCCCCCTTGTTGCTGTTCTGCAAAAACAACAGCGACGACGACAGCGAAGGGGAGGGCTGCGGGTAAATGTGGGATTGGTGCTGATGAGGATTCACTTCCTTGGAAAAACTGCAGTGGCAGTGCTGAAAGACAGGCTGCTCCGACTGCAGATGAAAGCCGGCGACCCCGGTATTCTGCAGCAAAGAAGCGCTCTGGTGATCAAAACAGACGCCCTGGTTAGGAGCTCGCTGTCTGCATCCGTGGCTGGTGACTGATGATGAGCCGCCGCGTTGCAGTTGAAGTGCGCTGTCTTTCTGGGTGAAAACGCTTGGGCTGGGCAGCTCCTGATGATATAAGGTTGTGGAGCGCTGTCTGAGTGGAGGGGGAGGCGGCGGCAGGCTGCAGACTGCGGCGGCTCCACTCGGAGATGCTTTTTGTGAATGAGCTGCACCGCTGTGAGCGTTTCTTTCTCGGCTGGGTGTCTGGTGCTGGAAGACAGCTCCCGAGTACTGATGCTGCATCCCCTCTACAGCTTCGCCCTGCTGTAGCGGAACCTTTGCGTTGTAATGATCCACCACCCTTTCATTGCGAGCGGCCCCGGTAGAATCAAGCCGACTTGTCTCATTGGTAGGTTTGACCAGGACCAGCCTCATAACGTCACTGTATAGCTACAAAAAACGCCGCCTTCATGGAAAAAAAACGATTCTTCCAAACACAGTTTCCTTGAATGAATCAACAAGAAAGACTGAAGTGTCGAGGGCTGGTTGGATAGGTGGCTTTCCAAGAAAGACACCCAGTTCCATTTGCACTTATTGTTTCATCATTGACAAATCATCATTGGGAAAACTTGCAACAAGCAACCGAAGCAAAATAGTTAAAATACACGGATTCGGCGGTATAAACTCCTTTTTCAACTTCGACGTGATCCTTCAGCAGCCGCTGGCGAAAGGGTTCACAGCGTTATACCGGCATTCCCGTTCAGTGACCGCGCTGTGCTGCCGAGTGGAAACGGGCGCCCGGGAAATCCAAGTTGCTGGTTTTATATCGTCAGCCTTCCGCGGTCACACACGGATCTGTAAACAGAGAGGCTAATCAGTCAAAAAGGATCAAGTCCAACGTAAGAAAAGGAAGACGTATTTAGGCAACCTATTAAATTATAAACATTTGCAATATATGTATTCTGTACAAAATATATGTAGGGCCTATACGGATATTTCTCATCGAATACATTTTATGCAGCCAGATCGCCCATATTAATTCATAATCTTAAGAGTTTCAAATATGAAAGCGGTATATAATTTATTTCTCTTTATCCGTGGCCATAATATGCTTGGACAAATATTACGGAGTACCGAGAAAGTTTTGTGTTGATAGTTGTACTACCAGCAAAATTAATCTAAAGATACTAAACGTCAGTGGAATTTAACTTAACATATATCATTACATCTATCACTAGTTGCCACAATTAACATTTTAAAGGGTGTACTTGTCAGAGAACTGCATATTGACAATGTTACAGCTGATAATGTAGCTTACGTCACGAAGTTCCCTTTTCAGATGCAATTCCTTTTGCATATAACAATAGAGACAGACCACCTATGACAGCTCATGACGATGGTCATCCTTGAGGTACATCTGTGTGGTACGACTTTGATTGAAAACAAAGAAATTAATTAAAATAGTTGGCAGCTGGAATTGCCCCCTGCTGCACAATTAATTGCAAGGACATAAATAATAGTATGTGTAATTAGGCCGGGTTGACAGACTTTATTGGACCCTGAGTCGTTAAGGTTGTCCCCCGTTATGTGACGGTTGGGTCCTGGAGTGGATCAGGGACACAGCTGCAAAGGAAACCAGATCGTTTTCATTAAGTAATTAGTTTCTGCGACCTGGATGGGTCCCTGGTTCAGGTTAAGTATCATTTCCTTGCTGGTTTGGGTAGTGGTACTGCATTAATTATTCACGGCCCCCAATTGTAGCACCCAGGCATTAATGACAAGTATTTTCTGTGGGAAAAGAAAATTCCTTACGGCCTTTTGTGGTTCTGACTGCACAGATAACGCAGATGCTTCCACTGACTTACACACTAACTTTGCCTACAGGCGCTTCTCTGTGTGTCCTTGGGATTGTTGTGGCATCCAGCTAATAAGGCTCATTGTCTAATGGGCGTCCTCTTGGTCTTGGTCTACACTGCTGTCATAACTCCACACCCGCTCTTTTCATTTATTGTTATCAATTATACAGGTTTTTTTAACTATTAGAATTAGAATCCAGTGGTCATTGTTAACACACCACACAACAATGAAATGCGTCCTCCGCATTTAACCCATATGTGACTTTCGTGACATAGCAGGGGGCAGCTAATTCAGCGCCCGGGGAAGCAGCACCTTGCTGGTGAGGGACTCGAACCTGCAATCTTTCAATTACAAGTGCGCTTCCCTAACCATCAAGCCACCACTAATCATTCGTGCCTGTGTGTGGGCGCTTAACCTTTATCTACTTAAAACTGAAGCAGGAAAAGCTTTTTACATTATATATGTTCTACTTCTGTATTATTAAACTTTAGTGGTGGGGCATTATAGGACATTTTCATTGCTACAAGCACGTCAGACAAAGAAGGAGAGGCAGTAATTTAGAAAAGGCTGCTAATACGCAAAGAACTAACAAAACTAACATTATATGAGTTACATTCCTAATGAAAATGTTGTATGGTTGCAATGATTAATATTAATAGCAGCAAAGCAGAACTATGCAGCACCAAAAGTGAAGTGAAATGTAATGTTTAACATGAAGTACAGCCTCAGGCGTGATCAGAGAATCAGCGGAAAGTAAAAATTATGCACTCTACAAATAATCAGTATCTTCACTGCCAATAATTGCCTCGTTTTATTTTTTTCCTCCCAATGACTTTAAATCAACAAGTTGATGCTGTGTTTAATATTAGGATGTAAAAAGCAACATATGCATCAGATTTAAGACAAGCAGGAGTCCTTTTTTTGGACTTCGAAAAAATGCAAATACTGCATTAAAGTTTATAATCATCGGTTTGTCATAAATCATCGGTGCTGAAATTAATCTGGACATTGCAAAAATGTTACGTAGGAACTGACTGAACCTGCCAAGTACCAAATGTGATTGCAAGCAAAATGCAACTTGAAACAAATTAAATTAGCACTATTTTTGATGATCTTGCCACAGTTAAAAAGAAACAAGATATAACCAAATTTTCCCTGAATCCCAATTAAGGTAGACAGATCTTATACAGTATAACACCCTGCATTGCTTACTTATCGATATTGATTTTATGATTATGGTAAATATGATTGACATACATATTTACTGTAGAGTGTGTTGTAGTACTCAGCAGGACCAAGTCATACGCTGATCAAACATAACAGAACCTTTGTGGGCACTTATGTGATGCTATATGCGATCATGTCCAATGACCTGCATGATTGAAATATTTCTGTGGCTTAAAACTCTGGTAGAACGATATAACACCGTGATTCAACCGCAGGATCAAGACGTAAGACCAGAGTAAATACTCCCTGAATTATAATGATTCTACCTCGTTAGTACCTGACTGGATCTGCTTACTTTAGCTGCCATTTTACTTCAGTTACCTCTGATTACTTCTGGTTCATTCTCTCACTATGGCTTTCTATTCCCTGCTTTCCTACTGGGACACATTTGACTAATATGGCCAGTAATACAATATGGAATCTTACTGAAATCTTTTTGAAGTGTTTTTGCCTTGGGGGCAGTGCGTGACTCTCTGCCCGTGATCGGAAGGTCGCCACTCAATCCCTGACATCGACAGACAGTTTCTGCTGCTGGGCCCCTGAGTACGGCCATTGAGCCCCTGCTCCATCCTGTGGTCGACCCTGTGCTGTGACCCCCAACTTTGCGTCACGTGTATCACCAGTATCTGTGCCTCCTGGTGAGCTTGATGAAGTTGGTGAAAAGGGAATGAATAAAGTGTCACTATTCTATAAAAGAATATAGACATTAAGTCACTTCACTGTTGTACTATAAAGATATTGGCCATTTCTCCACCACGTTTATATTATTTAAACCTTAAGAAGAATCAAATCACCAAAATATCTGCTGATATACACCGATCAGCCATAACATTATAAACACCTGGCTAATATTCTGTAGGTGCCCTCTGACCCGTCGAGGCCTGGACTCCACAGGACCTCTGAAGGTGTCCTGTGGTATCTGGCACCAAGGCGTTCGCAGCAGATCCGTTAAGTCCTGTAAGTTGCCAGGTGGGGCCTCCATGGATCGGACTTGTCTGTCCAGCACATCCCATAGATGTTGGATTGGAGATCTGGGGAATTTGGGGGTCAAATCAACACCTCAAACTCTTTTTCGGGCCAGTCCCTCAGAGGGCGCAGTGCAGGGACACCCATGCTCCTCAAAGAATTATCCTGCTGAAGAGGCCTGTGGGATCAGACCAGACATCAGTGAGTCTTGGGTGCCCATGACCCCATCGCCGGTTCACCGGTTGACCTTCCTTGGACCACTTTTGGTCGGTACTGACCACTGCGTACCAGGAACACCCCACAAGACCTCCTGCTTTGGAGATGCTCTGACTCAGTCATCTAGTTATCGCACTTTGACCCATGTCAGCCTCTAAGATTCTTACACATTTTTCTTGCTTGCAGCACATTAGCTTCAATAACTGATTGTTCACTTGTATATATAATGTCATATAACTGTCATTGTACGGAGATAATCAATGTTATTCAGTGGTTATAATATTATGGCTGATCAGTGAACATATTTAGTGTCAAGAAAATGTCTGTAGCAATTTTTATGGTAACGACTGCAGCAACTTTTACTACAATGTATTCATATTCAAAGATGATGAGCACTGTTCTAAATGAATAGTACTTTAAATTAAATAATAATACATTTAATTAATGTCACTTTAAATCATTGTATTTAATCAATAAACATATTAATCATTTTTAAATCCATTAATTGCCATGTAATTGTCATCCCTGTTGGATTATGTAAGATTTTTCCAAATCAATAAAATTGTCACATTATGTTTACATGAAGAATATATATTACACTTTATTATCCAGCATTTTATGCCAAGCCATTACAAAATTAATTCAATAAGGAATTGCTTGGTAACCAATGCCCAAGAAATCGTAATATGTAATTTTTGCCCTTTCATTTGCTAATAGAGTGAAAAAAAAATCAATTTGCCAAGACAATCTATATCTCGATATTAAAATATACCAAAAAGTGACATGTTTTTGACATAGCTGTTTTTGCTTTAATGCAATGAAACATAATTTTATTTGTAATGTACAGGTTGCCCAACATAATTGGTATAACTTGGCATATATCAGGGCAGCCAGTCTTTCTATATAGTTTCTCCATGTGATTTGTGGCAGTGATGGCAGTGTACAGTGATGGGAGTGAACAGTGATGGCATTGAATAGTGATGGCAGTGAACAGTGATGGCAGTGAATAGTGATGGCAGTGGACAGTAGTGGCAGTGAACAGTGATGGCAGTGAACAGTAATGGCAGTATCCTGAAAGACTCTACTGCAGGCCAAAACATATCTATTGTCATAATACCATGATATTTTTCACAATAATGACTAGTGGCCAGCAGAACAGCAAAACATTCTTCAAGGCCGCAGATATTTCTCTTTATGTTATTAAATTTATTTAAAAAACGCTGTGATACTTTAATCTGTGGCAAATCAGTAAAAAGAGGAATTATTCTTAAAAATATTTTCCTAAAGGGCAGTGTACAGTAAGGGATAAATTGACATTTTGTTTTGCATGGAAAACAAGATACACTCATCTATTAATCTGCCAATGTAAATAATATGAATTACTAGGCATGAACGTCCAGGACTTTTTCTTGAATTGAAATAAAATTTCACCACATTCCCAAACTGAGTAAATAATCGAAAATATTGGCCGAAAGGTTCTGCGCAAATTTTGGACAGATTTTCAACCTCTTTCCTGTTTCATGCAGTTGAAAAAGAAAATCAGCGTTTGACAGCTTAGTAAGATAACAGTGAGAGGTGCTGTAGCAAAGGTTGGTATGTAGAATCGACAACGAGGCTGTTCCAGCTCTATGCAGAAGAAAACTCAAATCAGTTTTTGGAGAATTAGCTTTAGACTGAACCAGAAAACAGAATAAAGGTTTGTGAAGTGCATGTGATCTTCACACTCACAAGGGAATAGTAGCTTATACATGGGCTACACATCCTATATCATGCTTTACAAATATGTAAAAATACACTTATTGTACCATAACATTGTGGACATAGATTTAAAAATTACTACATCAAACAAAATTCATTGCAAATAATTATATATCAAATGTGGAACAAATCAGGGATAATTGTACTTCAGAAAATGACAGCTTAACAAAATACCCCACATGAAAATATTGGTTAAATATTTATAATGCTATATGCATCCAATTATACCCATAAAATAAATGTCATTTTCAAAATTCAAAAATTCATTGGAACATTTTGTATGCAGTTTCGTGTCTAAACATCCACCAGACTACATACAGCACAGACGTTTAATAGCATCTAACTCAAGGAATGTATTATAAATAACAGTGTTTGCCACATTACTAACTTACATAAGTAAAGTATGACACCTGAGTTCACTACAGAACAAACGCCCTAATATACATTTTTGCCAAGTAGACTCATTGTCCTCCTAATATACCCAAGGCCCTCATTAATGTAGACATCTCACACCTCTTCCACACTGGTAACGTGGAAGCCCCCTTAGTAAATTGATTTTCCATCTAGGTGTGAGGTGATCGAGCCCATCGAAACCAGCCAAACCCAGCCAAGTTACTGTTAATGCCTCCGTGTTCCTCTGCTACGGGCAGAAATTGCAAATGCGCGGTTTTTATACCTGGTTTCTTCAGCTGGTTCAGCCAGTCAGTAATTCTTCTGAGAAATGTTGTCAAAGCTCAGAGGAGACTCTCGGACTTGAGGGAGCGGGCTGGCGGGCCGATTCGCAAAATAGGTCCCTGACGGCAGACAACAGAAGCTTGCTGGTGCTCTCTGTCTCTCTCGTCAGAGGTATGACCGGCTTCCTTTGAGAGAGTTAATTAGGATTCAGGCTGAAGAAAGGGGCAGGCGAGCTTGTTAAGAGCTGGCATGCAAATAGATAAGGGACAATACAACAGGCAAGAGCAGGATTCGGAAAAAAGGCTGACGTTAGATCTCACAGAAATGCCGCACGCTCTAGTCAGGGCAGTGCAGCACATAGATTTTATATATAATGCATGGAACGACGCGTGTCTGTGTGTCGGTGATGGGATTGTGGTGTGTGGGGCGGCGTCTTGTGTGGTTATAGGTAAATGAAAGGTCAAAAAAACCTGTCATCAATGCATGCTAGTTCAAAGGCTCGCGGAAGCCTCTTATCTCCTCCGCCACGAGGACAACGCGGACAAAGCAGAAACTCACATCAGAAACTGCGCAAATGTACTCACCATGGAAACTGGCAATCGCATAATTAAGGACAACCTCGTAATCTTAAATCATAACCTTGCTCACAGTTAATAAGACACTAAGTAGCTTGGGACGGTTGATGCAGAAACTTTGCTCTGTAGTCTAACTGTTTGTGTCTAGGAGACACTTCCTGATGGTTCTTCATTCGCTTCATTTTTCTTTTATGGTTCTGAGCAGTTTCTCAGAAACTCAGGAAGATTTCCAGCATATGAGGAATCCTTCAAACTTCATTTTAATGCAGTTTATTATCAGAAAGAGGTCAGAAGGAACTAAATGTAAGCTGTCATCGTCTTATTCTAATGCATATTCATTGAATACAATAAAAAAATAAGTATCCTGTCTAATGTAAAATGTTTATGCGATCAAAAATATTTTTGTGTGTGCTGTGAAATTATTTCAACCAAAAAAAATTATAATGAATTGCAACAATCAAAAGTGAATGAACTTATACTACACACTTAAAGTGTGGAATTAGAGCATTTTAGCTACTGATAGCTGCTTCTGATTGCAGCCAGAGGGATGCGGCCCTGATGTAATTCACCCATGCAAAACAGCAATAGGGCTAAGTGCAAAAACATGACTTCAAAGGATCAGATAAGTAACGTGATCTATAAATAAATACATTTTATTACTTTTTAATACCTTCTCATTCGATCAGCCAAATGCAGTTTTGCAGTTCCGTAGGGGAAACAATGAGATGTACATTTCACAAAAGGTTCAGGAAACATTAGCACCAAGCAGCATCACAAAAAATGCCGGTCCTCCTCTTTCCTCAGATGACAGAAAAATTTAGAGACCTCATAGCCTGTATTCCACAAGAACTGCAGTGTGAGACGTCGCCTCACTGGAGAATATGTTTCATTCTCGGAACGACGTTTCTTCAAGACAGGTCTTCAAACCAAGTTTCCTGTCCTTTAAGGCAATTTTCAGCGGTTTTTCAGATTCAACTAGTCAAGACACGTCTTACTGTAGGCGCCGCGTGCGGTCATTAACGTCTGCATGCTCCATGCCACTGAGCCAGAATTATTACAAGTCTGTATTTTCACAAAACGGCAAACAAATAACGTGCATTTGAAAAAAAACAGAAACATTTTGAATATTTTATCCCATTTATTTTTAAATTTAACACATACGATTACTGTACAAGAAATGCTTTTTCGTGATACATCTGTACAGTATTAATCCCTAATAGTAACAATTATAAAACAATATTTCTCTCTGTATTATTGCTAGATTTTTTTCTGTATTACAAAATGTGTCTTTACACCACACAAACACAAATTTACGATGGTACCACTTAGATACACCAAAACCTATATACATTCTTAAAGCACTTACTGCGTATTGACATGAAACGGGATCATGTAAAATCATTGACTGCAAGCGGTGATGAAAAATCATTAAATCCATCCATTTTCCAGAACCCTGGAGAACGTCAGATGCACCGGCCAGCATCTGCGAATGTGTTCTGCAGACAGATACCATCCCAAGCTACTTTCCTGAGATACTGACTGCAGTGCTTAGAGAATCAACAGGATGATGTTGCCTAGCATTTATGCAAACAGTAAAAATATAAATATTAAACATGTAGGCAAGTATCACCTCTATTTACTTAACTTTATTTTCATTCATGCAAACAAGACAATAATCCTTATCACCGTTTTTGGGTACTAGTTGCCATAGGACAGTGGTGGCTTAAAGGTTATGGAAATGCACTCGTAATTGAAAGATTGCTGGTTTGAATCCCCAACCAGTGAGGTACTCTGAGCAAGGTACTGCTCCCTGGGAACTGAACTAGCTGCCCCCCTGCTATGTCACAATGTCATATATGGGTTAAATGCAGAGGACACATTTCATTGTTGTGCACTGTTGTGTGTTGACAATTAATCACTAAATTCTACTAGTTCTACAGAATAATGAGCCATAATCATATTACATCCATAAAACAGCGAAAGCCACCACAGTAGTTTGCAAACTTTTCCTACTGCATGTATTCTGTACAATGTGCCGCTACACAAATCGGTTTGACCAATACATTTTTCCTTACTCTGCTAAGTATACAGCCTTTGTTTATTGCTTATTTGAAATCTGTGTTGCCAGGGTTCAACACCATAGCCACGTTTCAGTGACCACAGAATGTGTTGCTGGTTTATCTGGAACTGCACGGCCCAGTCCTGCACCTGGGGATGGACCCCCCCCGGATCAGAGAGGCCCAGTCCTGCTCCTGGGGATCGAGCCCCCCGGATCAGAGAGGCCCAATCCAGCACCTGGGGACTGAACCCCTGCAGAGCTTAGCTACAGCCCTAATTAAACACATAGAATTTGTGGACACACAGTTACCGAAACTTTGGTAAAATGGTAGAATGTATTGACTTTTATAAGTGTGTCTTTTTTTACTATTGTGGCGTTTAATGTATACTTTCAAGAACCGCGACTGTATGGTTATGTAATAATGTATCCAAATGCATATTAGTGCCGCATTGACAGGGAGCCTTGTGACTATTTCAGCATTAAATGTGTTTTTTTGGGTAGGTGAGGGATTGAAGTGAATAGTGTTCTCAGGCCTTTTCGCTTTCTGTCTGCTGAGTGAAACATTAAGCCTGTCTGCATGCAGGGATGATGATCAAGGGAAATCAGTGGAGATAAAATGGTTACTGAAAATATTCACAGGGGATGTAAAAGGATGACAAGACTATGCAGAGGAACTGCGAGATATAAAAGATGACGGAGGATATACATTATGTATGACAGGAGATGACTAGCTGCAAAGGAATAATTACTGCAACTGCAGAAACAAGAATCAGGTGGGCAAAAGGCTACGGGGCTGCACGTGTTTAACCTGCGTCACGCGAGCAAGGTCATTGGCTCTGGAGGATGCCAGTAAAAGAATTAAGCCGGGGGACACAAAAATCCGTAATAGTATTACAAATGCATATACATTAAAAAGTTATTGGAGCTATGTGTAGTGACGAGTAATATTGTTGGTAGAAAGCACGTAATGACAACAATATCCTTCCCAAAACTGATCGTGTTTTTTCCTCAACCTTCGCTTGCGGTAAAAAAATATTACAACGCAGTTAATTTCATCATGAAAAATGAATTCCGCTTTTTAAATGTTTCTGTTGACATATATACGTGAAATATTAATGAAAGATAAATGTAAGTACCGTTGCAATATTTAAATTACCGGTAACAATTTGTGGGGGCACAAAAATATAGTATTACTTATATATTAATTAACTACAAACTAAGTCTTGGTTACATACTGATCTCATGTTTGTTCATCATTAATGAATCGTGACGCATCTTTTATCCGAAGCAGTTATTCTATTTGTTACTGTACTTGTTAATTCTGTAAGTCTTTTTGAAGGAACTACTGAAGGTAATAACACAAGTGAAATACGGATCTCATATTTGTTCATCATTAATGAATCATGATGCATCTTTTATCTGAAATAGTTACTATATTTGTACATGATTTGTACTTCAGTAGTAACTGAGTAACTAATAAGCATTTGGACCCCCTGAAGTAAAGTGTTACCATTCTGGACACTTTTTCGATCATATCTCAAAATACGCATGGACACAAATCGAAAGACAATAAACCACCATACAATTTCACCTAATATGCCACATTCCTATTAACAATTATTTATAAAAAACACGACGAGTCGGCATTATGATATGCGTACGTGTTATTCGCCTATGCTGCGTCTGCCTATGCGCAGGCTATGCCGCGTCTGCCTATGCGCAGGCTATGCCACAACACATACAAACAGATACAGCAGTACTGCAGAGGGAAACCGTGACATTATTCTAAAGAATAATAATGCGCGGTAAGGAGAAATTTCTCTGAAAATCATGTGCAATTATGCCTATTCGATATACCTATTAACTATTAAATCTTATATTTAAGACGACGACTACAACAACAACACCTACTACTACTACTACTACTAATAATAATAAGAAGAAGAAGAAGAAGAAGAAGAAAAAGAAGAAGAAGAATTAACCCTGACACAATGATTGCCAAGCGGGAGCAAATGCACCTCGCGCTCGTGGCTCCGTCGATGCGGGGATTCCGTTCTATTTTTAGCCGTTTTCTCTCTGGAGCAGCAGGGGTTTTCCCAGAGATGCTCTTACCGCTGTGCGTATTCCATGAATTTTTTTCCAATTGTGGACAAGCAACTATAAGGTATCTGATGCAAAATTTAAAGAAATGGGGAAAAAACGAATCTTCAAAATGGTTAATATATATATATATAT
>JAODKE010000035.1:1058264-1078389 GCA_026779605.1 Mormyrus hasselquistii | reverse complement strand
TTGTCAACCAAGCAGAACTTTTATTTTCTGTTATATAACTGCTCCTAAGTCTCTCGATTTATCTTTTGTCATTTATCCATTATATAAATTAATCCTGGTCAGAGTCACCTCTGGGTGGGGGGCAGGGGGGGGTGTAGGTAGACATTCTGTGCAGGTAGAGCAGGTTCCGTAGAGTTGCAGCTTTGGTCTGTGGCGACGTCATTTCCCCGGTGAGCAGGAAGAACATGCTCATTAAGCGGCAGAAGGGACCTTGGCTTTGGCTGATTATAGCACTTTTTAAACACACTACCAGAGACAGGATTATGTTAGATGTGAGAGACACAGGGGGCCTGGAGACAGTCAATTCCGCTCCACTGCTCCACGCAGCCACAGGAGAGAGGAAACAAATGTCCTGTCTTCCTAACCCAACTGCAATAAAGGTGATTCCTTCTGTCTCACCTGTCTTCCTTTGGTAACGATACCTTATGCAGCGTTCACGACATTTTCAGCCGAATGTTGAAAAAGGCCTCTTGTGCAGAATACTGTGTCATTATGGAGCATGTTTTAAGAGACAGTGAGGCCCCAAGCAGACAGCACCTTTTCCTGAAGGTGAACGGGAGGGAGGTTCCTGCCTGTGATCTATTAGCATATGTGGTCCACAGAGCACCTCAAACAGCGGCTCCCCCTGATGGCTGATGTCTAGGGTGACCGTCTGACTGTCCATTACATTCCTGCCAGAAGCCAAAGTGGACAGAAGGATGGTTTCACACAGATGGAAAGTGTAGATCGGCATGCATAATGCAAGACAGGGGCCAAACATACAGGGTTCAGTTGCCTCGACCAGGATTAACTGATAACACACGATGAATTAATTAGATCTTAATCAGCAAGCACAAGACCTGCAAGTGTTCCATGCTGGACTTCATTTCATCCCAGTTCAAAATATGCGGGCTAAACATGAGGCAGTAAGTATACATAAATAGCAGAGGTCAAATGAAATTCTAATTCCATATAATGGAGTATAACCACATTAAATTGTATACTTCAAATGAATATTTTCATATATTACCAGCAGCAACCACTTACATTACTAGACCTAAGAATATATTTAACCAATAAAGTACATAACAACCATTTTAGTTGTATTACTACTTTGATCAAATTTACAGGTGACACTTACAGAATGTGGGATGTATATTCTCTATTAAAAGACTGTCTTGAGACAAGCTCCTGGAAGCAAAACCTAATTTATTTAGCAATCAAATAGAAAAACGCCGTACTCCCTCTGCAAATAATTAAGTGAAAACAATAATAACCAAAGTAAACAAGCATATTTTCTGCACTGCGTGTGTCTAATACATTCAGGCCCTGTTTGGTAAACATCATTTGATAGGGATAAATCATGTAATTCTAGATCTTGTATAAGCTCAGTCAAATTAGTACAGCTGCTTATCTTTTTGGCAAAATGACATGGGAAAACAACGGAAAAAAAAACCAAGCTTACCCAGACGAGTCAAAGAGCAACTTTGGCCTAGTTGTGTGATTGAGAGAAAAGCCAGTCGAGAGAAATCCTTTTAACATAAGGTATGTTTTTGTTCAGATTTAAGATCGCTTCTGTCCCAAAGACACACAAGACACCATCTCACAAATCTCACAAATTCTAAACCAACACTTGTGAACAGAACCCTTCTTTTACAGCTCTTAAATCTATCCAGGCAACAAAGTGCTTACAGAGACAGAAAGGCCTTTTTCTGGAGAGCTACAACCTATCACAGGATTCAAGGAACACTGGCTGTGTTATTATTGCATGACTGACCTCATTTAGTGGGATTAAGATTTTATGGCTATCCAGCTCACTCAGATAAAGATTTATCATCGATAAGCCAACATATTCACAGAGTAGCGACACTACCACTTTATACGCAAGTGAAAGACGAGGAACAGTTTTTACAGTCCACCTATTAAATCAGGCAAGTGTACAAACTCTCAGAAGCACAAAAGTTTAGTGTGAATAAGTAATATCATGTAACGCTATTTCATCTGCAGAAGGTGTGCAGGCACTTGTAACTAAATTATTGTTTCCCATCCATGAACTTTATTTAAACAGCCTGCATTATTGCCAATGCAGTGCTGAAATCTTTAATCAGTTAATCTTATAAAGAGCTGGCAGACATTCAACTAAAAGTGCCCCCTTATGCAGGGTGGTGCAGGGGTTAGTGCCGTTACCTCATACCTCTGGGATCAGGGTTTGAGTCTCCGCCATGGCGCCGTACTTGGGAAGTTTGCATGCGGGTTTTCCTGCCACAGTCCAGAAACATACTGAGGTTAATTGGAGTTACCAAATTGTGCGTTGGTGCCCTGTGAAGGGTTGGTGCCCAGTGAAGGGTTGGTGCCCTGTGATGGGTTGGTGCCCTATGACCCTGAACTGGGCAGATGGATGGGGCCCTTCGGGGCTCCAGACTGTTTCCCAGTACCAGCACTGGTGTTCCTTATTGAACACACTCAATGCACCACATCCATGTGTTTACTGTATTACTGATGAATGCTTTGGTAATATACAATATACAGAAAGTACACTGTGATGCTTTGTTTTAAAGGAAAAGGTGAATTAAGTAGTATTATTAGAAAAATCATTATGTCAAATGGTGCTTTTTAAAAGACAGGCACCAAATAAATGTACAAAGGTAAAGTTAAGGTGTGTGGTCAGTCGCTGTTCCGTCACTGCATCTGTCCCTGCATAGATTATACTTCAAGCTGTTGTTGCGATATATGACTTGTATGCTAAATAACCAGGGGAGACACAAAAAGCTTGCAGGTTATACTTCACATGTAATTTCTTAGGGATCTACATCACCACCCCAAAGCAACGGAGGATAAGCAAGTCATTTTGTTAAATACTCGGGTGGGGGGGTCGATATTCTGCCAATGAGCGCTGGCGAGATTCACTGTCACTAACAGCAGTATTAGGCGAAGGTATGATGGTTATCAGTGCAGAGATATGGATATACAAGCAAAAACCTATTTATTGATGTACTAAAAGTAATCGTGGTATAAAAATTATTCCATCAGATGAAATGTAAGAATTATACAGATAATTACATTTCAAAGACGTTTATTTCATTACCTTGTAAAGTAGGGAGCTCTGAATGCAATTTATTTCTCTGAAGCACATAAGCTATGAATTGTATGAATGGCAATTGCTAGGAAACACAACTATGTACAGTATATATGCAATTAAGGTGATGATAAGTGTAAGGACTGTACACTCAGCCGGTATACATCTACAAAGAAATAAGGCAGCCGGCTGCCAGGCGGGATCATCTATCGCCGCTGTAAGAACGGAGCCAGCGCACTCTGACCAGGGTGTAACTACTATTACATTCATTGGCTGCTATATTGGCAGAATCATGTCAACCTGACAAAGAGCAGCAACGCTGTACTGAAAGGCGATAGCATGTGAAGCTGAGCTCAAAACTGCACCATAAAGACGTTCAGTTAGACAAGGACAACGCGGGAGAGTGGTGGAGCGCCGGGGCAAATTACCAGAGCCACCCTCAACCACAGCGCACGGGAGGACCCAGTAGGACTACGGAGCATGCCCAGTTCAAAGCAGACGGGCGTACGTCGGTTTATTGGTCTTGAGCACAACACTAAATACTGCATTCTACTGCACAGTTAAAGATAAAAACAAAAAAAAAAATGTGTTTCATTTACAAAGAAAGGACTAGTTTCTGCCATACAGCATTGTCTGTATTGTAAATGATGTCTTGCCTACTTTAAATTTGTCTGTATGTTTGTTTTTGGCTTAACAATAATAAGATTAATAGTAGATTAATAGGGAAAAAAATAACCTTAAGGGAAGCTGCAAAGTACCTACTTTAAAAAGTACTAATAGGAAATCTTCAACAAAAAATGCAGCCAATGGGAACAAACTAGCGATCAGAAAAGAAAAACAGTGAGGAGGCACGGTGAGGGCAGGTTCAACAGCGCCCCCGGGGGCGAGGAGGACCTGGGATGGGGATCCTTGGCAGGGGGACTGTGCTCCAGGTGCTACTGACAAATGGAACTCGGAGGGAGGTGCACGTGGCCAACGGGAGCATATGGGAACTGCACCGAAGGGGGGGGGGGGGGGCTAGAATAAGCCCCACATTTGCACAACTCCACAGAAAAAGAGCTTTATTTTTAAAGAAGGATTCTTTTTTTAAAAATAAAAAAAAAAAAAAACATAGGCTGAGTACATAGGATGTTAGAATACAGAACTGCGCTCGATCACACACAGGCGAGTGGGAATAAATAAGACCGTGATTACTTCGCTGCAGATGCTGTAAAAGGCTGAGAGTCCTGCCCGGGGAAGCAGTTTAGAGATTCCCAAGTCTTTCTGCACAGTAGTGATGGGGGAGAAACAGAGAGAGGCGGAGCAGTCCCTCCAGTTCTCATTGGCCTAGAGACCACACATCTGCCGGCGTCACTGGCATTCGGTAAACCGCACTGGTCACTGGCATCTCAAACCGCAGCAGGATGGGATGTGACACGTGCAACAGAGAGGAGGGGGGATTCTACAGAGGCAAAAAATAAAACGCGACGCAAAGCCAGGCCGCTGTGTGATTAGCACTTTGGCGCTTTGCTTTTCAGGAAACTAAGGGGGGCTTCGGATCTGCTTCGGGGCGCTGCGGGCCCAGCTGGCTTCTACTGGGAAAATTTAGTTTCATAACTCAAAATGACACACGCACAGCTGGGCAGCTCCCTCAGATATGCACGCCTGCGTTTCCCTCTTTACTTGGTGTTGTAAGAGGAAAAGCGCTGGTTGAGGGGGTTCTCGGGCGACTTGGCCCACTCCTTCTTCAGCAGCTGCTTGAGTTGAGACAGCCGCATGTTGGGGTTCTCCATCTTCAGGCGGCCCATGTGCAGCTCCTCGAATGCGGCAAATGCTGCCCTCATGCGCCGCTCCGGGTGACGGTCCAGGTCCTCCTCGGTACTGGCGAGGAAAGACAAGTGCAACGAGGATTAGCCAACAGCAAAACGGCTAAAACATTATAGGCAGACGTTTCATCTTTACATATAGTCGCCTGGTTATAGAGCAGGCATGAAGGGTGTGGACGACAGCATAACGAAAGTGCTAGGATGTACCTGAGGGCCGCGATGGCATCCTCGATGGTTCTAGCTTCAATCATGCCTTCTTCTGGGATTATGCGATTCACGTTCAGCTCCAGCGGCTGCTCAAGGTGAGTTTTTTCTGCCGCAAATAAACAGAGGCACAGTGAAGCACAGGTGCTAGTGAGCCCTACGGCAGAGGCGCAGAGAAGCACAGGCACAGGCACTGGCAAATGCCACAGAAGTGGTGCAGTGAAGCACAGGCACCTGCGAACACTATGGCAGAAGTGCAGTGAAGCACAGGCACCAACAAGCGCTACGAAAGAAGAGCAGTGAAGCACAGGTGCCGCGCGACGCTAAGGTACAGGTGCAGTGAAGCACAGGCAGAAGCGCTGGCGAGCACTGCGGCAGAAGTGCAGTGAAGCACAGGCACTGCCGAATTCTGCGGCACGGGGGAAAACAGCAGATGCTCTCTCACCTTTCTCCTTGGCCCCTTGCTGCTGCTGCTGCTGCTGCTCGTTCTGCAGGGTTTCCTCAATCTGTGCCCGGGTGACTTTGCCCCCCTTGCCGTCTCTCACCACCTTGCCCTTTATCTTAGCTTCCTCCTCCTCAAAAAGTCGCTGGTTCTCCTTTTTTCGCTCCAGGGCTTCCAGGCGCTTCTTCTCCCTGTCATCCTGCGAAATGAGGTTCACAAGTAGAGCAATTAATATAGCAGTGAGAACTGTTTGCATTCAGGGAGCGCAATGAGGAGAAGCAGGAAGGAAAATGCTCCCTGTTTCCAAGGACGAGCCAGACCTGCGAGCCAGAGACTTCACCTCAGTAACCGGGTGAAACAAACCCCACAACCATGACTTTAAAATAATAATAATAATAATAATAATACCATGACTTTAAAATAAATAATAATAATACCATGACTTTAAAATAAATAATAATAATAATAATAATAATAATAATAATAATAATCAGCATTCATTTAAGTCCCTCTCCTAATTCCTCATCCAGTACAAAGTCAGCATGAGTCTGCTTTTTATCCCAGGAAGCACAGGACAAATAGCAGGGGAGACCCAGAGGAGGACACCGATCTAGGGGGCAGTTCAGAAAGCCGATTCACCCACATGCACGGCTCTTATACTGCAGCAGGAAACACACACTGCACACAGAGCTACAAAAGCACTACAGTTTAAAGAAATTAAACACAAATTAACACTATTGTACATTTCATTTCTAAGCCAAAGTCATTCACAAAATAGTTATCCACAAAATCCCCTGAAAAGCTTCTCTGATTGATGGTTATAAAAGAAGTCAGTCATGAAACACAAGAAAAAAAATGAAAGGAAAATTGCAGAAGCGAATGGGGAGGTCAGTGCGACACTGGACTGGCCTGGTCAGGTACCTGCCTTCCTCTGTGGCACTCGGCTCTGGACAATGTTGCCTTGTCACTGTAAGAAACTTCCTGTAGGACAGAAAGCATCAGCATGCACTGACGTTTTCTAGTCACTTGTAGGCTTGGGCAGGACAGTGATACACCCAGGTATTTAGAAATCCCAAAGGTATCATTTTTAATACCATTAAAAGTACAGACACTCCTCTTTAAATGGAACCAATATGGAGATGCCGTACGGAGGCGATGTATAGTAGCACACAGTGTTAGCGATAACTGGAGTCTCACTTAAGGAAAAAAAAAAAAGTAAAAGAATAACACACAGGCATAGGTCAATGCCACAAAACCAACATGCACCATGAATGCGCCATAAAACTGCTGGAGCAGGCGCAGCGCGCATGAAACGCAGCGCGCATGCGGCTGCCGATTGGGCAGGGACAGCGGTGTCAATGAACAAACGGAGATCTTCTTAACTCTTCGATAAGGAGTCGGCTCTTTGCTGTCACAGCACCGGACATTCATACTGATGAGCCCGTTTCTACACTGACGTATGTTTTTTTTTTTTTTTTTTTAAGAAAATACCGTCATATACTGTATACTGAGGTGAAATGTCTACAAGATAGGACTATACGTAAAAATAATAAAAATATATAATAAAATAATATAAATGCTGCCCAAGCCTGGTCACTTACACTTCAGGCTCAGGTCATGCAGGCAGAGCTTGCCTGGATTGTTACTGAACACAAGCTGATGTTATAGTTGATGTTCCGGTCTGCATTAAGATTTTACTTTCATTTCAAATCAAACAGACCTATTGTTAAATGAGCCAAGAACATCGCAGTATCAAATATGAATGGGAAGGAGAGCAATTTGAAACCAGAGCCTCAGCTGCAACATCCCAGAAGACCAAATAAGACAAGCCAATGCTATGAGGAGCACGGGTGTCTAGTAGAGGACGGTACACAAGCCGTTCGAGAGACCTCAACTAAAGAGTTACAAAAGTTATACAAGAATAACATAATAACATTAAGAGTCTTTCACAACTGCAAATTGTGCATTAAAGTCTATATACATTGTCAGGTTCTGCATGTACCTCAATCCTGAGAAGGCATAGGCGGTATTATGGTAAAACCACGGTATTTTGGGTTTACAGCGGTATTTTCGTTTTATATATGGGTCCTTGCTCAGCAAATTTTAATCACCAAGACATCAAAATACCATATCCCACACCATAACAATTTCCACTGGTATTGGTTGTGTACGAATAAATATTCTGATGCGTGGATGATATGACGGTATGAAAAATTAGATGACCACCCAAGCCTAATTTTGAGGTTAATATTTAATCCAATATCAGCAGTCAAAGGGGTAAAAGAAACAACTATTTCAAGGGAATTTTTGGTGTTATATATATATATATATATACACACACACATACACACACACACACATATACATACATACACACACACACACACACACAAAGTAATTCTTGTAGCCACTTTTCTCAGAGATATTGATATTAATACAGACTCCAAAATACAGCATTCAACTGTTTCGTCAGGACAATCATCGCCTCCTAGTGTTGACTACTTTCAGCTGCTCTTTTCATCATACCCAAGCCATGCTAATATACAGTATGTTTCCCTCAAATTTATATATAAATGCATCTCCTAGAAAAGTATGATATTACCTAGTAAACCAAAGACTTTAATTAAATCATCCAATTTAAAACACAATGAACAAAATCAAAGGCAAGTCATACAAAGCACAGAAAAAGCACACAAACCCCCCACCTTGCAATGCACATACAATGGTGTTTTGATTCTGCAAGCTGGGCTATTGTTTTCGCATGGAAAAAGGCTGCACAGACAAATTTGATACATAATGATTAGACTCCAATGGCTGCAGTTTTGCTGCTGCTACTTTCACACACAAATCAATGCTGGTGGATTCAAAACACAACAGGGGGCCTTTCACACACAAACGGCTAATTTCTGAAATTACTGACGTGACGCACCACTGTAAACTGTCATCTGTTTGACAACACCCAAACAAAAGAAACAACCAGAGAGAAACTCTCCTGTTACAATAAAGGATATTCCTAAGAAAAGAGCTGTTCGTAACAATTTATGAACGAATAACATTAAAGAGAGAAGATCATGTGAGGTCCATCAGCTCATTGGTCAGAAATTACATATGGTCTTTGTACCATTTCCCTTTGCAGTGTGTGTGTTAGGTGTGTAACAATTCATCGACACTAATCAACTTATCAGTTAAGGCAACAACACAATTTAACCAACTCAATATCAAATATCTATCCATATCATTTAACCCTGATGATACGGAAAATCACTGCAAAAAAAAAAAAAAAAAATCTATTAAAAAAAAGTTTCTCACACAAAACAATCTAGAAAGTCACCTTAGTAGAGAACAGCTCATTACAGTACATTTTATGTAGCTTGGCACACCCATGTTCCTTAGGTTTACAGAGAGTGGTGACACTTTTCCATTGCCACCGTCTATTTGACTGAACTGCACGGATATACCAGTGACCCGTGTCGATATGCATGGATTATCTGAAGGAAAAAGGGCATCTTCTATATACTATTCATTATTAGTAGAATCACACATCGCGATGCATGGGTGCATTTCCCAGTAACTCGGAACTTGAACATTCCCAATCTCCTACTGAAAAAAAATACTATAGAACAGCCGAATGGAATGGATTCGTAATGCAAATTTACACCAGCTAGTGCTGATTCCACTAGCGCTTGATGTTAACATAACACAGCGATTCTCACGGACATGCGAGCGGAAATTAGCACATAGTAAATCACCGCGTGAACAGTAAAGAAGTGCGTCTTCGGGTTTACATCACTGTCGCTCTCCGAACCCAGCGACACCTTTATAGATCAGACCCTTCTGCACTGGAAAACCGAAGGGAGCTGGAACTCGTCTCAGTTCATGGTAACGGTCGGGCAACCATGCCAGGACCACACATGGTCACTCAGGATGCTCGGCTATGTCACCTGCCTTAACAGCAGCGTAGCGTTTCACTTGAATGCGTTTAAAGATTTTTCTTACGCTTATTCTGTAGTGATGGGTGCATATGGGTAAAAAGCAACTGTAAGCAAGGTCACATCATATACTCATAAGACTAAAGTGTGTAGAGGCAGTGGTAAGTAGGTAAGTGATGATGGATGGATGGATGGATGAATGGATGGATGGATGGATGGATGAGTGTGCAGAACATAAGCTAGTCCTGAATGCCAGTGTATGACTTGTACTGGTTCAATAGAACTGGGCTATGAATACTATCACTCTAAAGAACTCTGTTGGTAAGTAATACATGTTTTTATAATAAGAGTAATCCTGGAAGTACTAATCTAAGTATTTCTGAAACACATAGTTTTTAGCCGTCATTTGTAGGCTCCCAATGACTCAGCTGTTCGGACATTTAAAGGAAGTCCGTTCCACCACACAGGTGCCAAAACAGAGAAGAGTCTAGATGCACGTCTTGCTTGCACCTTAAAAAAGTGGGAGCAGGTGAGTGGTGCTGGAGGATCGGAGAGAGCGTGGCGCAGTGCGGGGTGAGATAAGTTCTAGTTAGGAGGGTGCTGGTCCACTTTGGGCTTCGTAGGCGAGCACCAGTGTTTTGAATCTGCGGAGGAAGTGCAGTGTGGTGTGGGAAAACTTTGGAAGATTGTAAAGGAGTCAGGCAACTGAGTTCTGGATCAGTTGCAGAGGATGAATGGCACTCAGAGGCAAACCAGCTAGGAGTGAATTACAGTAGCTTAGTCTCAAGATGACAAGAGATTGAACAAGTATCTGAGTGGTTTGTGTGGAAATAAATGGACGAGCCGTTCTGATGTTGAAGAGGAGGAACCAACACGAGCGGGAAAGATTGTGAGAGGAAAAGGACAGGTGACTGTCCATGGTTACACCAAGGTTACGGGTGGTGAATGATGGAGAAATCAGAGCGAAATCCAGGGAGATCACAAGATCCTGGTGTAGGGGTTTATCAGCAATGAATAGTAGTGTAGTAGTTCAATGCTGCGTGGGTTGCGTTTCAGCAGAGGAGCTGTCATCCATGATGACCAATACAAATCCGAACATCCAAAAAAATCGGACAGCCACACTTGACCACAACAGAGGGCCGCGTGACTCACCCTGCGCTGCTCCTTCTTCAGCACGTGCTTGTCGTTCTCCTGCCAGAGCGCATCTTCCTCCTCCTGCTTCTTGCGGGCGTCCGCGATCGCCTTCGCCTCCGCCTTGCGAGCCCGGGCCGTGGCCGACTTCGAGTTCTCTCCCTGGAACTTCTTCGGCATTCCTCCACGGGTCCCCTTACACACACCAAGCCATATATAATGAACGGAAGCATCGTGCTCAGACTATTCGGTGCAGAGTTCATTTTAATTTTAATGTGCTTTTTGAGTAATGCCACGAAACTTGTACGTAGCAATAAACCAACATATGGAATCAATCATTAAAATTATGGGAAACTCGAGGTGTCTGTAAACGAGACGAATAAATCAGTAAAACGTAGATGTACGTTTCACTAACTACTGGTTTATACAGACAGCTTAATACACAACCAATGTGGAAAAGGTTAGGCTGTGTTTGCAAAAGTATGAAGTTCAGCCTATGATTAATCGGAGAGCGAACGTTTGTTTTCATATTCTGGCACATTAAGAAGCCACGTTAATCTACCACAACGAGGGAATTATTTTAAAAATAACTGCTGCACAACTGCAAGTCATAGTGCTGCTCGATATTCTTTCGACTTAAAATGTCACACTGACAAGACTAATAAGAATCAACAAAAAAATAATGAATAAAAACAAGCAAGCGTAGCTAGCGAGAAAGTCGCTGACCCAGGGAAACGTAAACAATGTGGGATTTGAGCCAATTTAGCAAATAACCTCTTACATAAATATAGTTTAGCTATAATATGCATAACTGTACAAAACTTAAACTTAACATTTGATTTGCTTCACTTAAAGCAGCTCAGTAGACGGCACCGCTTACCTAGATATCCGTAGGCTGCTACTCTGACAGAGGGCAATCCTATATAATGAAGCGCTGTCTATTCTACTGCCTGTCAAAATTGCACATACTATGTTTTACAAAATAAAACCATCTCTGTGAGAAATGCTGAGGTTTTTCAACATCATACCAGCGATTCACAGAAAATACCTCCTTACCTGCGTGTTATTCTCAGTTTATCGCCGTATCCTAATTCAAACAGTAAGGACAGCACAGCATCCCCGGGTCTTCGTTACTGCTCTACTTCCGTTCCGTCACGAAGGACCTCTGCTCCCATCCCAAGGCGCCCCTTCAGCCGTTGCTGTTGTCTTACTTTTGCTCACGGCTTTAAACATACTCGCAAGCAGGGGCGATTCTACGATTTGACATGCGGGATGCAGCCCGGGGATAAAATTTGGCCCCAGACATAAATTTTACGGAGTAGGGGGATTCCCACACTATTTCCCGACCTGGGATTGTTGATAAGTACATATAAAAAAACGTAACAAATCGCCAGTTGTGGAATAATTATTTTTTTCAGGGGTGGGCAGAGACATGCATACATATATAGATAAATAACAGGGCGATTTAAGCCTCCTAAAAAGGGTCGGGAACCTCCGAAGCTCGTGGCGCTTTATTAGCTTCCAAAAAGCGGTACGACTAATAAACCACATTTCTGTTTTCGTTAGCAGTAGTCTTCCTCTTCACACGAGGCTCCGTTATGGGATTTTAGTAGTGTTTGAGAGATTATATTTAAGAATAGCGGAACAGCGTAAACACGATAAATGAGATAAGGCGAATCTGGATGTTTATGCATGTAACATTTAAAATTAAAAGTACTGTCAAGTGAAAACTTGTGCACTGTGTTCTGATTTTTAAGTGACTGAGAGTGCACTTCATTGCTGGAGACCGAGTCTTGTTGAGATTTGTAAGTTGTCAGTTCTACAGAGCGCGACTACTGTTGATGCTGCAGGTATGGCTTTTAATTTAAAAGAAGTTCAGCTCTGCTTGGGTATTTCCGATGCGTGCATTCGGAGTTTATTTGCATCTCATATTTGGGGGGGGCGAAACCGTCTTTTCATGTACAGCAATGTCTTCTTTCACCGTGTACTTAGTCGCCCTTTGCTATGCATGGTGTCGGGTCGGCAGGTGGCGATGTGAACCTCGGTACGGCTTTTCTGCGGCGGACTCGCCCATGACGTTGCAGTGAGCATCATGGAGTCACCCTGCGGGGAGCCGAGCGAGTCTGGGCAGGGAGAAAACGCCGCCAGCCAGTTACAAAACAGCGGGAGTCATTTTCACAGTAAGCGACACAAAGAACTGGAGAACGCGGCGTTGCAGACCAGCTTGAATTCCCTGCGCTTGGAGATGGAAGCTGTGGCGTTTTCCGAGAACGAAGGAAGCCTTGCGGACGAAGAGGGGCTGCCGACGGCGGTGCAGTCCTCCGCCGAGCCCTCCGATCTGTCCCCAAGTCCGGAATCCGAAAGCGAAACGAAAGAGCAGAAAGGTCGGGAAGAAGAAAGGACCTTGACCGACCACCTCAATAAGCGGCTTCTGTCTTATTTTTTGGAGAAACTGAACCAAAGAGACTTGGCTCTTCCGGGAGTGCAGCAGCTGGATTGCGCTGTGGCCGGGGAAGAAGACTCCAATCGCGCTGTCGATGAATGGTGAACTTAACTGGGAAAAAACGGAAAAAAAATACAAGAAGATTTGCAATGCCCGACAGTCTGTCATGCCTGATAGTCAACCGTTTTTGTTCATTAACTTTCAAGGTGTTTGTTCATTAAGAAGACTGAAATGTAGAAAATGGATCGAAATTCCTAACTACAATAAAATCATGTTTTCTTTGAACATTAAATATGACGGAATCTACGTTTGCTGAAGCTATGCAGAATAATATGCTGTGATTATATTCACCAGCGACACAATTAATGTACTGTAACATGAATTTTGAATAGGCCTGTAAACATTAAAATTGTAATGCAGCCAATATACGTACATAATACTCTGAATAAACGGAATAATCAAGTACTCGATTCTTCATACTTGTAATTTAGAGTAGACGTCTGTATAGCACATAATACGAAAAATACCTAACATCGTTTTGTGTGTTTATGTAACCTGGTTTTAAATCCAATTCAGCACCTGGCAACTGTCTGTCACGCTACTGAAAATGTATAAATATTATGTAAATATAATATAATAATAATTGCGTGAAATATTATCGCTCCTCCGCTGCACCACAGAATTATGCACATTGTTGCATGGGGAAATTTTGTCTGCCAGTATGAAGTTCTACCTTGCTTTATGGCAAAGTGTTTTAAAAATGTATGCTTGATACTCCTATTTGCTTACTAAAATGATAGTATTATTACTATAAAACACCCCCACACAAGGCAGGTATTTACAGTAACTTGAAATAAGGTTAATTATTAAAAATCTAAAAGCATGTGTTTAGGGTTTGTCCTCCAGTGCTGCAATGGCTGCAACACAAAATAACTTTTAAATATTTCCAAATATTAAAGCTTTGTTACTGTATATGTGGTTTATGGGGCGCCATTTGTAAAGGCACTAAACATTTTTTTATTTGCCACTTTTTCAACATTTTCTGACATTTAGCTATAAGTCAATGTTGTGGATCATCAGACTTTTTGCTGTGTAAATTATTTTCAAAATTGTTTTGAAAAATTGTTTTGATTATTTTCAATATCATAATTAAATATAAATGGTATGTCTATACTGTATATAAATATTAAATGTAGATGCTAAATATAAATGTTAGAAGTTAAGTGTAGTACTTAAATGTAAATATAAATATAAATCGTAAATGTTAACTTTTATCTAAATGTTAAATGTAAAAGTTAAATGTAAATATAAATGTTTAAATATAAATGTTAAATGTAGACTCCATAGTGGTTAGGGAGGAGTGTTCTGCAAGTTTGCCCCTACAGTAAATCTTTACCTATGGTTAAGAATGTGGTTATGAGAGGCACACAGAATGATTAATGAACATCTTTGTTAGTACAAAGCATGTGCAAAATGTCACTGTCAGAAGTGCAGAGGATGTTTCATATCATGCAGATGCCCAGGTGTGTTGAAACACAAAAGCCTTCCTTTGTTTAAACTTTGGGATAGAGTAAGAGCCAGTCACCTAGTATTTGAACTATTTAATATCTCACAAGACAGGTCATTTAATATTTAGTATCTCACAAGACTTTGTTCTTGCACAAAATTCTAAATATTAATTGACAGCATAGCTATGCTGTTTCCCAAAGAAATATTCTAGCAAATGTTTGAAAGCTCTTCACAATCGTACACAACATGATTTCAGAGCTTAAACAAGCCAGAATGACAAATAGTATGAATCCTAAATATTTTTTCCCATTCAGTTTAAATATACAGCTAACAATATTTCCAGCACACAAAACTTAAAAGCAACATGAATACTGAGGTATATATTACACATTCAGTTATAAATTTCAGGCAGAGAATAAAGATCGGTAATTCTATAGCCGGGTACAAAAACAAATGTTTATAGTGATCTCCAATTCCAAATTGCTTATATGTTTTCTTCTTCCTTGCCTGTTGGTTTAAAGCTTCTGACTTCTGGCTCGCTGTAGATACTGCGGAGAAGTTCACAGCTGGGATCGTCTTCCACCTTCTCTGCACTCGGCTGTGAAGCCTCTGTTTCGGCAGAACCGCCTGTTTGATTTTGTAGGCTTTTGGGAGGCACAATCATTTCGATGCTGTCCGTGGACGCGTTCTGTGAAGAGAGTTAAGAAATACGAGTCGGCTGACACCAGAGACGACGTTTCAGATGAAGTGGAGAACTGACAGGATAAGTCTACACTCACCGTCATCTTGGAGGATACATCTGTATTTTGCTGCCACAGACCGTGCCAAAGAAGGCCTGGGCTAATGCTACTCCTTTTGGTGGGTCCTGACGAAAACACAGCTCATGATTTCACATTTCTAGTGTGACAATTACCCAGTTCTGTCACACAAATCCAAAAAAGGAACCTGCCTTGTTTTTAAAAAGTAATACATATATGAAATATCAGAAGCCGTTACATTGCATACAGTGTGTGGAAATAAAACGTTTTGGGTTTAGCTTGTTAGCTATGTTGTTGAAAGTTTTCATTTCTAGTAAATGAAGGAAATCATATACCCTTAGTATCATAAGTATCACAGTGCCAGTTTGTTGTTACCTGTCAAGCAGCTGACCACCAGTCCCACCACAAATACTGAACACGTCCCAAAAGCCCCAAAGTACAGGTAGGACATGGCGTATATGTTCATCAACCCCGTGAGTCTGTATAGAGAAAGAGGGTAGTCTTAGTAACAATATATTTAACTGGCTAATATGTCAAATTCCATCCAGTTTTATGCTGTACATGCTTGCGAATAATAACAATCGCCAATGGCGGCCAAAGCCCCTGCGGCATTCTGGGTAATTGCTCATCTTGCCCTTGCTAGGACATGCAACTGACAATTGCACTTGTATAATAATGGTTATACTGGGCACTGATATATCTTGTATGCTTTGTGACTCAAGATAAGTTTCAAGATACTGTACATTCTCAAAAAAGACTGGGATTATTAGTCAGAAAGACTTGTATTCAGTCACATTACTGCAGTTCTGCTAGGAAAGATATGTCCGCCAAGCGGTCGTCTCAGTGTTTAGCAGTAGCTTCAGAATTTATTTTAAATGTGCTCTGCATGTACTGTAATAACTTCATGATTTTGAATAGCAGTGAAAAACAGCAATCCCATACCCTTGGTCCTCGGGTGTAATGTTGGTCCTGGTTGAAGAACTGTTGAAGCTTATACTGTGGTTGTATTTGGCTGGCTGGCATTGTTCTGGAAAGGCTGATAGAACTCCCATTATGTTCTCACTGGGTGGGAATAGTGTGGATCCAATGGCAATCCACAGAGACAGGCCAAACCCGACGACCACACCGGTGAACACTCCCTGGGGAATGTTTATCATAAAAATTTAAATATCTGAAGGAAAACGTTTAAATATCCATCCAAATACGCAAATCTGCTATAGGGGCATGATAAGAACCTAGGACACATTCATTTAATACCTTTTATACTGTAGGTGCTTCAGAAAACCTACCTTAGTGTTGGTGGCAGGAACAAAAATTCCCAGCATAAAAACGCCCAGCAGCGGCCCACTGATGACCCCCATGACTGTGAAGGAGCCCTGCAGCATGAGACAGTGCCACCCACAGGCCAGATACATCATGCATACATAAAACGCCATTGGATAAAACGCCATTGGATAAAACGTCATTGGATAAAACGTCATTGGTTGATGAGCTTGTTGGAAATGTTGATTGATTAAATGCCTTAATGAATTGGCCCGTTCTGCTACCAGCATGTCCTGTTTTACGAAACTGTAGCCACTCAGTTGCTCATGTGTGGATCCACATGAAGATGACTGAAATTATGGGCTTTTCTGAGATGTATGTGCAGTATTAGACTCGTAAGACCTGAAAATGCACACAAAAATGATTTTTTTTTATCACGAGGTAATTTGTCGTCAGTTTACCCTACATATTATGGGTAGACATCTTTTGCTACAAGTGCTTCAGAACTGAAATCTTTGACTGGTTCTGTGACATGAATAAATATCTTGTAATTAATAAAACGATGCTTTATTTGGCAATGGACTAGGCTGTTAATTCTGTAAATATTTCTTCATAGATGCCCAGTTCTTTTTTGCCGGTTGATGGTTGGTAACTACACCGTTTACAGGCTGCCACTTGCCTCGTTTATCAGACATAGTGCTGCAGAACTGCACCACAAAGTACCTTTCCTGTGCTGCAGTGAATATCACCGCTCGCGGAGTTATGCGGGGGAGAGGTGTGGATGGATGGATATGCAGCATGGCGGGAGGGAGCATACCTGAAGAACTCCCCAGTCTAAGAAGGAGGTGAGGACAGCCACTATGATGCAGCCGACCCCATACATCAAAGCTAAAGCACAGGGATCAAAAGCCTGTCAGGTTACACTGAAGTGCCGCACATTCTCAGGATCTGCTGATTTTAGCTGAATTCACTCCGTATTGTTTATGCAAACGTGTTGTTAGCATAGCAGACACCAGCAGAAACTCCGTACAGTGTCATCTGCATGTTTTAGAATTACAGGCTTGTGGTTTGTTTGGCTCTACTGGTCTAAAAATAATTCTGAAAGGGAACCATTCAACATAACTAATTGGTATTGAGTTTACGGCTTTTTAAGAGTTTATACATACACACTATGTGTATATCTATATATGTATACTGTATGTGTGTGTATAAACTCTTAACACTCCACAAACTCAACAGCAGTTAGCTTGCCTATGTGACATTAAGAGTAAAATTATTATAATAATTACATAAAAATCGATTGGCAAACCCACAGAGTGCTTTAGAGATGATCAGTAGCCTTTTCTGAGACATATTAATGAACCTGGGCTTCATCAAATCCTCCACAGTAACAGCTGCCATGGCATTGATGCTGGTGGAAACCGTGCTGCAATAGAAACGAAGGCTGAAGGTTGAATATCCATCGTAAAGTTCAATGAAGATACACAACAGAGTACTGAAGGGAAGAGATCTCAGTACCTTAATGTTCCACTATATGCGCACGCCAGAAACAGACCAGGCACACCAGGGTAGTGTTCAAAGATGTCCAGGACTAAGTAGGGCATATACTGTCACATAGCGAGAGAGAAAGAGAAGCAAGTGGCACAGACAGAAGTGTGGAAATTCAGGTCCAGAGAGTGAAAGTCCAGACAGAGATTTTGTTTCAACCTACCAGTGGAAGTACTTTATGCTTTATGCTCAACTGGTTGGTTGAGACAAAATCCTGACCTGAACTTTTACTCTCTGGACCTGAACTACCTCCCTCTGGGCACAGATTAATGCAAACAGAGTATGCCATGCCTGTCTTTACGTTGCACAGCATGTTCATGTTTGATAAAGCAAGGATAATATGCACTAACCCTAACCGGTGTAGGAAATGTACAGCGAGTGACTCTGATTGTTTTCTTTTCTTATCAAGGAAAGCCATTCCAGCCCAGTAGCTATGGCTACACCGACATGATGCTCCTTTTAAATCATCCAGCTCAGTGGACATCAACACACACCACAGAACAGCCAAGATCATGTGATGATCATGTGATACAAGGCAGCTAAGACTGCTGGAGATGATGCCCCATATTCATAAGTGTAACATTTAAATCTTATGTAGTTCTTGCTTAGTGAAATATATGCCAAGTTCTACTAATATCAGTCCAATTTCTGTAACCGCCTGTCCTATTGTCCTATTCAGGGTCACGGGGGGGGGGCTGGAGCCAATGGGCACAAGGCCGTCCAGGGTGGGGCACAAACCGTTGGCATGGCAACTCTCACATCACCATTTATTCACACATGCATGTCTATGGATACTTTGGCAAACTCTCAGTTATTTTTGGACTGTGAGGGAAGCTGGGTTACAACAAAAACAACACAGGGGGAACATGCAAACTCCAGAGATGGAGCCATGGTTGAGACTCGAACCCGGGTCAGCCGCTGCACCACCATGCCGCCCCAGTTCTACTGATATTGAAAAAAAATGACGTACCTGATCCGGGGAGGATATTTCCCCAGCCATGAGCGGGTCACAGTGCGAATACAGAGCAAACATGACAATGCCACAGATGGCTGCACTGCCCACGATAAGGTACAAGCCCAGCTGATTCACAAGCAAGGCCCTGAACCAGAGGCAAATGGAAGCAAAGACAAGTGTCACTCTCCTCACATGTAGGCGCTTGTGCACCATGAATCATCTGTTGTTCATTTGCAGAACATTGTTTAAACTATTTCGGTCGAAAATTTTACTCAGCGTTGAATTTCCATTATTTGGCTACTCAATCTGTTTTACTCAGTCCATTTTTCTGTAATCTTTTAGTGACGTCCGTTACATTTTTTCAAACGTAGCACAAACTTGTTAAGGCTAGCGTCTCACGTTCCCCATGGAGATGGACGGAACCGAAGGCGGCCACCGGCTGCGCTTTTCACATGCTGAGTGTTACGACAACAGCGAAATGCCGCAGGCAGAAGCACAGCTTGTCTCACAAAAGACTGCACTCACCACTGAGCTTCTCTCTGTGTCTTGCAGGATATGTAGCGCTGCACCTGAGCTTGGTTCACACCGTACATGGAGAGCCACAGCATCGTACCTCCTACTGTAAAACTCCAAAATGTGTAACGTCTCCTGGGATCTATATCAAAGCTAAAATGAAATCACAGTAAGTAGTGACACACGACAAAGCATCTCTTTCCTGGAACCACTTATCTAGTGCCAGGTCACAACAAGCCTAAATGCTGTTCCAAGGCGCAAGGAGCACAACCTGGGACGAGACGTCGATCTGCTCTTGGGTATGTGCAAACATTCATTTGTGGTGCGCAATAGAGAGAGACCACTGCAATTTCAGTTTGCAAAATGTTTAAAAGATGTTTCACTATGGACAGACACGCTGTGTTTTTAATCCACCATAGTGAAATATTTGTGTTTGTAGAGTTTGTATGTTTCTCTCAGAAGCATTTAGCTAATTGGACTGACATCTCCATCTGTATGTGTGTGTGTGTGTGATTGTGTGTGTGTGTTTGT
>JAODKE010000035.1:1042980-1055511 GCA_026779605.1 Mormyrus hasselquistii | reverse complement strand
TTTACGCCATTCCCTTGCTTTCTGCGTCCTGCACTAATGGCTCCAGCCAAGAGCAGGGTTTGCATCTCACCTGGCACTGGAAAATACACTAGGCAGAACTGTAGTGACTAGATTGTTGATCAGTGGGCTTTTGAAAGGTATTTGCTTTTTCATTGCTGAGAAACAGCTCAGGTGACATATACCTAGGTACAGGTGACATATACCTAGGTACAGGTGCATCACATTATTTAATTCTGATGCGATTAAATTCCTTGCTAGCAATATATGTCTTCATCATTAGTTTTTCGTTTTAATAGCTTGTAATTTACATGCTGAGTTTGTGTATAGGAATACTGTGGCTGTTTTAAAAGCAGAGTTTCCTACCTTGGTTTAATATCACGGCCGGGGCGTACAGCACTATTCCTGTATACAGCGTCTGTTTCGGAATATGCACATCAAGAGCTGAGACACAGTATAAGCATAAAATTAATCTGATTACAACCCAGACAAAACAGGTGTCGGGCTTTGGTTGTCCTGGTCTGTAATACTTCTGCAAGTTGCCTGATCTCCTGGATATTTGCGCACGTCTCTTACCGTCACCACAAGAAACTGGAAGCTTCCCAGAAGCTGCATCTTTCTGCCAAACCTCATTTGGAGGTACTGTGATAGGAAAACAACTAGGAGTTCACGCTAGTTCACAAGTAGTGATTATTTCAAATTACCGGCGTAACGGGTTGCAAACTAACATTATCACTTAACACCACAGGAACAGAAATGTAAAAGTACCCTGCTAACAAGTTACTCAGTTGAATATATAGACCAATTTTTTTATATCAAAAACCAATCCTAGAAGACTCAAAGCCTTCAGTTACTCTTTAAGTATGACACAATAAAGGATCCCCATTAAAGTTCCCGTACCTGATTGGTGCTGGTGATTCTCAAATTGTAAAAGACAGGGACAAAGATCAAGGCTGTAGCTAGGGAACTGAGACTTTGTCCAAGGCACATGTACAAGAACTTGAGGCCGTAGCGATAAGCTTCAGATGGTACGCCTAGAACCTGCACAGCAGACATGAAGCTGGCACAAAGCGACAGCCCCACTGGCACCGCTGACATCTTTTTCCCTCCCGTGAAAAAGTCGTCCACCCTGGGCTCGCCAGTGCACTTCTTCAGGGCCAGGAAGAGTCCGATACCCATCGATATCAACAGCATGCCGGAAAAGACGGCGTAGTCAGCCAGAGTGAAGCCAAGTCTAGTTGCTGTTTGGGCGGCCATCCTGAGCTTCTGCTCCTCTTCTGTGGTCCGCTATTCCATTGTCTTTGAAGAAAATCAACCAGTGGCCTGAAAAACACAATGATATTGTGTGTGTGCGTTTGTATAATGTATATAGTAAGCAATTAAAGAAAAGCTATGGATTTAAAAGACAAAAACAAGTGTATTAAAGCGACCCATAAAAAGAGAGCCCATGGTACTTGTCTGGTCAGTCAGCCTAATTCGCCAGTCTGATGGCATTAATGACTCCTTTATACGGCAGAATCTGCTCATGGGTGGGGTCAGAGGAGGGCTTAGGGCCAAGGGAGGGGAACCTGGATTTTTTTTTTTTTAATAAGGGAAACTTGCTTCACACAAGGGCTTGCATCCATTCAGATATGCAGTGCTTGTAACAGTAAGGTAACCATTTCTCATACAAGAATCAACACAGTGCAGAACGGTATAGAACACGGTCCCAAATTATCTCGTCTGCTAAACATATATTCACACAGTCTATAGCCTACCACACCGTTATTCTCAGTTTTCAGGTTATACTCTCTTTGTCAAAGCGGCATGTTAGCAGCTAAGGAAGATTAAATCCCATATATTTCAATCCTGCAGTTTAATAGACAGATGCTGGATGACCCTATAACCTTAGTCTATCTTGTTTATTTTAATACACATTTCAATGTGTTTTAGTAATAATCAAGCGCAAAAAGTATTCCCTTCTTGAAATTGTATCTACACACACACACACACACACACACACACACACACACACACAAGCACATTGCAACAAATTGAGCTGATTTCACCTCGTAACAAAAAGATATTTTGTTCCATTTTGGTTCCACAATTGTCTTAGTCCACGTGTGTTAATCAACTAATGTTTGCAGCTATTTTAATAACCGCAAAGTACAAGTTGTTGCTAATGGTAGCAAATCCTTTGTACAGAATAAGAACCTTTCTGGAACAGCTACAAAGCATTTCTGGTCACACAATCAAAGGATTTACAAAATATTTTTTTAAGGGAAACAATGTAGCCATTCCGCTACATTCCCCCATTTTCTCCTTAAAAATCCGCACAAAAAGTTGTACATAAAACATAACACGCTTCGTGACATTTGTTTTGTTTGTCTAATCATTTAATCCATTTTCCCGGAGAAGGGGTTAATTTGTTTTACAAACGTTTTTGACGATAGCTGAAAAGTCAGTAAATGGGCACTTGAGTGCTTTTATGCTGCTGTTAATGTACTTTTCGTTTGTTCGCGCAGAGACTGCTCACGTCTCGGATGGATAAAGCCTGTGCATCTGGAGACCTTGTGAAGCACCCTTGGCAGTGACCCGGGTCATGTGACCTGGATAATGGTCTGCGTCACCAAAGCGGCAATCTTCAGTTGACTGAATGGAGCTTGAAAGTGCAGGCACTTTTTGAACAGGATGAGGGTGCGACCTGCATCACGTGGTATAGGGGGGGGGGGGGGGGTCACCGCTCATCCATGATCATTGTAAAGATCAGCATTTGAAGGATGAAGGGGTATATCTTGTAGGTTTAGGATAAATGTGAAGCTGGTCAAGATTTGGGTGCATATGGGGAACCAGGAAGCAACAGAATCCCGAAATGCCAAAACAAAAAGAAGCAATCAAACAGAGAAGCGACTTTACATTTTTACATTTGTGGCCATTTCTATTTTTCGATTATGGGATATGCAGACTTCCAAATCTCTACTGCCTGTGTCTAAATAAAGCTGGATTTAAACCAGGGCTGGGAAATGTCACGTTAATGCATTGTGTTCATTTTTAAATCGTATAAAACATGTTATATGTCCTGCATATGATGCTAAACTGCATCCGGCCCTGAAGGCAGCCATCCAACTTGCTGCGTGTCGGTAGCGGGATTCGCCCCAAGGCAATGCTCAGGACCCTCCCTCTGGTCTCCGCAGGAGCAGCTCTGCTGCGGCTACCCACAGGAAGGCAGCACGCAACAAGGGCTGGGGGGAAATCCTCATCCCCGGACGAGTTGAAACCACCAAAGAGCCAGGGAGGTCTGGCCTGTTGGGGATGAGAGCTGGTGCGGTACCGAGGCATCACCCACTGCATGGTAGGACTCGGGTTCTAATTTGAGGCAGCCGGTTCAGCTAGGCACGTGGAACGTCTTGACCCCAACGGGATCAGCTGATGAAGGACATCTCTGGGTTCACAGTTCTTGGAGATGATCCTCTGGTTAGCTCACTGAGATTCCACGGATGGTGAACTAGCTGGGTATAGGGAAGGCCACAGACGTCCGGGGGGAACTTCTCTAGGCTTGTGGTGAGGCTGTTACAAGCCAACTTTGCTGGTATTTGAGAGACATCATCCTAGCTGCCCGGGGAATGATACATCTGGTAAGGGATGGGTGATAACACTGCACTCAGTGCTGAGCAGGGTCCTTGCCAGGGTCATCCTGAACAAGGTCCGTCTTCGTTTGCACCTGGAGTACCGTCTAGTTTTATGGAAATGCAAATGTTGGAATGGTTTCTTTGTAGCCTTTGTCGATTTTCATGAAGTGTTCGACATCCTGAAACTTCATGGGAATAACTTTGCTCCCACTCTGGTCAAAGAGCCAGAGGTTCAACGTTGGGCTACAAGAATGATTCCTGGTCTTAGAGGAGAGGTTAGCTGAGCTGAATCTGTTCAGCCTCAAGCAACAATGACTGAGGGGGGACATGATCCAGGTATATAAGATTCTAACAGGTCTGGATGCTGTTCGGTCAAATGGCTACTTTAACATTAATTTAAATACTAGAACTCGTAGCCATAGGTCGAAATTAGCAGGAGAACATTTTAAAATGAATTTGAGGAAGCACTTCTTTACACAGAATGTAGTTAGAGTATGGAATAGTCTTCCTGCTAGTGTAGCAGAAGTTAAAACCCTGGGTTCCTTTAAATCAGAGCTAGGTAAGATTTTAACAACTCTGAGCTATTAATTAAGTTCTCCCAGATGAGCTTGATGGGCCAAATGGCCTCCTCTCATTTGTAAATTCCTTATGTTCTTATGGCAGTGCCTTCATGGAGTGGGTGTTGGGCAGGCTTGTGGGGTCCATCAGCTGTGGGGCTTCCGTTTACTGATCTTGACTTTGCTGACATTTCTGTGATCTTCACAGAGTCGATGGAGGCTCTGATCTGGGCTCTCGAGAAACTGAGCGAGGAGTCTGAGTGTCTGGGGTTGTGAGTGTCCTGGATCAAAACCAAGATCCATGTCTTAAATGACCTCTTGGGCACAGCCGTCAGCAGCGTGTCTGTCCACGGAGAGAGTTTCAACCGAGGTTCACTTACATCGGTGGTGACATTTGTGTCTCTGGTGACTCTTGTAATGGGGTCAGAAGACTGATTGGGGGAGCATGGGGGGGTCATGAGGTCACGGGGAAGGGGTGCGTGGCGGCTCCAGTATTTCTGTGAGAGGACAAGGAGTCCTGGTGCTCTCTGTTTTGCTGTATGGCTGCAAGATATAGACGATATCCAGCGATCTGAAATAACAACTGGACTCCTTAGGTCCTACGTCTCTTTGGATGTTCCTTGGGTACCGTTGGTTTGACTTTGAGTCCCGAATGAGGCACATCATCTGCATTGTGAGGGAGCGTCAGTTATGGCACTACGGCCATGTGGGTGATCCGGCTCTCAGGATCCTCATCGCTGAGGACCCGAATGGCTGGACCAGGCCGAGATGATGCTCATATAACACGTGGCTGTGGCACTTCAGGAGCATGGAATTGGACCACGTGTCCGCCTGATGGTTGTTAACCGGGATTCCGAGGTGTTTTGTCATGTTGTGTTTGTCGCGACATGCTGTCCCAGTCTATGCTCCCCAACCTGACCTGAACTGAACATGTAATTTCTCTGATTATGTTAATGTGTGCAGTGTTTTGTTACCTAAATGGGAGAATAGTATGAGGTCTGCTGTGCCTTGCAGTGGGAGACACCTCAGCCGATCCTGCGCTGCGGCCCCAAAGCAACAGAGAGCAGGATGGGGTTTGGAAAGAGAAGCATTTCGGTGCATCTGTACCTGTAGCTGTGCAAATGGCAAATGAAGCATGTTTGTTGCATGCTTGCATGTGCGTTGTTTTGTTTCGAAGACCGTACCGTACTTGTGGTCTTGGCAAGACCAGTCTTGCTAACTTGCCCCACAAGAACGAAATTGGGACATAATAAATCGTGGCATCGGTTCCGTCTGGCAAGGATACAGCCGGAGTGTCCTTGATACTTGGGGTGGGGGAAATATGATATTCAGGGATTTTTATCATCCTCTGTACTTCTGTGTTTAAGTATCGGAACTGATGATGTAAAACAGCTACACGAGAACACAAGTACGGTCAAGTAAGCATATCGAGAAACACCCCACGACTTATTTTTCTTGTGATCGCGAGATAATGACTTTTGTTTTCCTGATGTGGTGACATAAATGACTGCTGTGATTGCGTGCTTCACTGTGTGGGGTCACACCAACCGCATACAGGCTGTTGATTAAGCTTCCTATTTTACCCTATAAACAAAAGTTGTTAATTATTCTTTCTCAGAATTATTGCTTTTGTCCATTACTTCCATTTCTTTCTAGTGAGTAGTGATGATTACCTAGCAGTCTGTAATTACGTTATCTACGTTACTGATCAAAAGTTCGAATCCTTTACCAGCTCAACATTATCCCATTGCAATGTTCCCTTTGATTGGAAAATAAATTCAAAGCTGTAGTTTTTGTCAAGTGACAAACCCAAATATAATTGTTTAGCACTGACAGATATACCGCTGTTTCTGCTTGTGGTAGCCCATGATCAAAGCAAAATGTAATGCGTTGGTCAATGGTGATGCATAACAAAATAAGCTACTGAATCTGTCGTGAGACCAAGGGGAAAATAAGTTGTGATCTCCAGATATATTTTCTTGATCTTGAGATAACAGCTGGCCTGTAAACACCTCGGGATTCCCCCAGAGGAGCTGGATGAAGTGGCCGGGGAGAGGGAAGTCTGTCTTTCCCTGCTTAGACTGCTGACTCCGCGACCCGACCTCAGATTAAACGGGAGATAATGGATGGATGGATGGAATTTAGAGAAAGTAAATGTTGCAGTAATGAATTTGTGACAATGACCCATAAATTCCACTTTTATTTAATTCTACATTAATTTAGGGATTCAAAGTATAAATGATTAATCACAGACATCTGAGTGTATTAAAATATTATTTTTTTATCGATTCAGACAATTGAAACGGAAGCTACAGAAAAGGCTAATTTAAGATGGATTTTCTTCAGGAATTTATACTGTGCGAGATATTTCCGGATAAACTGGCTACTTTACGAAAGTAAACTATAGTTCTTTTTACTATAGTTCTTAATTTGTGTATAAATCTATAGCAATTTTTCCAGGAATGTACTGTAATCTGATTTAAATCTAAGGATTTAATGTATTATTATGGAATAAGCGCAGTACCTGTCACAACCAGAAGGGGGAAGTAGATAAACATTTTTTGACGCTGGTGCGCTTGGCTGTCCATGCGCTCTTAAAAATTCCTTAAAATTCCTTACAAGCGGCCAATTCCTTAAATTTTTATGGCAGCAAACACGGAGTACCCGCGAGTAATCCCAATCATTTTATACAGTTTGCGGGTTATTAATAGTCGTGTCGAAGCTGTCTGGACGGACTTTTGCTTACCCCCCCATCCACATCGGCCTTCCTCCAGCCTCCCATATTTATTTCCCGTTCCCTATTTAGATGTGGATTCACAGGGCGTGTATGTGGGTCGTGCTTACCTGGGCTGTTTTTTCATCATTCACGACAGCACTGATCAGTTCTCTATTACTGAGCTTTTCACCTGGCCGTCCCTCCACCTGTGGCACTTCACTTGCACCTGGACCTCGCTTTCAAGCCCCGCCGCAGATAAATCCACCGACGGTCCCGGAGCAAATTCAGCCACGACAACACTAACCCGAAAAAGTCCATTTGGTCTTTATCCTCGCAACACCGACGTAACCGGCTGTTCGTTTCCCAAAACGATAGTTCGAACGAAAGTTCGCAGACATTCGAGCTATAGTTAGAAGCTCAGTTCAGCGCAAATACCTCAGCGATGGTGCAAAATGCGATAACAAAAGTTAAGAGTTTGTGATGATGACGACTTTATCTTAAGATCGCAACAAAAATATGATCTCGTGACAACGGGAAGAAAAAAATAACGATGATGGTTGTCCTCCTTGAACCTCTGTTAAAAATAGGAAAAAACGAAATGCCTTTTTGGTTACAGTTGCTGCTCACTGCCCATCGCCCACTGTAAAGATCACCATCAGCCACTAGGTTATATGTGCATGCGGTGAACGCCGTTAATCGCCAAGACGTGTGATTAACTGCAATTATGCAGAGATCTTTAAATTATATTGCATGTAACCCACAAAACGTTATGAGTTTGTATGTGGAGATGTACATTTTTTGTTACCTTTATCTTCTCATCTCAGTAACTCTTGCTCTGGATTTCATTTTATTACAAATAAATGGTAACACAACAAAACTGATTAACTACTCCAGCAGGCAAAATGGACAATGAAGTTGTATAATTTGAATCTAAAATTTAGAGAAATATCACCTCTCTGGTGGGGAAGGAGCCTGAGCTGGTGCGTGAGGTTGTGAAGTTCCGACTAGATATAGTCGAGCTCAACTCGACGCATGGCCTGGGCTCTGGTCTCCTTGAGGGGGGTTGGACCCTCTTCCACTCTGGAGTTGCCCGCGGGGAGAGGCGCCGAGCAGGGGTGGGCATACTTATTGCAGTGGACGAGAGGGTAGCCTCCCTTCGCCTTCGGGTGGGGGGACGGGTCCTGACTGTTGTTAGCGCTTATGCGCCAAACGGCAGTTCAGAATACCCACCCTTTTTGGAGTCCTTGGAAGGGGTGTTGGAGAGCGCTCCTCCTGGGAACTCTCTTGTTCTGCTGGGGGACTTCAATGCTCACGTAGGCAAAGACAGTGAGACCTGGAGGGAAGTGATTGGGAAGAACGGCCCCTCTGATCTGAACCTAAGTGGTGCTTGGTGCTGTTGCACTTCTGTGCTCATTGCGGATTGTCCATAATGGACACCATGTTCAGGTATAAGGGTGTCCGTATGTGCACTTAGCACCAGGACACCCTAGGCCGTAGTTTGATGATCGACCTTGTGGTCGTGTCATCGGACTTGCGGCTGCATGTCTTGGACACTCGGGTGAAGAGAGGGGCGGAGCTGTCAACTGATCACTACGTGGTGGTGGGTTGGTCCTGCTGGTGGGGGAGGAAGCCGGTCAGGCCTGGCAGGCCCAAGCGTATAGTGAGGGTCTGCTGGGAACGTCTGGTGGAATCCCCTGTAAGGAGCAGTTTCAACTCCTACCTCCGACAGAACGTCTCACAGGTCCCGGGGGAGGCGGGGGACATTGAGTCCGAATGGACCATGTTCCGTGCCTCCAGGCCGTAAGGTGGTCAGTGCCTGTCGTGGCGGCAATCCCCGAACCCGCTGGTGGACACTGGTGGTGAGGGAAGCTGAAGGAGTCCTATCAGGCCTTTTTAGCTTGTGGGACTCCAGAGGCAGCTGACAGGTACCAGCAGGCTAAGTGGGCTGCGGCTTCGGCGGTCGCTGAGGTAAAAACTGGGGTGTGGGAGGAGTTTGGTGATGCTATGGAAAACGACTTCCAGACAGCTTCGAGGAGATTCTGGTCCACCATCTGGTGGTTCAGGGCGGGAAAGTGGTGCAACATCAACACTGTTTATGATGGGGATGGGGTGCTGCTGACCTCAACTCAGGACGTTTTGGGTCAGTGGAGGGAGTACTTCAAAAGCAGAGTATGGGGACTTGGGTATGGACTCTCCTATCTCTGGGGCGGAGGTTGCTGAGGTGGCCCTCAGTGACCGGACCCCGGGGGTGGATGAGATCCACTCAGAGTTCCTTAAGGCTCTGGATTCTGTGGGGCTGTCGTGGTTGACACGCATCTGCAGCATCGCGTGGACATCGGGGGCAGTGCCTCTGGGCTGGTAGACCGGTGGTGGTCCCCCTCTTTAAGAAAGGGGACCGGAGGGTGTGCTCCAACTACAGGGGGATCACACTCCTCAGCCTTCCCGGTAAGGTCTATTCGGGGGTTTTGGAGAGTCGGACCTCGGATTCAGGAGGAGCAGTGTGGTTTTCGCCCTGGCCGTGGAACAGTGGACCAGCTCTATACTCTCAGCAGGGTCTTGGAGGTTTCATGGGAGTTTGCCCAACCAGTCTACATGTGTTTTGTGGACTTGGAGAAGGCATTCGGCCGTGTCCCTCGTGGAGTCCTGTGGGGGGTGCTCCGGGAGTATGGGGTGCTGGGCTTCCTTTAAAGGGCTGTTTGGTCCCTGTATGACCGGTGCCAGAGTCTGGTCCCCATGGGCGGCAATAAGTCGGACTTTTTCCGGTGAGGGTTGGACTCTGTCAGGGCTGCCCCTTGTCACCGATTCTGTTCATAGTTGTTATGGACAGAATTTCTAGGCACAGCCAGGGAGTTGAGGGAGTCCGGTTTGGTGACCTCGGGATTAGGTCTCTGCTTTTTGCAGATGATGTGGTTCTGTTGGCCTCATCAGACCGTGACCTTCGGCTCTCACTGGAGCAGTTCGCAGCCGAGCGTGAAGGGGCTGGGATGAGAATCAGCACCTCCAATTCAGAAACCATGGTCCTCAGCTGGAAAAGGGTAAAATGCTCTCTCCGAGTCGGGGGTGGGGTCCTCCGCCAAGTGGAGGAGTTTAAGTATCTCGGGGTCTTGTTCACGAGTGAGAGAAGGATGGAGTGGGAGATTGACTGGTAGATCGGTGCAGCGTCAGCCGTGATGTGGGCGCTGCATCGGTCTGTCATGGTGAAGAAAGAGCTGAGCTAAAAGGCAAAGCACTCGATTTACCAGTCGATCTACATTCCTACCCTCAACTATGGTCACGGCTGTAGGTAGTGACTGAAAGAACGAGATCGCGAATACAAGTGGCCAAAATGGGTTTCCTCCTCAGGGTGGCTGGGCTCTCCCTTAGAGATAGGGTGAGAAGCTTAGTCATTCGGGAGGGACTCAGAGTAGAGCCGCTGCTCCTCCGCATCGAGAGGAATCAGATGAGGTGTCTCGGGCATCTGAATAGAATGCCTTCTGGACACCTCCCTGGTGAGGTGTTCTGGGCATGTCCCACCAGGAGGAGGCCCGGGGAAGACCCAGGATACGCTGGAGGGACTATGTCTCTCGGCTGGCCTGGGAACGCCTCGGGATTCCCCCAGAGGAGCTGGATGAAGTGGCCGGGGAGAGGGAAGTCTGGGTTTCCCTGCTTAGACTGCTGCCCCCGCGACCCGACCTCAGATTAAACGGGAGATAATGGATGGATGGATGGAATTTAGAGAAAGTAAATGTTGCAGTAATGAATTTGTGACAATGACCCATAAATTACACTTTTATTTAATTCTACATTAATTTAGGGATTCAAAGTATAAATGATTAATCACAGATATCTGAGTGTATTAAACTATTTTTTAATCGGTTCAGACAATTGAAACGGAAGCTACAGAAAAGGCGAATTTACGATGGATTTTCTTTTATTTTTTATACTGTGCGTAATATTTCTAGATAAACTGGCTGATTTACGAAAGTAAACTATGGTTCTTTTTATTATAGTTCTTAATTTGTGTACAAATATATGCAAATAACCTATACAGCAAGTTTTCCATGAAAGTACTGTAATCTGATTTAAATTTAAGGATTGAATGTATTATTATGGAATAAGGGCAGTGCCTGTCACAACCAGAAGGGAGATGTAGATAACCAATTTTTGGACGCTGGCGTCCTTGGCTGCCGATGCTCTTCGGTTGTTAAGAGGAACTTTTAAAAGCTCAAAAAGTTATTTTTATGGCAACAAACACGGAGTACCCGCGAATAATCCCACCCTGAATCAGTTTTATACAGTTAAATAGGGTATTAGTAGTCGTGTCGAAGCTGTCTGGACGGACTTTTGCTTACCCACCCCCCCATCGGGCTTCCTCCAGCCTCCCATACAGGTATTTATTTCCCGTTCCCTATTTTGATGTGGATTCACAGGGCGTGTATGTGGATCGTGCTTACCTGGGCTGTTTTTTCATCATTCACCGTCCTACGACAGCACTGATCAGTTCTCTATTACTGAGCTTTTCAGCTCCGCGTCCACCTGGCCGTCCCTCCACCTGTGGCACTTCACCTGCACCTGGACATCGCTTTCAAGCCCCGCCGCAGATACGTCCAAATTCTGCCACTACGACACTAACCCGAAAAAGTCCATTTGGTCTTTATCCTCGCAACACCCAAAACCATATCGTTTCCCAAAACCATAGATCGAACGAACGTTCACAGACACGTACTCGAGCTGTAGTTAGAACCTTAGTTCCGCATACATTACTGTAAATACGTCAGTGATGGTGGAAAATGCAGTCTAACAAGGGTATATAGTCAGTAAGAAATGTAATAACCTTTCATACCTAATAAGGAGTAATTTAGCTTTACGATCACACTTAATGTAAAGTGGCCTGCAAATGTAGTTTGAAACGTATTTTGTTGTGTAGGTCAGTACGGTAACTGTCTGTAGTGAGTAATAGGGAGAATTCTCAGACTGCAAAGCATTGATTAGCACAGGGGTGGCTAATTTTATCCAGAAATGGGCGTCAGGCATGCGACTTTTCGCTGCAATTTCTTACTTACAGTAGTACGTAGAAAAAACATGAATAAAATAAAAAGAAAAGAATAAGCCCCTAAAATAATAAAAAATCATTATCCCTTGTATGTGTACATGTGTGTATTTGTAGCCCTATGCAGACCATTTGGTGTTGTGCAGTTTCTTCATTACACATACATCTTGACAATGACAACAGTCGCATTAGAAAAGAGTACAGCACTTTAATAAAGTACTCGATCCATCACCGACAGGTGTCATTGCCATAATGCAAGAGTAGAATGACACTACAGCGGTCAGATACGATTCCATGCCTTTGTACTCGGGAAATAACGTCTGTGATGTTTGGATATTACACGCACCTGTCTATTTCAGTCAGCCACTAACATTCTGTAAGCGACAACGTCGGACCAGGACTTTGTTAGTGTTCGTAGTGTGATTGATTGCAGTTCATTGTGTTTCAATGTAATTACAGATGAAGCATCTTTCACAAAATGCAATGTCATACTGTAGCTAAATGTTCTTCTGTTTACCACTCCAAGAAGCGTCTCATTATTTTGTCGCTATTGTTATTTCTGAGTTTTTCAGTTTTTCATAATATTGGTGTTATGTGACTGACACAATAAACTGGTGAGAT
>JAODKE010000035.1:1032375-1042880 GCA_026779605.1 Mormyrus hasselquistii | reverse complement strand
TTGCCGCTATTGCTATTTCTGAGTTTTTCATATTATTGGTGTTACGTGACTGACATAATAAATTGATGACATATCTATATGTGATTATTATATATTTATATGATATTACACAGTTCGCGAGCTTTTGTACGCGACCGGCTGTGAAAGTTAGACCATTAATATTGTTGTTACGTACGACTCGCCGTGAGTCAGACCTAAAAGCGCTGGAATCACTGTAGTTTCGAATTACGGTAGTTGAAAACTAACGTGGTTCAAACTATTGTGGTACGACGGTTTTGGGAAACCAACTCTATATCTCCTCCAAACCTAGCCGTTCCTTTCCACTATCTTCCCTCTCAGACTGTCTAGTGTTGATTAAATCATGGCTCTCCTCTAACTTTCTCAAACTCAGTTGCAATAAAACTGAAGTTCTACTCCTTGGTACAATTTACACTCTAACTAAATACCACAGTTTCTCCATCAGTATTGATAATTCCATTATACACCCCTCCACCCAGGTTAAGAGTCTGGGCGTCATCCCAGACAGTAGTCTTTCATTTCAGTCACACATTAATCATATCACCCGGTCCGCATATTTCCATCCACGCAACATAAACCAACTCCGTCCCTTCCTCACTCCCCGTGCTGCTGCAATCCTTCTTCATAGCCTCGTCACTTCTAGGATTGATTATTATAACTCTCTTCTCTTTGGTCTCCCTAACAAGTCCCTCCGTAAACTCCAACTCCTTCAGGACGCTGCAGCTCGGGTAGTAACTCGTACCCCCTGCAGGGAGCATATCACCCCAGTCCTTCAACAGCTTCACTGCTTGCCCATAGAAACTAGAATAGTTCAAAATTCTCATTCTCACTTTCAAATGCGTTTACAATCTCACCCCTCCCTATCTATCCGTCCCGCTTCACATCCCCCCCATCCCGATCTCTCAGATCTTCATCTGCCACCCATTTTATTGTTCCCTCTGCCCGCCTCATCACCACGGGACACGGAGCTTTTAATCGCTCTGCTCCCCGACTCTGGAATCAGAAATATCGATTCTTTTCCATTGTTTAAGTCAAAACTCAAAACCCATCTGTTTAAATCGGCTTACTGGCTTTAACCCCATTACTGTCTGATTATGCAAATAACTCTTTAATTATTTGTTTTCATTGCTTGTCTTTTTTGGGCTACAAAAGGTGACCTTGGCTTTTAGAAAGGCGCCCGCAAATGAAATGCACTATTGTTATTATTTTAGTTGTCATCCATCCATCATACTCATCTCTCCTGTGGAGGGTTAGAGGTGTTAACCTAATAAAATAATAAGAACTGAGTTTATATAACTGCGATGTGCTGACAATTTTAAAATTCCAGGACATCTGTGTCTAATGTTAACTAAATTACGCTTAGTCACCCATGTCTGTCTCTCTGTGCCATGCCTGTACACGGGCAATGACAATTTTATTAAGACATTTCTCTTAATGCAGCCAGTAAACGCTCTGAGCACCCCCGGTTCTTCTGCGAGTTCCTTTTACGCCCACGTTTGTTTCTACCAAAATACTGCTAATTTTAGTCTTCAAAGAAAATGATACCAGGAGACTGCAGAGCAGCCCCCCAGAAAATAGTGAAGCCTCATTCCAGTGGCATGGTTAAATGCCCTGCAGGCCTTTTTGATGCTACAGGAAGCCACAGCCTGCAGTTAAAGGAAAGAGAAACCACAGCTTCTTCTCTCTAACTTCTTATCTAACAAGATGAAATGCATGTACTTATTTAATCGGTCAACAATGATCAGTAACCCTTCGCTGGTAAGGATTGTGGTATAAACTGGATTCTTTTCATTTTGTGTGTAAACAAAAAAAAACCTATTAATGTAATATAGCAGTCATGCAATGTAACTATGCAAATCAATTACTACATTTGCAATGTAAATATTGTAAATACAGAGCTAAACTGGAACTAAAATCTCACGGTTCACTTTTTCGGCATTCATTTCTGTCTGTTCATTTCCCTACTTTGCGTAAAGCGATGATGAATTCAGAAAAGCACTAAGCGTGGTAATCCTAGGCACGGCAACCGTGCCCTTGTGCCGCGTGCGTCTGGAGTCCAGCTCCACCCTGTCATCCTTTTGTTTCCTGCGTGCTGAAGTTAAACCAGCTGTGTTCTCATTTCTCTCCAGCCCTGAGGTGCTCTGATCATACATTACACATTAATCTTTAAAAATAACTAGATTAATCTTATTTATTTACTGGATAACCTATGCATTGTTTGATAGTTTATCATACTCCGTATTAATATATTACTCTGCTGTGATGTACAGTCTTTTTAAATATGGCAGCCCTTCCTGTTCCAGAAGAGGCCACATGACCCTTTATGAAGCACATGCCGACAGTATACAGATTTTTAGTAGATGGACTCGGCAGATATTGGTTAAAACTGAAACCTCAAAGACGCATCTGCTTAAATGTCATGGTGTACTGCTGTTTAACTGCTGTATCTGCGCATTTCTAGCACTGTACTGTAGCTGACTGTGTGCAGGCGAGTGTTCCAGGCAGGCCGGCATTATGCCAATGTGTGGTTGCTGTCTAAAAGCCTGTCTTTTTGCTTGTTTACTGGCATTACGAGAAGTTGCCCCATAATCCGGGCTCTTTTTACACATATATGGCAGTAATGTTGTCACCAGCTGTCACAGGTATTACTTTGCATGAATTTTCTGGACACTTTCTACTGCATGCATCTGTTATTTTACAGCAGCTGAATTCAGAACCCAGTATGCAGTTTAAAGAGAATCAGTGCCATTTCACTTTTCTGTAATCAAACGTGTCAGCAAAATTACCTTCAGCTGTGCAAATTGTATCACAGTTCACTGTATTTCAAGAAACAGATGTAGAATATCAGGTATGGTTACAGAGTGTCAAATTTGGAAAATTCTACAAAATTGTATATTATTAGAGCTCTGTGCTTCTGCCATTTTTTCCACACCTGTCCACTGTCCAGATCTTATCTATTTATGGTGGTGTCACCAATTTCAGCCTTGATTACAGCTCTGATTCTCTTCTATCGCACGACTACTGTGCGACAAAAAGGCTTTTTTGCACCACGCAAACCCAAACAAGTCAAATGTGAAATACAACTAAAACTACCGCCACACGGCAGGCTAATGAAGTCCTGAGGCAGCGTTCATCGCGGGATTCTCTTACGCTTCTCCGTGATCCCAACACGCTTCTTCAGTCTCTGATATCACACAACACATTCCATGAAAATCTGCCTTGCCGCTGAATCCCCAGAGTCAACTACAACTTCTTCTTGGTCTATACAGTGCTTTTAAGATTTGACACTCTGGGGACCCTGTGTCACAGGTTTGGACTTGCAGGTGGGGTGGAGCAGCTTCCCTGGGGCTCGGACTCCACAAAGAGCCTTGAGGGCCTCTGACAACTGCAATTGTTCCATGTAGGTGAAACATTCATGAGGACTAAGACGCTGATGTCAGGCATATTATGCTGTGACATGGTACTTCTGTGTTATTATGTTTGGTACTTTTGTATCTCTCATTGTCATGGGTACAGTCTCATAATGGCGAGAGGCATCAATGAAACACAAATTTGTGTTAATTAAATACTTAAAGCAAGTCTGAAATGCAATAGTTTGTAATGTTCTGTAGTCAAACTATTGTTGAGGCGTGAAAAGCACGTTTGTGGAATTTGCTAACTACCGCCGTGCATGATGGGTAGAATATTTGGAGGCTACTTACATTTCATTATCTGAAGCTGCTGCGGCTGGCGCGGGCGGGGTCCTAGGTGTGAATTTGGAAAGGGGGTAGGGGCAGGGCCCCAGGGCACCACTGCTGTGTAGCATCACCTTTGGACGCTGCCTATGAAAACAGAATTAAATCTGTGTTCCACCTTATCAAAACCATTCTCATGACTGTGGCCATGTCTACTTAGCAGGTCTGGTTTCTCAAATTGAATTAGATAGATGAATTATGCTATTATAAATGAATGATTCGCACTTTGCTTACACTCACACGATCTCCGTGACAAGTATCCGGTTGTACTGAACAGCCACGCGGTCTTTTATGTCACTGAAAGGGACTTAAAAATCTCCTCGGTACAAACATATTTTGTACAGCTTCTCTACCAACATAAATATGATACATTGATATAAATATCTCCGTAATCTAGATGGGATGCCCTAGTTGGTGCAAAACCCTGATTGTTTTATAGAGCTGTATAACTTGTTTCAACGACTTGTCTATAAATGCAATGGTTACATTTGTATCGAAACACTTAACACAATATCAGTGAATTAGAGTCTTTTCTACTCTCAGTAGAATTTTCCCATTATGGTATCAGCGTTGTAGTATTTTAGTAATGCGACGTGGAGTCGACATAGTTTGGGAGTCAGTACTTTAAAAGCTCTTTCTTTCTGCTACAAATGACCCCAAAACTTGGCAGGAGGTGTTTTTGCAATAGAGCCTCCTTGCAAAACCAAGTGACACTGTCTCTGCCGCAGTTATTACAGCACTGCCTGACTTACAGTTATGCCAGTGATCACATGTTCTTCCTCCAGTCAGCTGCATGTCTGGCCTGCTAACCCTTCATCCAGCAGTTTACCTTGCACTGTGCTGTTCAAACATCCATCCATCCATCCGTTCGTCCGTTTCCCTCTGCCGACACAGTTTATATCACACTGCAAGTTGGTCAAATTAAGAGGCCATCTATTAAGATGCCCTTCCTCTGTATTAAAAGACCTTTAGCAAAACATGCAAAGCAAGTAAACGGTTTTTAAAAGCTACAGTGAATCACCAAATTTAAATCTTTGTTACTGCAAGAAAAATGCTTGAAGAAAAAAAACCTGAACAAAAACCAAAAACTATTGTTTTTTTTGTGCTGGATAAATGAAAGTGTCCATCTAAATTGGCCTTTTTAATACGCACTCTTTAAAGGGAAGACGATTATGGTTGCTGGTGTGCTGTGCTGCCTTTTGCCTGAATTCAAGTACAAACATGGCGAAAGGAAAAGAAAATGAGATGAGGTACGGAAACTATGTGGTTTGCTTTTAAGACAGGAAGCCATTTTGTTTTCTAGCAACCCTTCTAGAAGCGTGCTGCGAGGAGGCAGGCGAGGAGGCAGGTGCGGCGGAGAATTGCCAAGATACCCACCCTACCTGCATGGACAAACTGGTTACTGTGGGGAACAGCAAAACCTGAGGTAACAGCTTTTATTGTTGAATGCATATTACGCTCCTTTTATATTGTATGTTGTTATGTGCTGTTATTCCTCACTCTAGTTTTAAGATGGTGGGCAGTTTCATGCAAAAGATTAGAACAGGAAAAGACAGCCTTGATTGTGACTGTAATTCTGCTCTTTCTTGAGTAGTTGTGACTTTTTATCAAATTCAATTTAACGTTGTGGATTCTTCTAGATGTATCATTAAATGCAATTTTGTATCAATATACATAATATATTGTATGCGTATTAGGTAAACCCAAATTTATCATAAAAATGAAACTATTTATATTCAGTAAACGGTGTCACTAATACAATTAAAGCAGGATGTTAATTTGCATTTATGCTTAGTTATTATTAGTGTTTTACATTATTTATATAAACTTATTTTATATTTTTGTTTTTTCTGGTTTGATGTATGCTGTGCTTAGCTAATTTCCCAGGCTGTATGGATAAAACACAAAGTTAATTCATGGGTTAAAAAAATATTTACTACTTAAATACTTTCCTATGCAAAGTACAAAATTTACAGGAAAGAAATTTTACATGAAATCAAAAGCAAAAATACCATGGATCCTATTTTTGGCTGGGGGTTTCCATACTTAGAAATAGCAATATTATCTATTCAATGAACTTTGATATATGCATAATGACACGACACATTGTGCCAATTTATATAGAGGTAAAGTAATGAAGTCGGAGCTTTGTCTAACAGTGTATGTAAGTGAAAACCCGCTTGAATGTCATGAAGTTCCATGTTAACCAGGATGAGCTTAGCTGGGTAAGTACCTTGGGGTCAGACATGCGGAAGCCACGTCATAGTGGTGCGAAGGTTCCGCTTGTGTATCGTGTGTATCGAGAAGTGCGATCATAGAATTGAAACGATAGTCATATACTGCGTACGAAAGTAAACATCATCAGAGTGTGAGAATGACACGCCCTTTACCACATGGAGACACTTCAAACAACTAGAAAAACAGTAGTTTGTTTCTTTTTTCACATTGGTAAAAATGCTGCATTGTCACTAGCCGCATAAAATGTACAGCCCAGTGTCCCCTCATAGTCCTGAAATAATCGTTACAATGGTGAACAACAGGACTGTATTCCGTGTGCGTGAACGTCCCCGTAATGCTGGAATGACACCAGCTGTTAATTGTGTGTGTTCATAATTATTACCATAGCGGTGTAATGAGACTGATTGCATCCTGTGTATAACCATTATAGTGCTGGACTCACACTACACACATTTAAATACAGATTACTAATCCTGGAGGAAGACAATCTTTTGTTATTTGCCATCTGCACCATATAGATATACGAGATATACGATGTATATGGTGCAGATGGCTAACTTCACACAGTATCGCCTTCTTCCAAAATTCAGTTCAGTCCTATTCAGTTTATTTTTATGTAGCGCCTCTCACAACAGAGTCACCCCAAGGTGCTTTACATGGGTGTTACAACATCATTAAGACAGAATAATACAAAAACAGGAAAAAGCAAAGAGAGAGAAATAAAAGAAGGAAAGTCAGATGACGACAGAGAAGAGGCACCAAAAACTCCCAAATAGGGAGAAAAAAACCTCTGAGTGTTCAAGGTCAGCTGGCTGCCCCCAACCTCCCCCCCCGGGCATGCTAACATTATAACGCACCGAAAGCACAAACAATGATATTTGAGACATTTTATTTAGTCAAAATAGCATAGCAGAGGCAGTACAGATGCCTTATTGGAATCTCCCTAAAAGCCAGACAGATATATTTTTAAATTATACTGATGTCCAAGACTGAATGGTGCAGATACAAAGTACATTTCGGGCATCATGTATGTCAGATATAAATAAGTACAACTGTTCTTTCGCAAAGCTAAACTCTAACAGCAAAGGCAGTGACCAGGAGGGTTCTCTCTAATGCAGTGCTGCTTCACATCTGCAAGACCATGGGCCAAGTTCTGTACTTCATTTATTGTGATACAATACAGTATTTTTGAATCTTTTTCATATAACTGCATTTTTGTAGTTTAATCAGCATACTGGCCAAAACCAACCTTGAGCTGCCTTTCCTAGCACACATTATGGAATAGGATTAGATACTGATAGCTATTTATTTTGGTTACATAAACTTAATCTGTTTTATTGTAATTTTAAAGGCCTGAGACATTTGGACAGATCTGGGCAAAATTGCTCCCCTTCCATAACCCTACAGGAATTAACTTCAACAAAGTTTTACAGTCACAAAGTTCTTTTTGTTCCTTTATCAGTTATTAGGTATTTAGGGGGCGTCACAAAGGACGACTCTCACATGGAAGTAAGTGAAGAAGAAACTGCTCCGCTGGTGAACCGGGAGAGGATGAGCAGCCACAGGTCAAGCTCTGGACTTGGGCTGCAAGTCCATCTGTACTTCAGCCCGGCTCAGAAGGATGAAATGACCTTTTGCGTAGCCTCAGGACAGATCTCTGCGGAGGATATCTGCACCATCGCTGCTAAGGAGTGTGGTAAGCTTGGCAATGGCTGGAAATTTCATAAAATTAACTGACCCATTTAGAACCAATGAAGTACAAGCCAGGGCAGAAGAGGTTATCTAAAGCTCAGCAAAGCTACACATGTGTAAATTCCTCAACATAGTTCATACATTCACTTCAGCGTTTCCTTACAATCTTTTCCTATGAAAAAATATTTTTTCATATTAATGCTTTGCAATGTAATCAGACACAAACAAAAGTGTTTCTTTAAAAAAATCCTGCTTTGAAACTTTTAGAATTTATTTAACAATATTTCAGAATTAACTGAATGAAGTATGCATACTATGTCTGAAACAAAATGACAGTATAAGAGGTGCAAAGAAGTGTGAGTGTGAAATATACAGACGTCCCAGCTCTCCCCGGCAGTCTCCCGCAAATTGACAGCAGCTCCCTAAAACCCGCTAATGACGCACCATCTCCTGCAAATCTGTCGTTCCGCTGTTCAGCTGCGGTCAAATTAGCCGGCAAGAAGTTTTACTGCTGAACTCAATAGCCCTAAGGTGGAATGCCTGGATGATGGCTGCCTTTCATGCATATCCTGCCATTTCTCTTCGTTCCACAGGAATCCTGCCTGTGTACCACAATTTGTTCGCCCTGGCTTCTGAGGACCTCTCGTACTGGTTCCCACCATGCCATGTTTTTAATTTGGATGAATACTTGAACCTCACCGTTCACTACCGAGTCAGGTCAGGCTGTCAGTTCCCTTGAAATCACAGGATTATCTAGAACTGATGTTTGTCTGGAGCTGAAGTAGCTTCTGTCATGTTGTGTTTTATGTTATATAAATAAACAAGCACACTATATATACACTATACTGTGCAAAAGTCACAGGCCAACAAAAAATATTTCAAAGTTATTTATTTGGGCAGTAAGGGTATATCTGTTCAGAATAAAAACATAGCTTAGCATTAGAAAAACATCACTTCGGTTCCCAAATCCCTCTACAGGGAAACGTGACGTATTTGTTATATATTTTACCATCAGCTCACTTGATAAATTAAGTTGATGAGATATTAATTTGCCATACATGGTAATACTAAAAGTCAGGCTGATAAACACTGGGTGTAGTGGGGGGTTACTGCAGGTACAATTTGTCTGTCACAGTATTGTACAGAAATGCAAATAACATGCAAACTCCTGAATGTAACACCTCTTCATAAAATAATATTTTATTATCAATATTGAGTAGTCTTTGGCTTTTATCTGCCTGAATGTTTACATTTTTTGTTGATACAGTGATCCCCCGCCTATCGTGGAAGTTACGTTCCAGACCCATTATAGCGATACTTGAAAATCCGTGATATAGAATGACCATATAAATAATTATTTTTTTATAGTTTAAGCCTTAAAATACCCCTCCCACACGTTTTAAACAAATGTAAACTTATTAAAACACACTTTGTAAACATATGATATGTGGATGTCGGGCTAAGGATATGACTAACATAATAATAATAATAATAATTATTATTATTATTATTATTATATGTATCTCTCTCTCTCTCTCACTCTCTCTCTGTCTGTATAAGTAATAGAATTTGTAAAAATAAAGACATTTTAAGCTCAGTATGGGATCACAAAAAATTTGCTCAGAACAATCGGACCACAAACAAGGTACGTGATGAGCCGAGAACTGGGATGCGTCGGGGAAAAATGCACAATATATCGGAGGCGTGATAACTGAACAGCGATATATCGGGGAATCACTGTATATGTTTGTCAAGTATATTTAAGCACTTTTATAATTCAGGTGTCTTGCACCATTACGTTGTGCAGCAAATATATATAAAAAATTGAATAGTAATCTGTGGTAAGCTGGAAACTGAAAGCGGGCTGTAATGATTTTAGACGGTCTTCTAATGCTGCATTGTGCACTCTACATCTGCGATTTCACAGGTTCTTTTTCTCAAACTGGTTTGGACAGGGAAGCAGGAAAACATATCGTTACGGTCTGCCAAGAAGCCGCATCAGCGCTGTGCTGGACTACAACGTCATCGGTTATCTGTTTGCACAGGTACTGTACGCAAAACTGTTCTCATGTCGCGTCTCTGAAACCAGTTCAACTGTAAGGCCATAAACGGATGGAAAAAAAGAAAACAATTTTCATATGTTTTATGGTGACTTTCAAAATAACTGATTATACTTACTTAAAATTTTCAGCCCCTGGACTCTTGGTGACCCACATGGTTAGCAAAGGCTGCTCTCCTTTATAACTGTTAGGCTAACACACACAATAGGAAAGAGCTGCATGACATCATCTGCATGACATCATCTCTCCAACTTGCAGTTTGTCTACCAGCAAACCTAATAGCTTGAAAACGTGCACAGCATGGCTTTTCCCAGACTAATAATAACTCTGCAGTCTCTCTTCAATCTAATGATTTGCAGTTAATTCATCGTCTCTTATTGATTTGAGTTGTAACTTCTATTCATCCTTTCTTTTAAATGAATGATGTCGTCTTACTAATACAAATTCTAAGACAAACTAAATATATATTTACCCGATTTTTCATATAATTTAAGGTGGAAGTTCACTAACATACTGCTTGGCTTCTGATTGCAGTCGCGCAGTGACTTTGTGAACGGGAAGGCGGATGTGTCCCCCCCCCTCAGCGTTAGGGAGGAGTGCCTGGGTTTGGCTGTGCTGGACCTATGGCGCCTGGCTGAGGAGCGGAACCAGAGGTGTCTAAAAGACATCTGCAAGACGATCAGGTAAGGGGGGGAGAAGGGAGCAGGGGGACTGAGTAAGAGCGTCGGGTAGGGGGGGGAAGGGAGCAGGGGGGCTGAGTAAG
>JAODKE010000035.1:1019678-1032275 GCA_026779605.1 Mormyrus hasselquistii | reverse complement strand
GGGGGGGGGGGGGGGGGGGGGGGAGTGGGGTGAGGCGGGGGGCGGGGTGGGGGGGGGAGGGGGGGGACTGGGGAGGAGGGGGGGGCTCGGGGGAGAAGGGAGCAGGGGGACTGAGTAAGAGCGTCGGGTAGATAGATAGATAGATAGATAGATGATAGATAGGACTTTATTGATCCCACAGTGGGGAAATTTGAGCATTACCACAGCTCAAGACAGATAGCAAGAAAAGAGTAATAACAAGAATACAAAAAAATACGAGAATAACAAAAAAATAAAATAAATAGATAAAACACTAAATACAACAGTAGTGCCTGTGTACACCCATACACAGTATGTAATATGGATAGTGGTTTGTGGAAAAAGTGCAAGTAATAATAAATATCAACTATTTTGGGAAAGTAAAGTTTGGGAAGTGCTGATATTAATCTGAATTTGCTTTAGCTGTGAACTTTCTCTCTTTATGTTTCTTCATAACACGATATGAAATGAAGCAGCACATCTGAATTAAAAAATGACTGAATCTCTGAGTTTCTATCTCTCTGTCCGTTTATCTATCCATCTGTCAAACTACCTCTTTTTCAGTTATAAGTCATGTCTGCCTGAAAGTCATCGGCAGAACATCCAGCAGCTGAGCCGCCTCGCTCGCTTCCGGATACGCAAAACCCTGAAGCACTTCCTCAACAAGCTGGGCCGCTGTCCAGCGGGAGGCCACAGCCTTAAGCTGAAGTACCTGATGGAGCTGGCGGCTGTGGATCCCAGGCACGGCACGGAGTGCTTCCAGGTCCGCACCCCAGGCAGCAACTCGCAGACCGCAGAGCCCAGTTCCAAATCTCTGCTAGTCTCCGGGGAGGTGGGCATCCAGAGCCGAACCTCAGACACGGTAAGGACAGCCTCCCACGACATGCCAGATGAGGAAGAGCAAGCGTCCTGATCTGCTGTCATGGTGACAGATATCCTGTTAATCGTGGAGGCTGCTGAAATAAGCACAGCAGAATGTTACATCTCAAACAAAAACAGTCATTTTCTCCCAAGGCCACACTTTCTAATCTCGTCGCCAGTGAGACGTCTGTTGTTAATTACTGCCTCTTGTCCATGTGATACTATTCGATTTGTAACTTTACATTAAGTGCTCTTTCTTTTTGGCTGTGCATCTGATTACAGGACTGGCAAACCTTCTGTGATTTTCCGGAGATAACAGAGATCAGCATGAAGCAGGCGTACCTTGATCAGGTCCCGCTGGAGAGCAGAATTGTCACGGTGACACGACAGGACGACAGACGTTTGGTTAGTGAATCTTTCTAAATGAAAAAATTGTGTTTACTGACCTTTCAATATTCCTCCAATGACACTGTGTTCTGATTACTAACCGTATTTTACTTCACGGAATAAAGTACAAACCTCTTTTCCAGAGAAGTTGGGATATTTTCTAAAATGCAATAAACCAAAAATCTGTAATATGTTAATTCACGTGAACCTTTATTTAACTCACCAAAGTATAAAGAAAAGATAGCTGTACTGACCAAGAGATTTCTGCAAATATATGCAAAGTTATAATTTGATGGCTGCAACACACTCAACAAAAGTTGGGACAACTTAAAATGAGATTATATATAAATAACCATATTAAGCATGCTAACTGGTGATGTATAATTATTGGTTATAAAAGTAAAACCTCCATCAAAGACTCAGTCTTTGCAAGCAAGGATAGGTTGTGGCTCTCACTCCTTTGTGCCAGAATTTGTGAGAAATGTTAGACAAAAGAAAGTTCCACAGCATAAGATTGCAGAGAATTTTGGTCTTGCGACACCTGTAGTGCATAAAATTGTGAAAATATTCAGAGAACGCAAAGTCATCTCAGTGCATAAAGGGCAAGCTCAGAAACCACTCTTGAATGCCCTTGATCTTTGAGGCCAGAGGCGCTGCCTGTTATCCTACTGTGACAAATTCAGCCACCTGGGAGCAGGAGTTCTTTGGGAAACCACTGTCACTTAACACAGTCCATTACTGCATCCAGAAATTCAATTTGAAATTGTATTATGCAAGGATAAAGCCATACAGCAACTCTGTGCAGAAACGTTGGCCAGTTCACAGGGCCGAGCTCATCTTATACGGACCGAAAACCCTGTGCAGTGGTCATATGCGTCCACATTTCAGCTTGTTTTTGGAAAAAATGGGCGTGTCATTCTCCGTGCCAAAGATGAAATCAACCATCCAGATGGCTGTCAGAGAAAGAGAAAGATAAAAGGCAGCAGCCGTGATGGTATGGGGGGCGTGAGTGCCCATGACATGGGTGAATTGCATGTGTGTGAAGGTACCGTTGACTCTGCGGTACGTCTCTTCCTGGGACATACATGCTTATTTCAGCAGGAAAATGCCAGACCACATTCTGCACAGGTTACAACAACATGGCTTCATAAACACAGAGTGCATGTGCTTGACTGGCCCACTGCCAGTCAAGCACATGCACTCTGTCAGATCGATCTCCTGTTGAAAATGAATGGAGCATCATGAAGAGAAGAAACAGACAACGGCGACTGCTGAGCAGCTGAAGTCTTACATCATGCATGAGTCAACAAAATTTCCAATTGCAAAATTACGACAACAAGTATCCCGTTTTCCCAAAACGATTAAAAAGCGTTATTAAAAAGAAAGTTGATGAAACATAATGGATAATGCGTCTCTGTCCCAACTTTTGTTAAGTGTGTTGTGGCCATCAGTTTATAACTTTTCGCATATTTACAGAATACAATTAAGTTGGTCAGTGAAACTGTTGAAAATCTTTTCTTTGCATTTTGTGCTTTTCTTTATATAAATAAAGGTTCACGTGAATGAACGAGTCACAGATTTTTGTTTTTATTGCATTGCTGAAAATATCCCAACTTGTCAGAAAAAAGGTTTTGTACGATAATTTCACTTAAATATATTTTCCTTGATTTATTGTTCTATTGCTTGTAAAAACCCGACATTTAGAATGATTTTTACAAGTAATCAAACAAAATTTTAAGAATGTATTGGAACCTCACACTGTGACGGACTCTTCCTGCCTTCTGATGGCAAAGATCATGACACTGACGAAATATGCCACAACAAAACTTTAAGTCCATCATGAACATGGTTTGGCTATAATTACGGCTTTATTTCCTTTAGAGGATTACATGGGTACATTCTCTGTGATTCCAATACCAGTTTTCAGTAACTCAAATTACTAATATACTCATTTTTGCCAAGCTTCTTTTATTTTAAATAATAAGTAACTATCTATCCAGTAACCAGTATAGGGCTCAATGCAAAGTTTCATGCTTCCACTGTTTTATATTTTTTGCTACACTAACTGCAGCTTCCATTAACGTCGTACCACTGAGAGTCACTACATCACTTGTCAAATATGCACCATGCGCTCTCCGTCATTGTTGCCTTTTTGTTATTTGTCTGTTATGATATTGTTGACAACATACTAACCTTTTATTTGTCGTCAGCTGAAATAGTGAAATTGCCTGTAGGATCATCGTGACACACAGATAAAAGTAATTATATTTTTGGTCACCAGGAGGCAGAGTTTAAGACACTGTCAGAGGCACGGTCCTTTGTTGCTCTGCTTGATGGCTACTTCAGGCTGACCACAGACTCCAGTCACTATTTTTGCCAGGAAGTTGCTCCACCCAGCCTGCTCCATGACATTGAGTGCCACTGTCACGGACCAATCACGTAAGGCCTCTTGTAGCTTAGTATTACCTAGCACATTAAATGCACCTACCGATGTTGCACCTACACACATTTGTATCTTGTAATTCAATTTACTGATTAATTGCAAATTTAGGAAGTCATTGTCTCGTTTAAATAGTATCATCTGAGTAGCTTAACAGCGTAACCTGTTCTATTCTTGTGACTTATTGTCGTTCCATCCTCACTAAACTCAACAAAGATGGGATTTCCTGAATTTAATTCATAGAAGGTTCAGTTTGATTGAAAAAGTATTTTTATAAAGGCTCAAAAATTATAAACAGCTGCGGTCTTTCTGATCTACGAAGCGCCCAATTGTGCATGGCAGGAGGGAAAGAGATATTAATTAAAATATTAATGGGAGGAGTCCTTCTGATGTCGCAGCACCTTCTGTGTTACCGTTAATAACTGCCCTGTGCCCCAATAATGATAGAGTTGAAGGACAGAGACGTCCAATGGATTGTACTTTAAGCAGCAGACCACGGGGACGAGTTATATGGTGTGCATGTCCATCATGGTTTACTGCTTAAAACACACTTTACTGGATGTCTGTTATTTAGCTTTGTAGACTCATTATTACTACATCATTGTGCCCATTATAGTTTGAATAGACACAGTGCCGTCAGTAACGAATAATGCAGAATCTCACAACATCTTTCATTAATTATTTTTCCCCGCTCTTTTCCCTTCCCCTATGTCCCTAAGCTCAGAGCCTCTGTAGCCTGAACTTCATAGGTGCCTGTTTAATTTTCACTGATATTTTTTGTAATGCTGTTTATTCCGTCATTCACAGTTTTAGCATAAGTAAATCTTGCAGCAAAGTTTTTCAAATGTAAAAATAATATATCCCGTAGACCCTTTGCAAAATAAATAAATACGGCTTTTAGACTTTTTTGTGCTTAGCGTTTTTTGGAAAACGGGGCCTTTGCATTTTATTTGCCTCTCTTGCTCGACAAGGTCCGAATTTGCCGTACACAAGCTGAAGAAATCTGGTCCGAAAAGCGGCATGTTTCTTCTGCGACGGAGTCCTCAAGACTTTGACAAGTACTTTCTCACTGTCTGTGTTCAGGTATTAAAATACTATTCATACAAGAAATTCATCATTAACAATGAAAATTTAAGATACATGGACAGTTGTTTCAAAGGGAATTTATCCTGGTAACGCAAAAAACAACAGATGCTGAGATGTTTTAATATATTAAAAGTAGATGTATGGTACATTACAGGTCCTCTCAGCTGTTAGTTTCAATTACTGACAATTTAAAATTGATTAGGTATCTCCTCGGATTAGCTATTTCCCAGGATTAGGTATCTCCCCGGATTAGGTATCTCCCCGGATTAGGTATCTCCCTGGATTAGCTATTTCCCAGGATTAGGTATCTCCCAGGATTAGGTACCTCCCAGGATTAGGTATCTCCCAGGATTAGGTACCTCCCAGGATTAGGTATCTCCCAGGATTAGGTACCTCCCAGGATTAGGTATCTCCCAGGATTAGGTACCTCCCAGGCTGCACATGTTTTATTAGAAGAAAACAAATGTCTCTGTAGCTTGTTGTTTCAACAAAATGGCCAGATGACAAATTGTACCACTACTGAGGTTGCAAGTTAAATCCTAATAATCAGGCGACTACGACTTCCGATTCTTCTTCAGACACCTTTAGGGATGGATTATAAGGACTGTCTGATTGTGACGGACGAAGGAATTCGCCTCTCAGGAGTCTCCAGCTCCTTTCCCAGCCTGAAGGCCCTCGTTGGATTCTACCGTGAGAATGAACTCCTTCTGGCAGATCTCCCTACTAAACTGGAAAGGTGCTGTGCACCTCGAGCAAAAGGCAAGAGATATCAATGCAAACAAACATTTCTCTTCTGTATCCAGAGAAGGGAGCTATTGCTTTGGATTATATACCTGGCAATATACCTGCAACACTGTTGGCGGAAAAAAGTACGTCGATAGTAAATACCACATAGATGTACGTGGATCATGGTAGTTCCCACTGACAGCTACAGAAACACATTTGCTGTTCATAATATGTGTTTAATATATAAAGATATTTAGCACAAGTTATAGTAAGGCAACTTTTTTTATTTAAAACAAAGTTGCATTTAATACTGACTTGGATTACTACTGCATATTAAACTTATTACTAAGTAAATAATTATTAATTCTGATAATGTGCACTTTTTCTGGAATTGTGTCTTGTTGGAATACATTTCAATTTTGTTTAATTTATAATTTATCATGTGAAGTATATATGAAATATATGACAGGTTCTGTTTTCTTGTCGTGGAACAGAACTTGATCCATCTTACAAACTTGATACTAAATCGTTGCAGAACAGACACACATTAGAATACCTTGCATTTTTATGGTCAAAGGACAAAACAAATCCCGCCGTTTGAAGAATGACAGACTAGTTACTCTGTAATCCTTTCATGTACAAAGGGTTTGGTCAATGTGAATGTGAACAAAGAGTAACAACAAAACTAAATATGACGCTTTATTGATCCCCGTAGGGAAATTTTCTAAATAGTTTGTCTCTTCTGTGTTTGCTTATTGTCTCTGCCCCTGAATGAATGTGTCTCTCCTGTCACCCCGCCTGCCGAGTGTCTGCCCCGATCCCTGTCGCTCCCCCCCCCCTGCCCCAATCGCGGTCCCGGCACATATGTGCGTACCGATTTTTCTGTGGCCTTCACGTATACCTGCCAGCGCTGCTGAGAAAAGCAGGTATACAAAAAGCAGGCAAAAGAGGAAAAGGGGAATAGCAGTAGCAATGCTTAGGAAAGATGTAGAATCTCTTCTCACAGTTCCTCATACGGGGGAAACTGGTTAAACTGGTTAAGTAGCCTACTGTAGTCAATAAGAAGAATGAGGTTCAGCTGTCAGATATTCCAGAAGGGCGAGCAACACTGTAGGCGCGGCTCTCACGCAGACGTCAGTCGCCGTACCAATAACAGCAGTGGTGTGCAGTACAATTTTGCAAATAAATGTGTCACAAAGTGTTTTATTGTCCTATCAAGGACATATAATAAAGCTCAGTTTATATGACTGTATAGTGTGTTCAAGACCTTCTCCTAGTGAATAATTTTCATACACACCAATTTCATACAATTTCCTTTCAGATGATAATATAATCTCTAATCTGTTCAAATGTTTTTGTAAGCCCAGACCATGTTACAATGAGGAGCAGGAACAAAAATACCGCAAAGAGAGCTAAAATCAAACGCCTTTGTAAATAGGGAGTATCTGCTCTTCCAAAGGCATACAGATTCATCTTGGTGATGCTAAGTAAAGCAGCGATATTCAAAATGGACAAATTATACTGTTGCGTTTGATCCTATTTCTTAAGGATTTCAGTGAGGAATAAATGATTTACTGCCTGAGGACAGTGACCACTGCACACGGTTTTCAGTGATTCAGAGTTTTATTTCACTGATGTGATTTATGGTCTCGATTATCGTTTTTTAGGGGTGACATGGTGCAGTGGTTAGCACTGTTGCCTCACACCTTTGGGAGCTGGGTTCAAATCCCCCCCTGGGTTATGTGTGTGGACCTTACATGTTCTCCACTCCAGTTTCCCTCAAAGACATGCTGAAGCTGATTGGAGTTAATAAATTGCCCATAGGTGTGTGAGTGAATGGTAACAGTGTGTGAGTGTGCCTTGTGATGGGCTGACCCCCTGTCTGGGGTTGTTCCCTGCCTTGTGCCCATTGCTTCTGGATATGCTTGCGACCCAATAGGATAAAGCAGGTTGGAAAATGAATGAATTAAATTTAAAAATGAATTTAAATATAACTTTAATTAAAAAAAAACATTGTAACCTAATGTAATTTGTGCTATTGCTGCAGAGCTCACAAACATGATAATATTACGTAACGGTTCCAAGGCAGAGGAACTGGGATCTCCTGCCCTGCTGAGACGGAAGGCTAGCAGTGTCCAGTTTCACATGATCAAGAATGAGGACCTGAAACTGGTGAGCTGTTACCAGTTACCATGTAACATGCCGTCCATCCATTCCCCAGTCTTACAGCTTTACCAGCACGGAGCTATGCAATAAAACACTAAAACAGACCATGAATGAACACAGAGATAACATAACATTTAATGATTTGTGATGTCAGTTGATGCAAGAATATTTTTGGCAGGGAGAGAGTCTGGGACAAGGAACTTTCACACGGATTTTCAAGGGTTACAAAAGTGACGTGCGGGATCGAGAAAGAAACACGACGGAGGTTCTGATAAAGGTTCTAGATAATGCGCATCAAAACTGCTGGGAGGTGAGTAAGCAGTCCAGCATTATTGGCTTAAAAATTAAACATGAAGTTATATGACATTTCTGAGAAGTCAGCAGTAAGCTGTTCCAGAAAGGAAGGCGCCAGAACCGCCTTAATCGCGGCAGCGTATGACTCAGTGGGCTGAGCCTGTGTGCCTGTAATCAGAAAGTAGCTGGTTCAAAACCAGTCTCAGCACATCTGTGGGTCTTTGAGCAAGGCCCTTAACCCCCAGCTCCCTGGGTGCTGCTATGGGTGGCTGCCCTTCGCAGACAACTTACTCCACAAAAAAGAGCAAGTTGAGGGAGGCGTAAAGACAATTGCATTAAAGTATTGATTATTATTAATTACTGAGCTCATACTCATAGTTTCTTACATTCAGCTGGTTCACTAGCTATGAAGAGGAAAAACGGAATTTTAGGCATTCTAATTTTGGTCCACCTTAATTTTGTTGAACTTATGCATTTGAATGCTGTGAGCTAAACACGTTGCGGTGAGTTATCTCATCTGCTCCCAACTGCTTCAATGGCATGTTTGTCACTATAGTTTGTATGAGTCAAATTATCTAATGAGTGCTAATAGACATTTTTCTGTTTAATGGCTTGCTTTGTGTGATCGTTTTATCCAGGGAATCATTTGAATTTCATGCACAAATTGACTGCTATTAGGAACTCATCACATGATGTTGGGAAGGACACTTAATAAAAATTAATTGAATGAACTAAAATTAGCAGCTCCCAATCTTGCCACGCAGTCAACTTCGGAATTATTGGCAACCCTCATGGCGATTAACCATTAGTGTAAAGATGAATCACAAATGCGATAAGTGATATTTTGAACTTTTAATCTCATTGCCTTTACCCATGGTGGTAAATGACAAAGGGGTTATTCATGTGTGTGACATCATATGTTTAGCCCTGATAAACAGGAAATGGTCACAGACAACAAATGACTTTCTGTGCAACAGAAGAAATAAAGACATTTTTTTTCACCAAGGATGCATAATTCTTTGGTGTTATTTCAGATATTATTCAGCAGTACGAGTAATTTTGCTCCATATTATCCCTGAAGAAATTATTTTAATTTTATTTGTTAAATGGTAAATTTAGAGTCTTAAATGACTATTTCATGATTTTGTTTTTACTTTCTATGGGGTTGCTAATAAATCAGTAGTTGACTCTATATGTAACAATATACAGCAGGTTGTTTTTTGTGTAGCTATGCAGTAGTAAAGTTATGTGGTCTTATGTTACAATTTAATCCTTTAATATAGTGATATTACTGTATTTCGTAAGGTCAAAGCGGAACAGCCAGTAATGTTCTACGCTAATAAAAGCAATTCAGTCTCTGCTGCTATAGATTATGTTTGATTGTGTTTGTTGCAGTTATTAAAGTTCACTTTACTGTCTAATCTGCTTTTGCTTTGCTTTGACATACTGCTCATTTTCTGGTAGACTTCAATAACTGACAAAGCCTGCAATATGGAAATCATTTAACAGACAAATGCAGAGCTTGAACGTACATTTGTTTGACATTTGCTTCTCTGGGAAAATGCTGGTGCATGTCTTGGGTTACGGTGACAGTAGGATAAGCGGTGCTCCTTCATGACTCACAGTAATGTCACCCTTTAACTGGTTTGACATAAATCAGTTACGTAAGACGGCTCACATTTACTAATATTGATTTTGCTTTTATTGACTGCAAGCTTTGTTTTATTACTTTTCGTTTGGCACGGTACTAGGTGAACGTGCAGGTAAAGCAGTGCAGTGCTTTCACTTACTGTACGTTTTTTAGGTCTCTCTCCAGTAAATGATGACACAGGGTGCAGCAAACGTTTACTGTTTGCCAAGAACACTCCTTTAGAAGTTCCAGACACATCTGGCATCTAGAAAAGACCAAGTAATTCATACATAGATATTATCTGCCATAGCCCTTCTTACCACATGAGGGTAGGAACCGTCTGTTATGCAGTTATGTAGGAAAACACACAGTACATAACTTCTAATTTCACATTAACTGTATTTATTATCCAGATTCAGTTTGTCTTTAGTACATCAACACTACCGGTGTTTTAGCCTCAGCAAAAGCAACACAAAATAATGCAAATCGATTTATAATCACCACCAATATACAGATGTCTTTCTTATTAAGGGTATTATTTTTGTATTGCTTGATTTTTTTATTGATTGTTCACATCATCCTATTTTTATGATAAGATGTATCTTCCTCCTTTTGAAACACGTGAGCCCACAAATCCTCGTCCTATGATCCAAGCTTTGTTAATTCAGTTAACAACTATATTCCCTCTGGGATCGTCATGATGGGAGATAAAAAATTGTAGTTACAGCAGGTGTATTGCAGCTGGTTACTGTGTCAACACCTTTTACGGATTCACCGTAAGGGTTTCATTCCTGGCCTGCAGCGCCATCCGAGCCCGTAGCCTAAGTCAGAGGAGCCGATTTATGTAGCTCAGTCAGTTACAGATCTGAGTCCAGAAGGTTTTGAGTTGAAATCCTGTGACTGGCAGAGCAGTCATATTACAGTTGTGCCCTTGTAAATAAGAATTAGAGGTTAATATGTGGATGGGGAGCTTATTCAGAGTATCTTAATTCTTACTAGGTTTTTCTACTTGTCTTCTTCCAGTCATTCTTTGAAGCTGCCAGCCTCATGAGCCAGATTTCACACAAGCACCTGCTTTTAGTCTATGGCATAAGTGTCAACAGATCTGAGCGTAAGTCACCCTCTTACATGTGATGCTTTTCCCCTTGCAGCCGCAGCTCATCTGAACTTATCATGCTGGTCTTTTCTGATTAACTTTTCAGTTTAAACATTATCCTGAAGTTCCTGGCTTTTCACCCCGCAGACTTAATGGTGCAGGAATTTGTGAAGTGTGGAGCCCTGGATCTGTACCTCAGGAAACACCAGGGATGCGTCCCAGTCAGCTGGAAGCTCGACATCGCCAAGCAACTGGCCTGTGTCCTAAACTTCCTGGTGAACGAGCCACACGAACACGTTGACGCCTGATACCTTTAATCAAATTATCAAATTTGAATTCCTGAGGCACATTTGTGTGAATTAACACACCATTCATGCCGTCGGTGTCATATGTTAGGAAGAAAAAAAGATTGTCCACGGCCATATTTCAGCCAAAAACCTGCTCCTGGCGAGGGAGGGAGATCCCTCCACCGGCAGCTGCCCCTTCATCAAGCTGAGTGACCCTGGCGTTAGTGTGACGGTCCTCGAGAGAGAAGGTAAAGTGCTTTGCCTCTCTATGGCCGTTGAAGCAGGAAGAGAGCGGCACAAACATAAACCCTGAGCTGTTGGCGCCTTTTTGTGTTGGGACTACAAAAGTGGCCCTAGACAGGATCCCGTGGGTAGCCCCCGAAGTCCTGGGCATGCATGAAAAACTGGGCTTAGATTCTGACAAATGGAGCTTTGGGACCACGCTGTGGGAGATCTTCAATGAAGGGAAGCCGCCTCTTCAAGGCCTGGACCCCCAGCAGGTAGGGGGCGCTAGCTAAACAAGCTAGACAAACACTACAGAATAAAGTGCCTATCATTCGGTCCTACATGCTATGTGAATGTCACTAAATGTCACTGTGTTTGTTTTGCTTATAGAAACTGCTCTTCTATGCGAACTGCGAGCAGCTTCCCTCCCCAAAGTGGACAGAGCTGGCTGATCTGATTGGCCGGTGCATGGATTATGAACCTGCTTTGCGTCCTTCTAGTCGTGGAATAATCCGGCAGCTGAACAACCTCATTACTTCAGGTATATTTCCTTTTTTCTGTGTCCGTCAGAGCTTGTCTAAGAGATATCTCATCTCCATCAAATGGCACTTTACCTCCTCTGCCCTGTAGATTATGAGCTCTTAGACCCAGGAGCAAGCACAGTCTCTGATAAAGACAGCTTCTGGAGAACAATGAACATTTCTTACCAGGAACAGCTTTCCCTGTATGAGGAACGACATCTGCGCTACATCAGTGCCCTTGGAAAGGTAGTGTTCTGGCTAATGCTGGCTAATGGCTAATTTACTAATGCTATACCCATACCTGCAAAAGTTATGTCAAATCTACTCTTTTCACTGAAATCTGCAGCTGTTTGCACGTCTATAACGTGGACCGTTCATATCATGCCTGTGGGTTTGTTTTTTAATGTTGCCAAGCTCTGGTTTGAAAATATAACAATTCAGGAATTTATGTGCCAAAACTGACTGAATGTTAGACTCAGTGATCAATTAAGAGAATTTGTGTTTAGATGGTAGCATCATAAGGCACTACCCCCCCCCACACACACACACACAGTTCTGGAACCTAGTTCCTGATCCCATGTCCTGGTCCATTTCGTCCGGGAACTTTTGTAGCTCCGGGTCACTTTGTGTGTGTCGCTGTCATGCCACTGATCAGGAACCGGGACCTGTATGCTAAATAAGCATGGGAGACACAAAAAGCTCGTAGGTTAAATTTAACATATAATTTCACATGAAACTGTAGCGCTGCGCCAAGACAATTGAGATAAATAAGTAGTTTTGTTACCCTTAGCAAAAAGTAGTTTATTCAAGTGTACTACGAGTATACTTATTTTATACTAAAACTGATGCAGTATACTTGA
>JAODKE010000035.1:998733-1010004 GCA_026779605.1 Mormyrus hasselquistii | reverse complement strand
AGCGAAGAAATGATTCAGATCCTCAGCCAACAAGGCATCAGTCCTAGATGTAACTCGGTTATTGCTTCTGTAGTTGGTGATGTGATTAATCCCCTGCCACATCTTCCTGGGGTTGTTTTCAGCAAAGTGATCTTCAATCTTTTTCCTATAGGCCGCCTTGGCTTCTCTGATGCCTCTGTTCAGGTCTGCCCTGGCCGCTCTATACGCTGCCCTGTCTCCTGACTTGAAAGCAGTGTTGCGGCTTTTTAGGAGGGATTGCACTTCGCTATTCATCCAGGGTTTTTGGTTTGGAAACACCCTAACCCTTTTGTTGACGGTGACATTGTCAACACAATTCCTGATGTAGGAGAGTACAGCGTCCGTGTACTCCTGGAGGTTTTGGCTGGAGAAAACATCCCATACAGTTGTTGAGAAGCAGTCCTGCAGTTGAGAGAGGGCTCCTTCAGGCCAGGTTTTTATTATCTTTGTCTGGGGTTTTGTGTAGGTGGGGGTGAGGGACATGCAGGGGTGGTCAGAACCAGCCAGATGGGGGAGGGGTGTCGCTTTATAAATCCCCTCCAGATAGGGCTATTTGTTGTTTTATGTCCTTCTCTACATGATTTCTGCCAGTTTTTATCACAGATTATGGTGTTCATTTCCAATTCCCATTTTTACTATTTTATTTTTTGTATTCTTTTCACTAGGATATTGGTCAGTATCTTCTGGTCGTTACATAACAGGCTTATGGGTTTATATCCCCCGCATGATGTCCGGTCTTTGCCCTCCTTGTGAATTACTGATATAATAGCATCTGCCCATTTAACTGGTGGGTCACTTTTGGACAGAGCGTAGTTAAATTCTTTAGTTAGTACTGGAGTTAGGTCATAGGAGGCAACATGGTGGTGCAGTGGTTAGCGCTGTTGCCACACACCCCTGGGACCTGAGTTCCTGTCTCTGCCTGGGTTACACGTGTGTGGAGCTTGCATGTTCTCCCCGTGTCGTCGTGGGGTTTCCTCCAGGTACTCCGGTTTCCCTCCACAGTCCAAAGACATGCTGAGGCTAATAAATTAATAAAGGAGTTAATAAATTGCCCGTAGGTGTGAATGGTAATCTCACCATTGAATGGAATCTCTATAAAACTATGCAAAGGCATCCGCTGTCTCCTTTGGGTGAGATACTATTTTATTAGTCATGGGATGTAAAATCTTCGTGTAGCCTGTGTTTTTCGAAGTTGAAAGGCCGGCAAGCGACTTGCTCTGTTGCCCATCTCAAAGTATTTCTTCTTAGAGAATCTTAAAGCTCCTTCAGCCTTATATGTGAGTGCTTTATCTAAGTCTTTCCTGGGTCATGCTCTTCTTTTAAGGTTATAATATGATCACAAAGTATGTACTCTTTTTATACATTAAAATGGACTATTCTGTAGTATTTCAGGAATAAACAACTTTGAATTTAGAGATCAGAGGAAGGACTGATTACCAAGAAAGTGTAACAACCTCCCCAAAACTATCATGCAATAAAGCAGAGCAATAATCTCTGTGCCTCCCGTCTTCATCCTTCCGATTCATGGCTCTGCTTTGCTTCCCAAAATTGTATTGTATTGTTTACATTTTGTGAGATGTACATTATATCAGTGTTTCTCAGCCTGTTTCATGGGGACTTCCACACAGTCTGTGTTTTTGATCCCTCCAAACTCTTTGCCAGACAGTCTACATTTATATTCCACTTCCTTACCAGAAGAAAAATGTAGACTGTCTGGTTTTCCTCAGGGGCCAGTTTGAGAAACAAAGCGTTATATTACCAAATGTATGTCTCCACCCGTATTCACAGGAATTGCCCAATAAATCTACACTAATTATCATGACACAGGCATATAATTAAGTACACAGCCATGAGATCTAATGCAGAAGATATCAGCACCTGAATGGGTGATCAGACAGAAGACAGTACCACCAACTTTGGCCAGCTGACTGGCGTGAGATTTTCAATTTCAGACAAGTTTGCACACTCACTTAAATGTATGTTACAGTTTTATTAACTTGTAAAATAGTCAGTAAGCTTTACAAGCTGTAAGCTTACATTTACGTGAGTTTCATGAGGTCCAGCTCGAGCTCACTGCCAGGAGCAATGCCTGGGAGCCCACAGCGCTGGCCTGGAAGTCCACACTGTTGGGGTGGGAGCCCACCACCACTGGGCTGGTTCAAATACTCTATAATACTGTAGCGCCGGAGGAATCTTTATGTCCCAGCATGCCTCATGAGCGTGTGTATATAACCCCATGTGTGTCTTGTATGTAGTCCATGTTTGTATTTTTTAGTTTAGGTACTTGTGCTGTGTATCCGGTACTCATGTGTGCCTCCTTGCCTGTTCCTCCCGTGTCTTAGCCATCGTGTAATTACCCGCCGCATGTGTGCCTTACCCTCCTTAGTGTAACTTCTCTGTGTTTCCCTGTTATTCACGGCTTTCGTGTTATTGTGACTCATTGTGCGTGCCCTTTAAAGAGCGTCATGAGGAACAACTTTGTGTCAGTCCATCTGATTATTTAAAATATTTTTTCTAAAGCATTGTATTTATGTTTAAGCATTGTATCGTGCCTTTATTTCTGAGGTTTTGAAAGCAGTTTTCATTCTTTAATTCTTTATACTATTATTTCAGCATTTTAGAGAGAATTACACAACCAAAATAGTAAACACCAGCTATTCAAAATCATGCCTTTTATTTAAGGTTATGATATGATCACAAAGTATGTACTCTTTTTATACATTAAAATGTATAAAATTAAAAATTAAAATTACCAAGAAAGTGTAACAACCTCCCCAAAACTATCATGCAATAAAGCAGAGCGATAATCTCTGTGCCTCCCGTCTTCATCCTTTCAATTCATGGCTCTGCTTTGCTTCCCAAAATTGTATTGTATTGTTTACATTTTGTGAGATGTACATTATATCAGTGTTTCTCAGCCTGTTTCATGGGGACTTCCACACAGTCTGTGTTTTTGATCCCTCCCAACTCTTTGCCAGACAGTCTACATTTATATTCCACTTCCCTACCAGAAGAAAAATGTAGACTGTCTGGTTTTCCTCAGGGGCCAGATTGAGAAACAAAGCGCGATACTGTATTACCAAATGTATGTCTCCACCCGTATTCACTGGTATCGCCCAGTAAATCTACACTAATTATTGTGACACAGGCATATAATTAAGTACACAGCTATGAGATCTAATGCAGAAGATATCAGCACCTGAATGGCTGATCAGACAGAAGACAGTACCACCAACTTTGGCCAGCTGACTAGCGTGAGATTTTCAATTTGAGACAAGTTTGCACACTCACTTAAATGAATGCTACAGTTTTAATAACTTGTAAAATAGTCTGTAAGCTTTGCAAACTACCCCAACATCTCTGATGCAGTTAGTTTTAGTTGTATAATTGAATAATGTACATTTCCCGTAAGGTTCCTTGCGTGAGCTTGAGAGTCCGAAAACGTGAGTGTCACGCCAGATGCGTGAAAGTTGGCAACCCTGCAGAAGAGGTTTGTAAATATTTAACCTGGCACTATCATATCATGCCATCATTCCAACAAGTGAGTTCACCACATTTTCTACCCTACTGCAGCTGTCCTGGCAAACCACAAGTGAAGTGATTATGAGGATCAACTGGACAGGGAGCAGGTTTAGCTGCAGAACAGTAGCACACAAGATCATAGACCCAGCAGCTATACCCACCCTGACTGGCAGCAAATCCCACCTGCAATGTTCCAGCATTTCATCCTAAAACTTTTCTCCACATATTTTTGGCTATATAGTGCACCTACCTCATTTGATAAGGTCATATTAGTTACAGGTTGATACTTTTTACAAAAACTAATGTTTTGTGTTACAAAAAAAGTGGGTCTGGTGGGATAGGACGGGAATACAACTTTGCACATGATTTAATGACATCAGCAGCAGTGTAGCCATTTTCAATAATGCAGCACTTGAAGGAGTAGTGAGTAAAATTTGAAGCAGAATAAAGCTATGGGAGGCTCAAAATTCAATCTATCCTGGGAAATGTCATGTCTATTGAAGTGAAGTGTGTAATCTGCACTGGTGCTGTTCTGTACACGCCACATAATAAGGCTTCTGATAAGTGTATTCAGCTGGTTGGGTGAAAGATTAGCAGCTGCATCTGAATAAGATTTATCAAACGTGGGGTTAAGGAAGCACTAAAATCACCTCCCACCACTAGTGAGATTTCAGTTGGTTTCAACAACTGCAAATGTAGCGTCTTCCTCTTTGTTTAGGACCCAGGATGAAATGATCAATATATAAGGTGTATGTTTTGCAATCAGGCCATATCAAATTGTTTAGGTGCATTTCTTTAATTAGGCCGATGTGACCTATCTTGTGATGTAGGTACTCCAGGATTTGCATTTGTTTAACAGGAGAGTTTGGGCCATTTACATGCTGCCATTGAATCACCGTATGGACACAGCAGACGCTGTAATTTACCTCAGAGTTGCAGTGCCGTCAGTGACGTCTCAGAGCGCTAAACCTGCATGAGGAAGAACAAGGTCATAAAAGGGGAACTAGCTTGCATTCATTTCCATGGTGTTGCCTTCCTCACCGGTACACCGTGATTTCTCTTGTTCCAGCCTGTAGCACCATTGCTTTGAGCAGCTGTAGCTTCCAAGGCAAGGAGTTAATGGCATCTCTTGCAGCTTGAAGGGATCCAGACATCATCTTCTCACCTTTGAACTGTAGTTTGATCAGTATGGGATAGAAGAGAACTGGCTCCAGGCCCATAGCTGTGGCCCTTCTGCATGACAGAACTGAAGCTCTTTCTCCTCACAAACTGTGGTCAGGCTGAAGTCATGGAAGAGCAGGAGAGAAGCGCTGGGTGCATATTTCACTGGGTTCACTTTTGCAGCAGTGATGGAATGTAACAAAGCATTTGTACTTCGTTACTGAACTTAAGTACATTTTTACGTATCTGTACTTTACTTAAGTTAAAATAATAATGTGTACTTTTTATTTTACTCCATTACATTTTGCGCCAATTATCTGTCCTTTCTACTCCACTACTGTACATTTCTACATTTTATGCCAGTAGTCGTTACATTTTATGAACACAATTTCCTCAGAATCTTGCATGAAAAAGTAGGTAGCCTATTGCGTTCTGGCGTTGTTTGCCATTTCCTACCAATCAGGTGGCTTTATTAGCTCCAACGATGGCAGAGCGCGGGTCAATTATCAACATGAGCTGGTAGACTGGCTTGATTCCAAGAAGACGAGACATTCAACATGGAGCCAGGGCCAACATGGACTGAGCGTGAGCCCGAGCCCTGCAGCTCTGAATCAGATAGAAATCGCTTGCCGTATTTAAGAAAGTTATTTGAGTTCAAAGGAGCAAAAAATGAATCCTTGCGTTTTCAGTGTATCCCATGCTTGCGTCAACCCAAAGAATTGTTGGCATTTAAAAACTCCCCTTCAAATTTGAAGAAACATATAGAGGTATGCTATGCTATGGTATGCTATGCTTTTGTGTATGTTATGACATGATACTGTTATCTAGCGAAATGTATGTTGACATACAGAAATAGTATATTGTCCTGATTGGTTTATCTTAATGGTATATTAGTGGGTAATACCTAGTAGATAACTTGTCATCCACATAATTCTAAGTTAGGGTACACACGGTATTGCAGAGTACACGCACAATAAGCACACCAAACTTTCCAATATATATATACTGTATAGTTGCTTGTAATTATTATAAGCAATGATATCAGTAGAGGGGTAAGTCAGTAAATCTACTATTCTTTTACAAAATGGCACACCCCAGACGTTGAGACAAACCATTGTGTGAGTACTTTTACTTAAAAAAAATACTTTAAAGTAAATTTAAAAGTAAGCACTTAGTACTTTCACTTAAGTAAGATTGTTGACGTAGCACTTCTACTTTTACTTGATAACATATTTTGCAGGATATTTGTACTTTTACTTAAGTATTAAGTTTCAGTACTTCCACCACCACTGCTTTCCAGGCACCTTTAAGAACATTCAATCTATCCTTCTATATAAAAGATTAGGGTGTGCGGCTTGTTGGAATTGCCATCTCATCAGGTTAAAATAAACGTATTGAATTTCACATTTGCAGTTGATCCATCCAGTAATTCTAGAAATTACAGAGGTTGGAGGGTGTGGGAAAAGTAAGTCTTGGATGGAGCAAGCGACGGGACTGTACAGGGAATACAATGCTGCTGTCACTTAACCTCACTTAAAAAGTACAAGTAACTTCAACAAAAAATTAGCTGTGAAAAGTGACCGTTACTACCGAGTACTTGGCAATCCAGTACTCGTTACTTAATACTCATTACCCAATACTCGTTATTACAATGAACTTAAGATGTACATATATCTTCTGTCGTTAGAACGGAGATGGGCGACTAATTACTCCGGCCAGTCAGTGCAGTGACCCAGCCCCCCTATCAGACTCGTATGCGGGCCATACAACCTTCAAATAATGGAAACCAGCTGCAACTGCATGCCAATCAGAACTGCCACAAACAACAGTCTGCATATCGAGTGCTGAGTGGGCAGTTTGGCCAGTCATTTTGGTACTGTCAGCAACGAATCCTTGAACAGCTGAATACTCGTAATGATTCGTTACAGCCTGGCATTCGTTACTTACATACTCGTTACTACTCAAATCTACACCACTACTTCAGAGCATTTTCTGCTTCGCCGACAGAAGAGGCCTCCACTTCGTTACTTCGTCTGCTCATTGCTCGCTTCCCACTCACGCTTCGTTCTCCTTGCCTTTGTCTGATTGCTCGGCTCTGACTGTTTCGTTCTTGGTTTTTCGATTTTCGCCTTGCCCATATTGTACCTTAATCATCCTGGTTTTGAGTGCCTGCTTGGTTTTTGAGCTTTCGCCTCTACTTCGACTTCGCCTCTTTGATCTCCCCTCCCGTTACTTTCGCTTTGGCTGTGTCTGCATGTTTCACTAGGTGTGTGAGGAGTGTCTGCCTGTTTGTTTATTTGTAAATGTGAGGGTTACTGTCTGTTTAGGCATTTATAAATTATGCTTAGGCATTGTTGTTTTGTTTTACCCTTTTTGTGTTCACTTAGGATTATCTTAGCTTGGGGTTGTATTCGGTAGATATGTTTTTGTTTGTTTGTTTAGCCTTTGTCACTCCTAACGTTCGTTACACCTAATGTTTGTAAAGTGTCTGTGAAAAACTATTAAAAACTATAAAAAGCCTTCCCGGTGTCCCGTGTTCCCTTCTCCTAGCTCTGGTTGTCTTGTCCTTCTCAATCACTCCTTCCTACTCTGTTTAACATGTTGGTTATCACCAATGGCTCAGAGCAAGACCACAAACCAGGCTCAATTATGTGATTAACAATCATAAATAGGTGTGACATTGACTTAATAAAAACCTGTGGGTTTTAGGCAACCGGGTTAGATACACTGGCTTGTAGTATTTGAAGGAAGTGCTTGTTCAAGGAACAGAAACAGCAATAGGTCTTGTGTATCACTTATAGATTAATGTCCTGCTCATTTCCAAAAATATCTCAGAGTACCTCTACTTGTTTTTCTCCAGTGATTCTTTCAAGCCTGGTTTCACAGCAACACTAATGGGACACGTGCAGACATATAACCACATAGTACAATAATGTTTTTTTTTAACTTCCCCCCAAACAAAAAGATAATAATTGCTACAGATTAGGCACATAGCCTAGTAGGGAACTTCCGCTTTTTAACCCACCTGTCAAAGCCAATAATGTAATAACTGGCCGGCCATATAATTAAACAACTTTTCACGGATCAGGTAATTACATAAAACACCAGCTATTACAGACTTTTATTACATTGAGATTGGAGTAATTGTTTGCATATTATTACATTATTGGTAGTTATTACATCATTATTATCGATATTGTTGCTGGACACCCCCTGAAATTTACTCATGGCTATGGGTCAGGATCACTGTTAAAAGGTCAGAGTGTAAAAGTCAGCCTATCATTGCTGCAGAACCACATAATTATATTGTATATGCTTATATATGCTGCTAAATCAGAAGGATGGACCTTCAATAAAACAGACAAAATCTATTTAGTTCTTCCACAAATCCTCTAAAGCAGAGTTTCCCAATTCAGTCCTTGTCGGTCCATGTTCTGTTCCCTCTGAACTGCCTGCCAGACGGCCCACATTTCTGAGCGGACTGGGAAACGCTGCCCTAACAGCATGGTGCCACAGTGGACATTTGTGAGGCTCCCATCTTGAAACATTCCCATATCTATTCTGAAATCGCATACATTGTTGGGTAAGTGTTTGCGTAACATTAGGCCTAGATTACTGCATTAGGAAATGCTCCACTTTAAAGGAAAAGAACTATGCGTGAGGGTGTGGTAAATGTAAGACTACGGGCTTTTTAATAGCTGGGAATGTCAGGTCTGTCATTGTCCCTGAAAAACTCATCTGATGCTAAATTCTCATGGATTAAACAGAAACCTTATTCTGCTTATGAAACAATTAATAAATGCATAACAGTGAAGGAGTTACTGTCAAAAAATCTTTAACTTTATGGATTCCTTTAGAACACTGATCTTTGGCATATAATTGTATGGGAAGTAGACGTATATAGAGGAACTATTAGTTAAGTTCTCCCCAAACAAGCTTGATGGGCCAAATGGCCTCCTCTCCTTTGTAAATTTCTTATGTTCTTATTTATCTTAACATTACCAAACATACAGTGCTCAGGAGCAGAAAATGTCCTAGACCAGGAGTGGCCAATCTTAACCGCAAAGGGTCGGTGTGTATGCAGGTTTTCACTACAACTCCCTAATTAGGTCACTAATTAGAGGACTGATTGGCTGAAGAGTCCACACACCTGGGATTGAACAGCTGACCTAAAGGTGGTCCCAAAAACCTGCACACACACCGGCCCTTTGCAGATAAGATTGGCCACCCCTGCCCTAGACCGTGGCTGAAAGCCATCCCTGGTGAGTGGAAATAGCCCAGTAACAAGTCCTGTCCCTTTATGTTTCATAATATATTAAGCACATGGAATACAGGTGCTGTCTGCGGTTCAAGAACACAATCCATTTCAGTAAAATGCTCACAGTTTGTACGTGAACCAAGGCCAATTTTCCCATAAGAAAGCACTGAAATTCGATTAATGCGCTCACAAGCCTACCAAATGATATTTTTTAATTAATTCCCTGGTTTTTATAGTAAAAACTTTTAACGACCACAACAGACACCCAATGAGCACCAAACCGACGGGCAACACAAGATTGTCAGATCAATCTGTAGGCTACAAATATACTGTACAAAAAAAAACTTTTTTCAAACTGCTACCAACTTATTGAAGTCATATATCTCCTCAATCTGAAATCGTTTTCAATGATTATGTACAATTAATGTAGGTAGTACGTATAATGACTGTTTACTAAAATGCAAGAATAATCTATACTGCTGTGGATTTATGCAATAATAATCCATCCTGGTTACTTTAACATATATGGCATCGTGCCAATATTTTGAGCATGTTTTATATGATCACTCAGTTTTTAGTTCACACTTTATTTATTTATTGTAATGTTATATCTGAACTATTTGACATTGGAATTTAAATGCAACGTGAGGTTGACGCAAGTAATTTCGTTGCGTTACTCAATGACAATAAAGTACTTGAAGACATCTATTTTTAAAACCGTCATTTATTTGTTATATGTAGACTATAACATACGCAATAGTTATACACTTCTTTGTACAATGGGAACTGAAAAAAGAAGTGCTATGTAAACTAAACGAAGCAATGTCAGTGATAAACAATTAACAAACACACACAAATGAAAGCATCAAGGAACAAATTTGACAAACGGACAGTACAGACATCCCAGCTCTCCCGGATGTTTCCCACGCGTATTGACAGCGGCTCCCTGATGCCCGCAAATGATATACAGTATCCCGGACATTTGTTTTTCAGAGTAAGAGCACACGTGAGATACAGGAAAGAACCTGGAGCTTATACAGTATAGAATCTTCGGAGAAGGACAGCGGGCGTCACAGGAGACTCCCTGAACTTCCGGGATGACTGAACGTTCAAATGTTTGCTCCATGTCGGTTTATTCAAAACCGAACCAGTTCCAAACAATAGAGGTGCGTCCCCCCCTTTGGAACGGGAGTCATCAGTACACGACGCCAGAGCGTGTTCAATGGGAAATTCACACAACTCAGATAAACCGGTTACATATACTATATATAAGGACAAGTATTCAGATTACAGCTGAAGTTTTGAAGAACATAAAATGCTTTAATTTTTATATTTTTATGCTTTATTGATTTATAAATAGGCTGTTGTATCATTGGACTGTCGACAACGGTATAGTGCAAATCCATGTTGTACCAGTAATGACTGTGGCACCCGTGTACCGCCCCCCAGCTCCGAATAAACTTAATTCTAGTAAACAGCTGGGTACCGTGGGGTTTAAGACAGATTTAGTCCTTCAGTCTCCTACATTATAGCTACATTGTGAAAGACCTGTGGTCCCACAGACGTCATGTATAAGGAAGTTCACGAGATATTTGCGTTCCGTCTCCCGTCCAGTTTTTACGAGGGTACAAAATTCCATCTTCCTAGTGAAGAGACCTTTATTATTACTATACAAATATAATGGGGTATGTGGAGAAAGCCATATTAAAGATACAAGTACAAGAAAGGTGTGGTAGCTTCTTCATAAATAAGCAAGCTACCACATGGAAAGGTGTGACCAACTTTAATCAGCACGCATACTTTCTTTTGGTGTAAAACCGACGGGAACTGCCGCCAACGTACAGTAAACATTTAGCTTTTTTAGTTAGACAGACGGGCGGAACTTACCAATTACTAATAAATTAGATCTAAAACAATATACACATTACAACAAAAGGTATTCATGAATTTATTGGCAACTATTATTCCACCTGTAATTATATGTCTTGTCATCATCATCAAGGTGTGGAAGGTCCTTGTTTGACCATTACAAGTAATCTTGGTCAGTTTTAACCATCTTAAATGTATGTATGATGAATGGCATTATTAAAAATGTTTGTATTTGGGCTATATTGTTGGTCCACCTTAAGAACTATCTGTCCGGTTCTCCTTAAAACGCGCGTTTTTTAATGCGTTTTTATGGGTTTACACGCGATATATGGACAAATTATCAGTTGTGAAAATTTTCACAAATCGGGATGTTTAATATGAGACGCTTCTGGAGTCATGAGGACGTCTGGTTTTGACGTGAGAAGCTAATGAAAATAAATGGC
>JAODKE010000035.1:982238-996466 GCA_026779605.1 Mormyrus hasselquistii | reverse complement strand
CATGTTTCCTTGTCAGATGTCAGTAGAAATCATGTCATGCCAGGCACCTTATCGATGCCTTGCGATGTTTGCATTGCTTCATTTTACTGGATATCTTGCACAGAAACTACTCATAGTTTATGTATGCTGGATCGTTAACTTGGCAGTCATGATAAAGACACTGAAGATAATATATATTTTTATGCTTTTGCATGTGCAGTAATCAAATTGTTGTGAAAATTTCACTATACAAGCTACAATGACAATAAAGTCTCTCATCTCATCAATCAACCTTGTGATTTTACTTTTGACATGTAGCCGTTGGCGCTAAGGGCCTTGGGATTTGAATCAGAAGTTGATTAATAACTTGTAAAACCACACACCTCATTAAATGCATTAACTGTGAATGTGCAATTAAAATGAATTTAAAAAGACCATGTAAAGACCACTGCTCAAACGCAATTTCTTGTGCCTGTGACTTGCAAGTTGAAGTGAAAATTAATCAACGATAAACCCTCCATTTGTTAGCAAATGCTAACTGCCAGTGTTCACCTAATAAAATCTGCCACATTTCTCTAAATATGATCACACTTAACAATCTGTAACAATTCAAAAATGTAGCGTTAATTGAAATATTTCATTTTAATGGTAACCATGGTACCTTATTCCCACAATTCATAGACTAAGACCCTCTGTTTGTGACAATGACAAGCTAACTTCGATTTAACACCATAATTAAGTAATTAAAGGTGAGAAAATGTTTTAAAAAAATGTTTTAAAAAAATAGAAAAAAATAGAAAAATAGAACTTAAAATGCATTTTTTTTTTGCATTTTTTAACTTCAGCTGCAGTTTTCATTGTGTCTCATATGTATGCACGATCTCTGTTGCATTATTATTGTACCCTGTGTTATTGCTAGTAAACAAATATTAACCAGTACTACCACAGTTCTGTTGTCGTTGATTAGAGAGCTGTCATATGTGATAACAAAACATCCACGAAGGGAGAGCACCAATGTCACCACATTAACGCAGGAATTTCAGCCTTCTTAACTTAACCAAATTTCAATACATTATTTATTTCAAATAGAAAAGCCACAGGGAAAAAAACACAAAAAACAGACAATACAAAACCAATATCCCATACAAAGAACCTAAAAAACTAGACGGATCGTACTTAATAAATGACTAAAATGGTCCTGAGCAGTAATCAGATGACATTGTGGGATTTGCCACATTTAAGCTTTGGGTTGCGGATCTCGTGCCACATGATGTAAATCTGATGCGGCAAGAACCTGTGGACCAGCAAGATCTCTCTATAATAACAGGGGTCAAACTTATCGGCCGTTGTCGAAGGGACGTGTAGCCCCGCCGTCCTGACGCCAAAGTGAGACACCGGCTCCAGCCCGGCCTTTTCCAGACACATACCCATATATACATCGTCAATTGGCAAAAGGATGATACTGTGTGACATGTTGTATATAACTGTAGCGGTGAACCCAGACAGGAGGAAGCCTCCGCCGCCGCAGTATGGTGGGTATGAATTAGACTCCTGAACTTGAACGGGAACGTAGTACTTGCTTCCACGTTCTCTGATGGGCCCGACGTAGTGAATGAGGTGACCAGTGAAAAGGTGTCTGTTCCCATCGTTATCCTTCAGGCTCTGAAGATATTCCACCATATTGTCCGTGTTAGCAAAGATGTCGTCGTCTCCATTGAGCAGGAAGTGCACCCGAGGGCAGTTGTTCATCATCCACTCTAAGAAGAGGACCTGCTTCAGGGTCAGGTTGAAGAAGGAGTCGTCGAAGTCCCACTGCAGAATGTCCTGGTTCTCCTGATGCTCTAGCCACAGCAGCTTGTTCAGCTTACGCTGCTCCTCGCCACTGCCGGAGACCCCCGAGATGAACACCCGCCGGATCCACACTCCATTCTGCAGGCGCTCTTTTGCCCAAGTTTTCCTCAGCACTTCGCGTCGGTCGTAGTTCATGGGAGAACTCTTTATCACTAACAGCAAGAAGACATTGGCAGACTCCTCTGGCGTAGCTCCACAGAGGTTGGGCACGTCCAGCAGCATCGGAAACTGCCGGCAGTGCCGATAATAGAGGAAGTTCTGAATGTGACCTGGGAGAGTAGAAAATCCCGCAATGCTCTGGGCAGAGTCATTCCGGATACACGGCTTCCAACGGTAATTGGCTCTACTGGCAGGAGTGGGGTTGCGATTCGGAGGTGGCTGTTCATTGACTGATGCTTTGACTGTGTCACGAGGCAACAGATCTTTTTTAAAAATGATGAAAAAGCACAAGGCAGAAATCACAAACAAAGCAGCAATGTCGAAGAAATTTGAAATCCGCCTCATCTTTCAACCTGTAAAGAGGAAAAAACAATGTAAATGATAATGATATGATGTGTCTGCTCATCTTTAACCTAAAGTAATTTAAGAAACATATAAACGTCATTATACATTATGTGTTCTATAACAATGGAAAATCTGGACTTGTGTGTGTATATATATGCATGTGTATGTATGTGTTTGTGTGTGTGTATTTATGTATGTATAGATAGATAGTAAAAGAAAGCGAAGCAGGGACGCCTGGTAGGTCAGTGGGTTGCACTGGGTGAACTCGATTGTGTTGCTGTCTATGCTGTTCAGACTACGTATTATGAAATGAGAATGTTTTCCCTGAATTTCTACAGGTCTCCTCTAGGTAATCCAGATTCCTCCCATGGTTCAAAAACATGGTAATGGACTAGCATCCTTTTCAGAATATTTCCTGCGGCACACCTGAATAAGGTGAAGAACTTGTAGGGCAGAAATTCCTGATCACGAATTCCTCACACACGCGTCATAAAACAAAAAGACTTCGTCACAGAAAACTTTCCATACGAAATACATTTTACGGAGCAGATTAAATTTATACATATGAATTGTTTTGTGATTTTTTTTTTACACGGTCCATATATCGGCAGACTATAGGAACGAAATATCTAACGGACAAATACGAACAGAAAATTTGTACGTATGATTCATTCAGTAAATGTACCTGTTTTTCATGTTACGCCATCGGCAACAATATTTGTAATTATATATATATGTGTGTGTGTGTGTGTGTGTGTGTGTGTATGTGTGTATGTATTTATGTATAAACACACGCGCGCGCCGCATGACAAAGTTCAAAGTTACATAAAAAGCAACAGGTCAAAAGGTACAAACCTTTATTTGAATCATAATTAAATGTACACGCAGCGCAATATGTTAATTACAATTGACTGTAATTGTCTTTATTTTACTTCATATTATTTTAATAAAGGTTCAGAAATCGTTCCCTGGGTATTTGCTAACGAAATGAAACTAAATCCATAGCCCAATCTGTGCTGATATATGTATTCAGAAACAAACGACCATCCTGTATATATATATATATATATATCACTACGCGAAAGTCACTTTTCTTTCCGACCTGCCAGTGGGCTGCCTCCTGCTCAGTCAGATGTAGGCTGCTGGATGATCCTCAGGCGCTCCGAAGTGCCCCCCTGTCAGCGGCGATGAGGCAGCTTAGCACAGCTTCCTGCTTCCATTCATCCACCATCGCCAGCCTTGTGAGGAAAACTACGGGTCGCCTCACCTGTAAGGTGAATGTGACGTGTCAAAGAAGGCAGGTAAATGATACGTTTGAAAGCGGAAGAAATGGACATTAAATTAAAGAGCCCTGCTCGTTTCCTATTAGTATAGGCTTACGTTTCAGATTAGTCTCACGATTCAGGAAGAATATAACATCCTGCTCGCGTTGTCCTGTAATAAATATGAGCGTAAGATTCTGAAAGGAACAACCATGTGCATATATATAGCAATAATCGTATAATAATAATAATAATAATAATAATAATAATAATAATAGCAGTATATTATTATTATTATTATTATTATTATTATTAAATGTACTTCTTTGCAACAGTCATTGTTTTGTTCATGACATTGCTTGGACACAAGCATCATGGACAAAAACATCGACTACACAAATAAATGTAAAACATTATTTTCTGTAAACTTTCCGCCAAGGTTCCCCAGTTTCAGTCATGGAGAGCCAAAATCCAAATCAGTTTGCAGATTTCCCTGCTCAAACACATCATAATCAGTTGGTTGGTAGGTTTAGTAGGTATGTTTGAATAGAAAAATCTGCAAATTGTTGGATTCATCGCCCTCCAGGATCGGAATTGAAGATCCCTGTTCTAGACACTAGAATGTGTGAAATTCTTAGATCGGTGGCTAATTCTGACATGCTGGAACCACCATGCCTGGAACCAATCATTAGATTAAAAATCACTCAGCTCAGGCACTTTTGGTGTTGTAATGCTTAGTCAAACAGTAAGTGAACCTTTCGACCCAGTTGTGTTCTGTATGTATTCAGTTGCAGCCACATGATTCACTGTTTGTAAGAACGTGCTGTTCGCATTAGCAAGCAGGTGTACCTAATAACCTTGATCCATACAAGTGTATATACTTTTATTGACAAGTTTTACTTTGGAGAACTGGTCAAAAGGAACTGTGTGAAGGGGAATTGGTGACTAAGTGACTCGGATGCAGGCAATATTAAAATTAGTGCAAGAATTTTTCATTGGTTTTATTGTGTAATGTAACATCTTTAGAACGGACCCCCCGGGTGTCTGTAGTTAGACTGCAGAGCATCTGAAATTAGCGTAAAAAACACACATAGGTACCCATAGGACAATATGTCACCAACAAATCAACATATTATTCAAAAATATCATCATCATGGTATAATTTTTGGATAACATGACAACATGAAAAATTTGCTAACAAAGCTAAATGTGATTCAAATAAAAATATTCCCCTAAAAGCTTTTAAAATGCACAGAAGGCAGAAAAAGTAAACGCTACGTGGACTACGTAAGCATGCCGGCTAAGGCTGCCTGGATGGTTTTTAACCTTGCTAAAGTATACCCAAAATACTGAGGTATACCGTATTATTGTAATACCAAGCAAGCCAATGTTAAAATTTAAAATGCACACAATGCAACAAACGAAAAATGCAAACACTGAAAACAGACACGGATATTCGGCAATAATGATTGGATGGCAGGTATCGTCGGAAACAAATGCATTATTCGTATGGGAAACTTGTTTCAGCCAGATTTTCAGCTAAAATTTGCCCAGGTTATACATTTATACATTTGCCCAGGTTACTGTTTCGAGCATCTCCTAGTGGCCAAGCGGCATGTTAATATCCCTTTCAAAGTGTTATTCTTGTATACTTTAAATATTTGTGTGCAGTGAGCGTGCCTGTCAGCTGCTCCTCCCTGGCACAGACACTGCCTGTTTTACTTACAAACCAGTGAGTATAAAAAACAAAAACAGGAACTTAACAGAACTGACTCAGGGACTGACACATTTTTTTAGTAAAAATAAGTCACACGAAGCACCAAAAACTGCCTTATTTTTTGTGCACGGCAGTTTAGGTTGCTATTATTATTGTTGTAATTTTTCAAATGCACATGCAAAAACTGTTAGAAAATAGGATTGCTTAGAAAATCAAAATGTCCCATTGATATCAACTAAGAATTGGTGAGCGTGGAACTAGAAAGAATAATATCCGTAATTAGCAACTTAAGGGTTTTTTAATTTGCATGTAAATAATTTGTTTTGATATATCATATGCTATTAGACAAATTAAATATGCAAAGATGATTGCTGTTAGGTAATGAACTTAAATGAATGGATTTGTGCTCAAAGGTTCATTATGCAAAACTGCTACCATAATATATTTGCAATGGAGTGTAATGCTTTTAATTCTTTTTACAACGTAGAGGAGACCCTAAGTGCCCCTTCTTCTGCCTGAAGAAGAGTATGGTTGTCTTTGGTTAAGGCACTTGTGCCAACACACTACCAGGGTTTAATCATGAGTTGACCAGGGAATTGAAATCAAGACAAAACAGCCAGTAGACTCTAGGAGCACCGTACCGAGGCAATAATGCCTGTGTGTACTTCGGAGGAGGAAGAGACTTATTCATTTCAAAATAAAATTGACAAAAATGGGAAATGTTATTGCATTTTAATAATAAAAAGGCAGCATTGCAGATGGAAATGTGCTAAGTGAACACAGCATAAGCATTGTGGAAGGAAGTAGAGCAGCCATTTATCTTTTATGAAAAACACTGCATTTGAATGGGATTTAAATGACCTGGCAAGTAACATCAAGGGGCTTTCATAATCTCACAAATGGAAATTAAAAACAACGGCAATTCTTTACTTGAGGCCATGTTTACGTTAACACATTCATAAACAATAATGCATTCCCAACGCATTATAAATACGACTATAAATATTTATAAAAAGGCATAACACATTAGTCACGTTTATTATGCATTATGATTGCTTTATGAAGGTCTAATCTACAATGCACTGTAGATGCACTGTTATAATGCATTATACATTTAATATTTCATATATATTCATAAAGCATTCAGAATGCAATACACATGGCTATGCCTTTTGATAAATATTTATAGCTGTGTTTAATGCTTAACGAATGCATTACTATTTGTTATGAATGTGTTTATAAATCTTCCTCTAATTTCTAAGCCTCTCTCTCAGCGGCGATTCGGTTCATCAGTCCTGTTTAACCTGTCTAAACTGCTTAATGCATCCAGGCTTTCTGATTGGGGAACGATGCTCTGGAAGGATCCGAGAACACAATTCTGGCTGTGATGCCAGCTTGCTGGACCTGCATCAGCACCATCTGAAATTCAGGGAGATACAAGTGACCTGCGTCGATTTGTGTGGCATATTCTACATTTTATTCATTATTAGTAGTATTGCACATTGCAATTTATTAATGCATTTCTGATAACTCAGAAGTACCTATTTAAAAAAAGTACCATAGAACAGCTGAATGGATTGGATTCATAACGCAAATTTATGCAAGCAAAAGCTGACTTTGCTAGCATTTGATGATAACATAAGAGGGTAATTCTCACAGACTTGCTAGCGGGAATTAGCACATAGTAAATAATAATATACACCGTGTGAACGGTAAATGAGCATCTCTTCGGGTTTACGTCACTGTTGCTCTCCGGACCCGGCAGCACCGTCACTGAGCCGACCCTTCTGCAATGGAAAACCACAGCGAGCCGGAACAGTCTTTGCGGTATGGGTCGGGTACGGTTCAGCTCCTGTATGCCAGTGGAAAAGCACCATTGGACTCACCCCCAGTTGCACTAGGCTTGACTTGCACTCAATTTCACAGTCTTGACGCAGAGTCGACTAAGGTGGACTTGAACACAACACTGCTAAAAGCTGAGAAAATGTTTAAATGTTTAACACTTCTCTTGGTCATTGCACTATCTGATATGTAGGTGAATAACAGGTAAAATGAAGACAAATTAATTAAAAGCAGGTGTGTCCAGACTTTTGATTGGCAGTATAGATTTCAATACTCTGGTTAAATTTCTCCCTTTTCCCAGACATACGACGCACATGTCCACCCTGGTGCATTAAGTCAGGCAGTGACTATTACCCGAGGCACCTGAGGCAATTCAATATCTCCTCTGCGCTACAAAATACCTTGCACACTGTCACTGTGGTATCTGTTTTCTGGGAGCATCACTGTCTGGTATGTCAGCCGTAGCTTCGAGGATTGCCAAGCCCTGCAGATGGCGATATGGAGTCGCTGAGTAAATCACTAGGACAGAGCTGCCTGCCCTGCAGGACATCTACATCCAGCCATGCAGGTCCAGGGCATTAAGCTTTATCAGGGACACTCAGCACCCTGCAGGACATCTACATCCAACCATGCAGGTCCAGGGCATTAAGCTTTATCAGGGACACTCAGCACCCAGCAGGACATATGCGACACAAGCGATGAGCACTTCTAGTATCTAGTTTCATTTCACAGTAAGGGTCAGGTACGGCCCGAATTCATGAATACCAGCCGAATGTGTGCGAAGCAGGACTTACTAGTGCCATCTTTACTTTCAGAGAGCAATCGTCTTTGTGATGCACACAGTCAAGAGCGTAATGCAGTATCTGTAAACCTTTAAACCAGCTTGTCAGCAAAAAAGTTAATCCTGCCCTTCCTGTCAAACATAGCCAGAGGTATTCAGTATCACTCAAAGGTCTGGAAAACACTTATTGAAAATGATTTGGTTTTCAACAAAATAATAACCCCGTGCACACCCCGAGAATACTGCCTAAGTATTACCTTGTGAACACGGACATAGATGGAGTGCTGCAACAGATGAGCCGCCCTCACAATCCCCTGACCTGCACCCTATAGAGCTGATTTGGGATCAGTTAGATAGAAGAGTAAGAGCAAGGTGGCCAACTTGTGACCAGAACTTGTGGAAACTCCTTCAGGACTGCTGGAGAAGCACACCAGGTAGCTACATCAGGAAGCTGGTTGAAAGAACGCCAAGAGTCTGCAATGCTGCCATCGAAGCTTCCGCTCCAAGACCGTGTGGCTGATCACCTCATACCCCTTGAGCAAACCACTCTCCTCTGCGAATACTATAATCTCTGCATCTGTTTCAGTAAGACAACCACTCTGCATCCTGTTGACAGGCATGTCCTTACCACGGGGGCACTTGTTCTCTCTATCTTGCCTGGAGCAGTAGTCATGCTGAGATACATCTACAGAACGGCCATATTGGCCCTTACACGTTGCCAGGTGGAACTGGCTTGCTTGTGAAGACAGATGGGGGGATCTGCAGCCATGCCTTGACCACCGAGGTCCTGCAGTGGGGTCACTCCAGCATTCTTGCTGGCTATAGTAGTGTTTGTCAAACCCTTCCCTTCATTCAGCATCGCTGCTGGAGGCCAAAGATGTGGGAAGATATTCTGTAGAAGGGTTTGTCTGTGGCTGCCCTACATGTGCTCATAACTGCCCGTCGCTACAGCTAAACCAGCAACCCGAACCCTAACAAAAGCATAAAATACATGATCAATACCCACTTTTGTAAATGGCGCGCATGCACAAATCTGAACGTAAATGAAATATTGCCACAGGCTTACTGGTTTGCTTAGAAGCACTGCATCCAAAGTCTAAAGACCAAACAATGCACTAAACCGTAACAGCCTGGTGATTGTGTCCCTGAGGGTGTGACATACATACGACATACATTCATTGGTTAGGGGAGGTCATGGTTTAGCCGCTGAGCATGTCAACAACACAAGATGCGGACTGTATGTTTTTGTCAAATTGTCTGTTGTATAACCAGAAAGTATGAAGCCATAAACATAAAAACTGTTGCATACAAATGTATAAATAATAGATAGAATCATAAAGCCTATAGACTGCAAATATGGAAATCTTCATTTTGGATGGATGACCTTAGGTACAGAGGTTTGGATCTGTCTGTGTTATTTTTCTACTTGATATTGGGACTTTAAAGCATGTTGGAAAGCACATTTGTATTGTGTAAACCTTCATGGACGCATGCATTACTAATGTACCCGTATAAACGTACTAAATATCTCACGTTGAAAACATCATAAGGTGTTACTTGTTCTTTATAACTGGGCCACTCAAAAAAGATCTCAGAGAAACTGAAATTTAATGAATATACACTAATCAATAATTTTAACTTTTAAGCAGCACAGAAAATTAAAAAAAAAAAAATGACGCATAGAAATTTGTCCAAAAGTAGTTCCTATCACATTAACGAAAGACTATTGTAAAAAAAAACAGCAAAACATTTATCATGACCCATGACCAAATGAAACGTAAACATAAAGTCTTATGTCAGTCAGGGAAATTGGTACTGCATGTGCAAGTATGCAAAAAAAAAAAAAATCACCAAATGCTTCAAGAATTTAATTTCTCCACTAGTTAATAGACACTTTACTGATCCCCATGGAGAAATTATCTTAATGGCTCCCCTACCTTGTAGGTGAGAGCAGGTTAGTGATAAAGGGCAGCCACCAGGGAGCTGGGGGTTATGGGCCATATTCAGGGCCCTACAGACGTGCTGAGGCCGGGTTCGAACCAGCAACCCTCTGATCACAGAAACAGAGGCTTAGCCAACTGCCTGACAAGACAGCACAGAGTGTAGCTAAACCCCTTTGTTGTATTGGCCACCTAATACTTACTAATATTTAATTCAGAGTTAAAATGCTCGACAATAATAAAGTGGGTGACCAACTAAGCATGTTTTTAAGGTGCCCAGCCAAATCAAATTAGTACATTGACCACCAATTTCATTACTTTGAACACAGTGGCCCGAGAACACCCATGACCTAAAAGACAGAACTGACTTTAATGGAAAGGAGGCAGGCTACTGAATTCTGTTAAATCCATTCTGCTTAAGCAATATGACAAAAAGCAAAAATCTTTGCTAAAATTAATAAAAACTGACAATGATTTTTTTTTTGTTCCCATATTTGCATCGCATCTGCGCGCCGAGCACCGGCACGGCTTCCTAATTCATAATCGAAACTAACGGATTCGCCAGCTCTATTATGACAACATTAGTAACTTATGCGAACAAGATGCGAAGGAATCGGCGTGAATTCGGCGCAAAGCGAAGTTCGGGTAAAAGTGAGCAGCGCCTTATTAAACAGCATATGCATTTGGCCAATATGAGTCGTTTCGTTTTAGTTTTAATTCTTACAGAAACACCGGAAGGAAAGGCCCCCGTTAGATGCAACACACATTGTAAGTAATACAAACATACATACAAGGCAGGGTGAATCTGTTGCTATTTTGATGCTTCAGAAAATTTCCGTGCCAGCTTTCGTAGTTTCCGCTTGGCGATTTTCTGTTTCGTTCTTTTTACTTAAAATAAACCTAAACAAGTTTGGAACGCATCGATGCCGAAAGGAAGAATATAAACTTTCAATATGATCGAGATTCAACCAAATAATACTTTAAATATTCGATGTGAAATATTATGAAGCATTAATTGACATTGGCATAGTATAAAACATGGCATAATAAACAAATAAGAAAGGATGATTATGCGCTTAATTGTTAAACATTTTGTAGACTTACCTGTTATTGCTATTCTTACGTCTCGTTTAAGCACATTACCCTCGATTTACTAGCGTCGGAAAGTGTCGCCCTGTGCCGTTGTTAGTTTCCTTATTTCTGTCTCCACCCATTGTACTTCGAAGATGAAAGTGCGCGCTAGTTTCGCAGTCAGTACAGCAGCTAGGGCAGTTGCACCGGATCATTAATTTTATCAAGGTTTTTAAATGGAAGATGGTTGCATTTTTCTCAGTCCTGTTACCAAAACCTCAAGGAACTGTTTAAGTATCATTTGAAAATCATATCAACTAGATCATAGTTGTGTCCCCCACAATAAAGTGCCATCAAACCTAATAGTATATGGTAAAATTGACTACATTCAAGGTACTTACCAAAATGTATTATTAAACAAATAAATAAAATTTAAAAAATTGGGTAAAAGGACTGAGCGTTGAGTTTGATGGCCTCAGACTTGTTTATGTCATCAAAAATACAGGAAAGGAAGAAAAAGAACGAACTTTTGGTTTTCCTATGGTCTTCAGGCGACAGATTATGAAAGTTGAACATGCCGCTTGTGGAATATGGCAGATTTTTATGGGGCAGAAATGTGTTACCGTAACAGGACTGAGTGAGAACCCAGGGCCGTGACTAAAATGTGTAATTTAACTAGCATATTATTGATTTACTATAAGGAAAATGTTTTTAAAGCATAAATGGGAAATATTGTCACACCACAATACAAAACAAACGATTATTGAAGGTTTTTAATAATTATATTTTATGGTGAAGCACTAGTGAGCAGGTACAGGTGACCTACTCGTTTTTCTACGTAGTTATTAATATTTTACATTATGTATGTTAACCTTGCAGTGAAGACATTGTGGAGGGGACTTTGCTGGGTAATAATATGTATTATAAAATTTACTTCTCATGTGTATTTATACATATAATGTCCTGGGGACAGAAATGGCACCCATTCAGTGGAATGACCCAGCACGGTGGACCCTAGATGGACTGGCGTTCTGTTCAGTGTGGCTTGTATGTTCTACAAAGTTCCCATCTCTCACGCGACCGGCGTGACACTCCTACTCCCACTGTCACGCAAGAAATCTTAGGCAAACTTATGTTATTCTATTATAAACCTAAAATTAGCCACATGAAAAGTTTTGAAATAGTGTGCAACCCTACGGACTGTTTACAAGGTAATTTAACCGTTTCATACATGTAAATGTCTGAGCATGTGTGTTGCAAACTAGTTTTGAATTGAAAACCTCACTTCAGTCAGCTGACCAAAGTTGGCAGCTCTGCTTCCGTTTCCTGTGTCTTAGCAACAAGAGAATCGTAGTGAATCACTCATAGACACATACATACACAGATGCAGGAATCGAACTCCAAATCTTATTTTATTTGTCATGTACACAGTTATACTCAGTATAATTCAGTGTAGTGAAATACTCAGTGACCTTACTCCAAGATTGTATTAAAATGACTAGAAGTGTGACCTTATTACCCTCAATATATATTTGGGAAAAAAGCTATATTTTATATAATAATATTAGGAAGAGAATGTGCTATATTCTGGGAGTGATAGACTGGGGTTTGTATTCTTGGTTCATTTGAAGCTGTGCTTGAAGTCGGCCGGTACTCAGTGGTTTGCAGTGGAACAGTATATTTTTCTCTTCAGAGTACTGTGAATGTTTCTTATGTACCAACACAGAATAACAGGAGGAGTCCCGGTGCCTGGTACTGAATGATGAGGGGAGTACCAGCACACGGCTAGGGGAGGGGGGAAATGGTGTGGGGAAGATTTTCTTGGCATGCTTTGGGCCTATTGATACCAAATGATCATTTCTTGAGTGCCAAAGCCTATTTGAGTGTTCCTGCTGACCATGTGCTTCCCTCCGTGACCACATGGATAAATACTCATGGGACCCCTCGCAGTGACTGGATCACCAGAGTGACCTTGGGGTTCAGAAGCTTTCGGAATCCCAGTCTGTGAAACAAGTCTATCCCTACCATGTTGTCTCCATGTTGGGTGATGTAGAATGGGAATGAGGCAGTTGATGAGGCGCTGAATTGCAGTGAAAGTCATAGGAGGCCAATAAAGTCGGTCTTACTCCAGCTATAACCTCAGAGTGTGGATACTAAAGACTGTAATGTTTGCATGTGGCACTATTCAGCAAAGATATCTTGGCTCCGGTATCAAGCAGTAGCAGTACACAGACTCCCAGATAGACAGGGCATTCAGAGAAATGTGGTGGGCCACTGTATGAATAACTGCACATGCAGCTGATGACTGGAAACTGTGACAGTTGAGAGGTAAGGTACAACACTATTTTGAGTTGTGATTTGGCTTCTCACGTTTCCTGCATAGCTGACCTTTATCTGCGCATCAGCAGCTCTCTTATCATGGTGTACTGTGTCAGTTTCCGCATCCTCTCTGCAGTTTGACCTATTGCCTGTTGACTGCTACACTGCCTTGTCTCTCTTATCAGCGACTGATCCGTCATCCTTCTTCCGCTAGGAACTAAGGACGCCAATTCATGCTTCACTCTTCCACATTCTATCACGGCCCACGCACAGGGTGAAATGACATAAATTACATCGTCAGAGGGTGTCCACTGTACACTGGCAGCCCAGATTTTGGGTCCAGCAAACCTTTTTTTACACCGGTGTGCATCCACTGCACATGTGCAAGTGAACTGACTGGGTGTTTCCAGTGACTGACAGAAGATGAAAAGTAGCTGTGTGAGGATGTAGAGGCATTGACTGGGTGTTTCCAGTGACTGACAGAAGATGAAAAGTAGCTGTGTGAGGATGTAGAGGCATCTGTGTATATATAACTCATCATGAAAGGAGCACATATTTCGGTACACAGATTTATAGAACAAGTCGGACTGTATACCTTGCATGTGACAAATAAGGCCCTTGAATGCACTTCAGTGTTTTTTGTACGTCTGTATATAGCATCTATTTGTTGCTGTTTGTTTTGTCATAGCACAGCTGTTTAACAGTAACGCCTAATGCTACGTTCACACTGCGAGCGGCGAGAGCGTCAAAGCGACCGGAAGTCATTCGTTCTCTATGGGAGGGAGCGTCGGGAGGCGTCGAGGAGCGACGGGGCATGTCACGATCTGGACGGCGGGAGCGTCAGAAGTTGAATCCCAGTCAACTTTAAGGTAATGAGCTGTGACACGGTTGGGCGGCAACCAATGGGAATGTAGAGATGCTCCGCTAAAGAGAGCGCCGCAGAACATAAGCGTGTAAACTTT
>JAODKE010000035.1:949301-975871 GCA_026779605.1 Mormyrus hasselquistii | reverse complement strand
GCAGGTCGTTTCGGGACATGCATTCATACATTCAGAAACTTTGAGGTGCCAGGCACGTAGACGTTTTGTAGGAAATCAAAACGCGTAAACGCATAGCAAGAGGTTGCCAGCATCTGGACCTACAAACTCAGGATGATATGCAAAAACGCTGCATGAAGTCAGCGTACAGCTTCTTGGAGAAATCATTTTTTGTTTACACGGAGATCCACACCCTTAGTGTTTATCCAAATATTCCAAGAGGGTCTATGAAGCTGGGCCAGAAGATACTGTGATGTTCAAGATAATAAACTTCATTGATCTCAGGGGGAAATTCATTAAGGGCACTTTACCGCTGCGTCAGATACCAAAGCTTCTGTTACGGTGTTGGGTTCCCCCCCCTAGTGTGAACACTGGTACCAGCGATGAATGACGTAACGTGAGCCGGGGTATTTTGTACCGAATTAGAAAAAAAACAGCTGTAGTATATTGTACGGATGAATGATGTGTGATATTAAATACTGAAATTGTATGTTACGCACATGCATTGCTTATGCCGCAAGGACCACGATAGCTGGGTTGGATCAGGTTTTTTCATACTTTCACACTGAATGGACATTATAGTATTTTTACGTTTTCCAAATTAAACTTGGCAAGCTTTGTAATGTCATGATTACGCCATTCCAGATTATCTAGTACACATTTAAAAAGTCTGCTTAATGATTACTTCCGATGCTTTTGCATGAGTGCCGAGAATCATTTTCATCCCTGCTGTTTAAATTACTCCCAGATGAGTTTGAGAAATGTGTTGAAATCCTTTTATGCTTTATAAATACCCCAATATGCATTACAACAAAATCACATTGCAGTACTTGAAAATTTTCCAATACTGTGCTGTCATAATACAATATACAATTTTTTTTATTATTTATCATTCCATCCTGATCTTGTATCCGTTTTTCCGACCAGATCACAGTTAAAGCTTGGCTCTCTGAATTTGCCCAGGCACCCATTATCATCATTTCTGTAAACTTCGTGAGAGTCGCATCTTTTTCCAAGACTGCAGTCGTAGTGCTTTCAGCCGCAGGTTATTTGCATGACAATGAATGCATTTGTATGTCCCGCCCCAGAATAACGAAGCGCCAAAAAAGGTACCACAGCTGGTTTGGTACTTTTCGGTACTTTTTGGTACTTGACTAGAAATCAATGGAACAGAGAAAGTACAGAAAGTACCACCTGCTGCAGTGGAAAAGCACCCAGTGCACAGCTGCAGACACGTTGCAATATGCTCCTGAATCTCCTCTCTCCTGTGTTTCACGCTCCTATATGCACATGCGCGACATCAGCACAAGCCATTCTGACGGAACAGACAGAACCCGAGGCCGAGTGTAGAACACGCATCCCTCTCGTCTTAATGACTTTTCATACAATCACACACTAACCTCGAGTAACATCGTCTCCAGGTACCGAGCAGAAGAAATCGGGGGGGTCGGTGTCAAACAGCCTGGGCACACACTGAAAGGGGCAGACCTGCCCAGGATGGCCGCAGACACCCCCACCTGCAAAAGTAGACCAAGGAACATTCTAGGGCTGCCACCAATCGACCATTTTACCAACTGGTCAATTAATCTAAACGATTTTCCTCCAGAAAAAAAAAAAATGTATTTTGACAAACTTATTGCAGAGCTTTAGATAATGGACACCGGCTATTCTGCACTATACAGACATTACTTTTGCCCTCAATTTGAAAGCAAATTAGTAGTATACCTAAAATATTACAGAGACGCATATTCTGATGCCCAAAAGTTAGTAATCTATATAAAATCAGTGGATCCTTTTGTTCATTAAATTCAGTTAGCAGAGCATGTAGCATGTGACGCTTTTGGTAAATCATGGAAGTGATGAGCATTTATGATAGAGACAAATCAGCAACCAGAACATCTTTAAGAGTGAAAATACTGTGGATAAAAAAAGGCATGAAAGATGTTGGCAGTGCGCTACTGCCGTTTGCTGATTAAAGTCCGACAGTTTTTGGTAAATATAGTTTTTTATTTCAGTTCACAATTTTTTGTGTGTGTGTTTGTTATCCGTTTACGATAACACTGGTCCCAACGAGTCCAATGTGCACGAACACATACTGGCTCCGTCTATCCACATAGAATAAGCCCAGATTTCAACCTAAATGTTTTCTTTCAATGGAGATTCTAAGGTAGCAGGCATCAAATTTAAATACTCATGTCAATGCATTTTCAGTGTCGACTTCATCGACCAAGTTGACTAATCGCGGCAGCCCTAGTATATTCAGGAACCATCATCAACAAAGCTGCTGCAGATAAGCTCCCTGTACAATTGCGGCGAGTCACCTGACACAGCCTCTGGCTGAAGAACTGAATGAACCACGACCAGCCCCCCCAGGGAGTGGACGTCGGACAAAAGGACTTTGAAGGAGCTGCCATTGTGCTTGTCTGCACTGCACAGTGTGCGGCTTTCCCGATCACCCCAGAACACCTTCCCCTGCAACGCAGTGCACAAAAACAGGAAAGGAAATACACACCCTCAGCTACCCTCAAGCCCATACGGAGCAAAGAGGTAGATGCCATTTGCTCAATTATTTCTCCAAACTCCAATTCCTATTTTTGGCCAATCGCAGACACGGCGTTACCTCAAATACCGCAAGTGCAAAAGGCCTGTCCAGGTGTCCGTTTGATTCTAGTACGGTCTTGCGATGTTTCCCATCAAATCCAACGCGCGAGATGCTGCGCAGCGTAGAGTCTGCCCAGTACAGTAGACGGCGAGGAGTGTCTGGAAAACAGAGTGTGAAATGAGACCGGGACCATTTCCACAGGTGGATACATTAAGACTTCAGTTATGTCATTCTCAGCGACTGGTTGATTGTTGTACAAATTTGCAAAACTTAACAGAACGGCCCAAAGGAGGTTCTCTGCTAGACTGACATCTTGGAAGTCGATCCCCTCTGCGATTCCAGAACTTACCCAGAGATATTGAAATAGGGTTGTGCAGTCCTGTGCTAACAAGCACCAGTCTGTCCTCTCCATCCATCCCAGCCCGCTCAATCCTGGCAAAGCTTCCATTTTCTGTCCAGAACAGGAGACTGGAGATTTGTCAGTACTGAGTGTGCATATTTTATATTGCATGTTATTATTCAGTTGCTCTCCATTGTTATTATGTTGCTTAATTCTGCATGTACAAGCAAATACAGGTATCCATCCACTAGGGTCCTATTCAGTAAGGAAAGTCCGAGGCCCATCGTAAGTAATATATGCTGCTGGAGACGCCCAAAACTGGACATCAGCGTGTGTATCGCTAAGATGAACAGATGCAGGAGAATATATGGCTGCAGTGCTGCCCAATGACCCACTGTAACACAGTATGCATACAGTAATGTGCAGGTGATGACGGCTACAATAGGGACATATGATGTATACATTTCCTGTACTGTGCCATTTGGACTGCTGCTGCTAGGGTACCGTGTATATCATTGTACTGTACTCAATGTCATCTTTCCTCTAGAACCATCTAGATAGACCCAAAATCGACTTCCATCCGGTGGTCCCAGTGCCAAATGCAGACGCAAGTCGACAGATACAGTACCTGTATTTCATTGTACAAGTGACAAGGTTTTTCAATCCCTCACAGTCAAGCATTTCAAAATACCAAAAGGCATCGAATTGTCTCTGTATCCCAGTTGTACTTGAGACAACTTACCCCAACAAAGGCTCCACAGCAATCCCTGTTGGGCTCGAGAGTCCACCAATCAGAAGCCGTCGTCGGTGCCCATCTAGTGGGGCCACATTGACCGAACCAACGTGGGCATCGGTCCAATAAAGAAGGGCATGCAGCCAGTCAACAGCCAGACCCGTGACCTCCCCAAGGCTGGACAGCACAAGGTGAGGCTTCCTGGACGATTCATCCAGTGAAATCCTGAAAGGAACAATCAAGCCATTCTGGGTAAAAATTCCTGATTTGTCATCGTTCTTGATCTGGAAGCGCGGAGGTTGTAATCTTCACGTCAATGGACTTTTTAAAACTGCTTGTTCCAAAAGGAACTAAATTGGGAAAGAAGGCTTTTAGGTCGTTTTCAGCACCTGACGCGCGGAACACTCTTCAAGCTGAACTTCAGTCTGCAAAATTCAATAGCCTTCGATGAATTTAAAGTTTTGGTGAAAACTCTGGCGTCTAGATTGTCTGTGTGCAAGTGTGTGGTCTGAGTGTATTTATGCAACTTTACGTGGATTTTGTATAGACACCGTGGTGCTGCTAGCTAGGCCAGGTCTCCCTTGCAAAAGAGATGTGATCAGTGAGAGAAACCTGGTTAAATAAAATCAAATAAAAAAAAAAATAAAATAAAAAAAAAAATAAAAAAAATCTTTGGAATGAGCAGAACAAGAAGTGATTTGTATGTATAAAAGAAAACAAAAATCATCATTTATAGAAGTTACACAAAGCCAAAGCAGCAGTGTTGAAGGGAACAGCATTTCCTAAAGGCTTACGTGTAAATGGAAGCAGTCTTGGAATCCGCCCAGTATAAAGTGCGGTTTGCGGTGAAAACGGCGAGGGGGGCCGACCCTAGATCACCCCCCGCCAGCTTCCGGTATCCTAATCCAGCAGCATCCACCCGCCACACCCCATCTGCACTGCTGAAAGCCATCAGGGCCTTTTCACCTGGAAATCACAATGTCCGTAATGAATGTAAAGTGGCTTCAGGCTGAACCACACCATTGCAATGAACTGCCGTTGTCACTATTGAATCAAGTAATAATTGACTAACGTACCGATTAATTAGATGTTTAATCAATTATAATATAGTCCTGTATTTTTATAATATAAAAAAAAAAATGCTAAAAATGTATGGCTGGATATATTAACCAAGCCAGCCCATGGCAGGGTACACACTCACTCAGTCACTACTCCAATTCACTTAATTTGCACGTTTTATGACTCTTGAAGGAAACCAGAACATCCAGCGTAAAGCCAAGCATGCATGGAGAGAACATGCAAAACGTCCGACCCAAAGTAGTGGCGAACAGCGACAGCGTTACCCACGGAGTAACTGCGCCCTCGAAGCTCCACCTGCACGATGTTATGCTCATACAATTGCAAGTGTCACATGAGAACCACGAGAGTCAGCTGGGTTCAGACCATCAGCAGAACATTTTTACCTTCACAGGAAACAAAACTTTACCCTTTTTCAGAGGGTCCCTTTTCAACATTATCTGGGACACGTTTTAAAAAAAAAAAAAAAAAAAACATCTAAACATTTACTGACACTGTACAGGTATTTGTATAAGCTGCCATTAAAGTCACGGGCAGTGCAGCGTGTTTGTGAGAAATTTAACAAAAAAAAAAGAGTGAGGAGAAAGGTCAATAATTGGCCACCAAAAGACAATCGTCTTCCCACGTGTAGAAATAATATCATAGAGATGATAGAGTGATTTGTCAGCACTGCTTTGTGTCTAATGGCACAACTCAAGGACTCTACTGGTAAATAAGTCCCATTTGGCTGCAGCCAAATTGCTTTGTTTGTGATAATGCAAAATTATGTATCACAATGTGAACCTATTGTGCGTAGTGTTGAACGATACCAGCAAATCAATATTTTCACATCACTTTAATATTAATGTCGCATATTAAGCGAGATGAAGGCTAGTCCTGTAGCCACATCGTTTTAGCAGCGATCGTCCTGAGACAGAATACTAAAAAGCAAATTAAAACAATGAGTCATTTAAACCAGAAAGTGAATTCTTCCACACAACTGAAGCTTTTGCTCTTTAGTTGGACCGTCATTCGCTATGGTCAATCTTCCTTCCGGGATATTGCAAAGTAATCAAGAAGGCAAAATTTTAAATTGAGATCTTTAAGAAATAATTAATATCAAGTCGCCAGATTTAAATCAAGTAACTGACAGCTCTATAATGAACCTTATTTTATGGAAATAAACCATTCACAGCTGTAACGTTCTTACTAGGCTACGTTTTTCTAGATGTCTAAAGAACTTTTGTATGAGGATACAACCTTTGAATTAAGTGTTAAGCAATGCAGCCTCAGACTTGCATGGTTTGGTTCAAATCACACCACCAGCTCTCTGTGTGAAGTCTGCATGTACTCCAGCAACCAAAAATATGCAGTTACGTGAACTGGAGATTCCAAACAGTCCATTCTGTGAGATTGTATACAAGTGTGTGCGTCCTGCGATGGACCAGCTCCCCATACAGGATGTCCCCCGTCTTCCTGAGAAAGGAGCCATGGCTGGCTGGATAAATGTTATAAAAATAAACTTACCACTAGCCCTGCACTCCCCAGCCTTGGGACCTTTCAAGTAACCTGAATGACAGTCACAGGTGAAGGTCCCGTTCTCATGGAAGCACAACTGACCGCACAAGTCAGTGTCCAGACACTCATCAATTTCTAAAGGAAAAAGTCTGATTTTAATATCATGTCTGAAAATTTAGCAAAAAAACGCATCGTGTGTTAGATAAATCTTATGTTTCGAAGGCAAGACCAAGGTGCTGTTGAGGCCAGGGCACTCTTACCCTCACACTGGGTGTCCCGCACAAGCCTCATGCCACGGGGGCAGTCACACACAAAGCCCAGAGGCTGGTTTATGCACAGATGAGAGCATCCGCCATTGCTGTCCAAGCACTCATTTTGATCTAGGGTAGGAGGAGATTTAGCATCAGCATCTGCGAGACGGAACGTGAAACGGCAGCATACGCGATTCAATTCAATTTTACAACAATTTAACAACAGTCATTGTCACAAAGCACATTAGCGGGACCCCATCCTCCTCTGACAGAAGCCGAGGCTCGTACACAGATTGGAGGGGGGAAAAAGGGAAAAAAAAAAAAAAAAAAAAAAAAAAAAAAAACACACATCTTGGAGAATTCTAGAGGGCCGAGCGGCATCACTCACCACAGTCCTGCTCATCACTCCCATCCACGCAGTCCTGGGCATGATCACATCTCCAGGAATGGGGAACACACTGCCCGTCTGAGCACCTGAACTCAGGACAGCCGTGGTGGGTTTGCTCGGGTGGCCGGCACAAGCCGTGGAGTTCGTCGGCACCATCGGGGCAGTCGGGACTGCCATCGCACACCTGGGCCCTGGGCAAACAGCTTCCCGACTGGGGGCAGAGGAAGGAGCCGTCCATACAGCTCAGGCACGACTCCTCGTCACTCCCGTCGCCACAGTGGTCTCCGCCATCGCAGCGGGAATCGAGCGAAACGCAGTGTCTGTTCTTGCAAGTGAACTCATCCTGCTTGCATTCGGTTTGACCTGCAAAATTAAAAAATTCTGGGGATTAGGCTTGCGACACGCAGATTGATCAGAAGATTCTTGTAAAACAGAATAACGTGTCCCGCCTCCAGATACCATTTACAGCCCCCTCCCCTTTTGGGCTTTTACATCGAAATGCCACGGCGGGCCTATCCGTGCAGACACCTACCACAGTTCTCCTGTAGCTCATCTGAGCCATCCTGACAGTCAGCGCTCCCGTCACAAAGAGAGCGGTTACCAATGCAGCCGCCATCCTTGCACAGAAAACCTGAGCAAGGCTTTTCCCCTGAAATACATGGGCAAAATTCATCCAACAGTCACACTGATGCTCATGTTGGAAACTGTGCTTCCGAAGAGTGAATAACTGTCCGGTTTTACCGATCCGAGCCTTTAATGCACTCACAGCAGTTGGCTTCATCACTGCCATCCCTGCAATCTTCATCTCCATCACACACCCATATACGAGGAACACATTGACCACTGGAGCACAAGAACTGTGATGATTTGCATGATCCTATTACAGCACCTAGTAAGAAAAAAAAATTAAAGTAAGCTGTTCCAACACAGAGGAACTTTGAAGATACTCTCACTTATTAAAAGGTGTCCACTGATCTTAAATCCATAGCTCTTCAACCACTATACAGAATCCATAAATTCAAATACAAAATTAGAGGTTTTACAGCACAAAACGTCTGCCGTGAACCAGCAGGTAGGTTTCTCACAAAACAGTATGAAAGGAAAGCGCCATGTATCAGGGGAGAAGGATGTCAGGTCGAGTGCGGTACAAGAACGATAGGCAGCACCATCAATCGCACCAGTATACAGATAGCAGAGCCAAACCATATCACATGTGAGAAATGAATGAATGAATGAAACTATGCTGGATGGCTCCAGTCCTGACAAATATGGAATAATGACGTGGGGCAAAGTGATCGAGCAACACTTCGTTACAGCTATCCTCTTTAAGGCGCGATATACAGAGACAGGAAACCTTTTTCCAGAGTGGATGCTTTTTGAAGAACGGAAGCCGGTTCTTCAGAGAGCGTGTATGCCGCGACTCGTACCCTAACGTCGCCAAATCGACAGCTACGGGGACCCCCCATGTACAGTTTTGTCTGATGTATACAAGCAACAACCGAGCTGCTTCCCTTGATAGAAGACAGGTATGGACGGTACCCTTGTTTGTGTTTGAGACGAACGCCCGGCAACGGAGCACATTCGCGGAACAGAGCAGATTGAGAGGGCGGGCTACGGCTGTCAGACGGCCGGCCAATCCCGAGCGGAAGACGGCCGGCGGAGGCAGGTCAGCCCAGTATCTCCATCCAATCACAAGTAGGTAAGGGCACTTTCACATGCTTTAGATTTTTTAGAAGTATTTGCAATTTCTCCTCAATAAAAATGTAATCAGCAGAGTACTGTTGAATGAAAAAATACGTGTTCAAATGCACCTAAGAGGATCGGATTGCCTTACCCTGTAAGAAAAGCCAGTTTCGCATATAGATTAAGAGTCCAAGGGCGACAAGGTGCTTCATGGTCGCTTCCAGCGCCTTCTTGCTTGTCGGACACGTGCGTGACGCAACACCAGGCGTTTCTTTTTTAACCTCGGCGTGATTAAAATGTTTATACAGGATTGGCTCACGTGTACCTCTCCGTGAATAAACTCATCTACCATTGGCTCTGTGCTGACATCATTTAGAGACCGCTATTTTCCAAGCAAGCTTTAGCCTTTTATTAATATTTTACATGGGTGTATAGGATGACGGTTTGATCTTCGTACTTAGTAACACTGATATTCTCAGCAGTGATGTGTCGACTTTGCTTTAAATGGAGATTTTAACTAGCTTCGAATAATTTTAATAAACTAGTGAATATGCTAACGCTATTTTACATGTATCTTTGTCAGCTGACAAAAAAAGATGAATCTTATACACAAGCCTAATTCAATAACACAACCAGTAATCTTGGCATTTACATGGTGTGAGGCAAAGCAGTGGTTTGATGAATAGCACTACAGCCTCACCTTTCTACTGTGTGTGCTTTAGATGTCATTTATGGCTTTCCAAGTGTCGATTTTGCACGTTTCCCCAAATGTACGTGTTTCCTCCCTGCCTAGAACAGGAGTGTCAAACTCCATTCCTGGAGGGCCGGAGCCCTGTTCATTTTTGGGCTTAACGTACCTAATTCAGGTCCTTGTGTTCATTACCACACAACTCTTGAGCTGAATCATTTGTGGTGGAACAGGGAAAGAACTAAGCTACACAGGGCTCTGGCCCTGCAGGAATGAAGTTTGATATCTCTGGTCTAAAACCATGTTATTAGGAGAAGGCAGAACAGCAGAACTGGTCATATTGTGTATCTATATGTGTCACTTGTGAAGGACTGGCATCCTGTCCAGTGTGTCCCCTGTGCTCCTTGGGTACACTCAAGGTTCAACATGACCCTGTTCTGAATAACTGGTAAGAAAGATGCACAGATATAGCAGGTAATTTTATGTAATTTGCACACATTGTGACCAGGCATCATCGTCATTTTTCCAAACTTTATTAGTATTTTTAGATTTTCAAACACCAAAGAGCATGAACTAGTATGCTAGTTTAGAACGTTCTTCCATTAAGAACGGAAAAGAAAGGAAATAATTATCCATTTTCAATAGTCCTTCAGAGATACGGTTGATCCGTAGACAATGGAAGGTCCTTCCCATAACCTGGAACAAGTGGACGCTTTTCTTGGACTGCAGGAGCTTGTCTTCATTCACAGGGGAAGAGTGAAGACATGAGAGAGTTTTGTTTATATGAATGATACTGTGTAGATTAACTGTAGGTAATCTTGCAAAACAATTCTATATACAATATTATATGATCTCACTATTTGTAGTTACAGCACTGCAGAATCAGTTCAGTTCAATTAATTTTACATTCAAGTTTTAGTTGAAATGTTTAGTTATATTACCCATTAATATAATTATGTATTAAATATATTTCTCATATTACTAAAGACCCTATTCAGAATACAATGTAATTATTAAAAAAAACATCCTGGGGGAAAAAGAAAAAGAAAAATTACCCCCCAGCTTCAAGTGCTTTTTGAAATGACATCACGATGGTAGGCGGCATGCTTTCTCTTCGCCCATCTCGTTCACAGTAATAGTTATGGGCAAACTTGTGAGAAGGTCCAACTGGAAGTTTGGGTGCTGGTTGAGTTCTAAAAATAACATGTCGAGAAGCCATGCTTCAATAAAACTAAGAAATGGACCCAAAGTGACCGCTTACAATCACTAAAAGCTAACTAGAGAGCCATGTTAAATTTTCAAGGTCGCATTGTTCATGTGATTAAATAAACAACTAGGTTACTACAACAGCATTTTAAAACACCGTACCTTTTTGCAATCTCACCATACCGGAGCTGAAGTTTAGACTGAAGATCTTGCTGCAATGATATGAAGGTCACAAAATTCGGTAAAGATAGCAACACATACTACGCTGTTCAGAACATATTAAAATGAATTAAGGTTTAGCATGAGAGAAACTATTGAGGAAATAATTCCAGCTATGTCGTTACAAAATAATAACTGGCAATTCAACACAAGATACGCAAAATTCTCAGTACAGACGTATTCTAGATAGATGTTTAGCAATGTTTATGTCGGATTTATAGGGCAATCCGTTTTTGTTATTAATGTAATGCAATACATATCCAGCTTCAAAGTCTTATAATTTCAACTATTAACACCTTGGTAACACTGACAGAAAAGGATGACAATTTACCCCTGATAAATAATTTCGAAGCCTCTGAATTATCTTTGTAGCTGTCGCCATTTCTGTATGGGTCAAACTGAAATCTCGCGATAATGAGAAAACACGTTTAACACGTGATGACTTGCGAGTCATATATATCGCTTAACCCTAATTACATGTATACCTTACTGCACATATATGCATAACACGTACAAATAAATAACATAGATACATAGTACAAACTGACACGTAATCCTGTATTTAAAAACTATATTACTACGTCTTAATGGTTTTGCGGAAGCGGATATGGGTGCAATGGATGATGGGAATGTTATAAATTAAAATTTTTCTATTGTTTTTTTTTTTATGTATACCTTTTCCAGTTCAGTCTTTCTTGAACATTTCTACTGTATAAAATGTCATGACGTGATATTTTTAAGTAACAGTTCTGAGTATAAATAGGCGTCTCGCCCCACGTGATCCCCTTTCCGCTGGAAAACGCCAAAATGGACGCCAGTCGCGTGCAGCCGATAAAGCTCGCTAGAGTATGTGATTTAAAATTAAATATTGTAATTGATTGCCATGTGTCTGCATATACGTGGAAAATCCAGTGTCTGTATTTTATCCTCGTTTGTCTGAACATTTTGCTACTGTATTATGTTTTTGTTTCGCACACACGTGTGAGGTTACTTTAGAGTCTCGGCATGTTAGGAACGTAAAGTTAGAAAATGGTGGTGTTGCGTTAAATTAACACTTTTGTATGCATACAGTGATTCCTTACGTTGTACACGCAGTAAAGTTTGTGTTTTTAATTCAGGGAATACTGTTTGATGCTTCATGTAGACTAACGTACCACTCTGGCTAGTATTTCGAAAGCATTAGCTACTTGGAATGTAAACTGTTTGCTGTTTATGCAGGTATTTGCTTCTGTCTATAAAGCTGCTGTACTTCTAATGCTACCATTAATAATTGTATCTCATTTTAGGTGACAAAGGTTCTTGGAAGAACCGGGTCCCAGGGCCAGTGTACCCAGGTAAGTAGTTTAGATGGCTTCTTTGTGTTAGTGGTTTCATACGTCTCAGTTTTCATTGCTGTAATATCTTATTTGCTATTTTAAGGTGCGGGTTGAATTTATGGACGACAGCAACCGATCTATCATCCGTAACGTGAAGGGTCCGGTCCGAGAGGGAGATGTGCTGACCCTGCTGGAGTCGGAGAGAGAGGCCCGGAGGCTGCGTTAGGTGAGCCCCCTTTTCCGCTTTAGTAAGCCAATCCTAGCTGTAAATAAAACGTATTTAGCCGCTCACAGTACGTGATACACAGGACAGAGTTTATATTTAGTTGCCTTTCGAGTGATGCTCCGTTTTAAGATATGGTGACGTAGATTGGTATGCGATTAAAAGCAGTCTATTTGTCAGCTTAATCTCAATAATGCAGTAATTACGTTGGTCATGAATTTTTACATAGTGTTCTTAGGATTGACGTCCAGTATTCATCTGAGCTGGGTGAAGTAATGACAGTGCTTAATGAATTTTCTGTTAAGGAAAAAGGTTTCATTCCTTGATATTGATTGTAATTTTACCCTCCCTGCAGTCCAAAGACAGAAGAAGCAAACCATCAGTCAAGGAGAAGACTTAGTGTCTGGAATGTCTTTTGACAATAAAATATTAAACTGATGTTTGTATTGACAGTGATTATTTAAAACTTATAACACATCAGGCTGATCTATTGGGGTTGCACGTGCTGTAATTAAATCATTTTTCACTACCAAGAATTCACATTAAGCACTATTTGGACTTCAAAATCAAACTTGAACAGCAGCAGAATTATTGTACAGAATTCCTTTTTGTATAAATGATTCATTTTGCTGTGGGATAACAGAACATCTTTTCTAGTACATGGTCAACAGACAAGTATATATGTCAGAGTGAAGACACACAATGTGATTGGAATTTTTAATAAAAAAATTGAATACACGACATTAACGTTGCATAATACATTTTTGGTTTAAGGCATTTTGGAGAATGTTAGTTGGAGGTTAGTGATTTATCACTCCATACGAGGGCAAAACAAAGGCCTTTAATAAAAAGTCTGCTGGCTTGAGCCTAGAAACAAAATTCAGTAACTAATGATTAAAGTATTATTCTTTAAAACAGCAGTTTTATACCAGAAGTATAGTGATACAGTAATTTAGATGTTTTTGGATGTTGGAAAACAATGCCTGTACAACGTGCTTTGATATGTGGTTGTCTAAGATATGTAATTCCAGAATATCAATATAAATACATTTCATACAGTGTTTTTATATTAAAGGATGCTATTTTCCAGTATAGTCGGCATCATATTCCAGCAGACTGTGTCCAGTTATCTTCTGCTTTTCTCCCCACAGGCTATAGGGTCGGTGGGGCATCACATGTGCGGCTTCGGCGCTGCCTGCAACATCACACACCAGTTACATTTAAATTATAACATTCTTTTTATGAGCCATTTATCCACTTAAAATACAGAAATACCACTGGGAAATACATATCAGAAAAACACAAAATATTTTGGAAAATATTTTGACTTGTGACTTTCTGCATATATTAAATATTCGCGACCTTGGCCTCCTGTGATGTGCGCCAGGCCGTGCCCCTGAAATGTGAATATATCATAAATTTGTCTTCTGCTACAGTCAGGCTGAGCAACATCTTCCTGGACAAATTTATCCTTCGGACTGACAAATGTGTTATACTTATTTTAATCCAAATTTAGTTTTAAAAATCTAAATGAAAAATACTCACACTTGCTTGGCTCCTGGAGTAGTTCATATGGGCATAGAGCAGCACAGCAATATCATTGTGGGAAGCTTCCAGAGCAATGGAAAGGGCGTTACTGCCATCCTGGCAAGAAGGGGACGAACATGCAGGTTATTCTCCAAGTGGACTGTTTGGTTTCCTTTTTACACCTAGCGGTTCCTGCTATTAAACAAGTACGGACCAGAGTACAGAACATTCCAAGTCATGAGAAAATTAATTTTCAAACAGCATGTACTTATTTCTACCTTTTCTTTTGAAGTTCTCCAGTTCTGCAATTCCTGTCTAGCTGTTCAGTACAAAATTTTGAAATGTAACAATGTTTCACATGCTAATTCTATGTCAATATCACAAATAGGCTGTATCCTCAAAGGCTATTTAATTGTAATGCTTATTAGCATTTTTAAGTGGGTGTGGAGGATCTTTTTAAGATCATCATTAGTTCACCCATTTCCCTAATATTTCAAAAAATATAAATTTGATTTAGCTGTAGAAAACCAGACTCAGATGCAATGTTTAACTGTTCAACAATACATACAGTGCCAAATTCAGGAAAAATGCTGCAAATTTATTGGTTTCATAACAGAAGTCCATTGACAAGCACTGTTTAACATATCAACACATATTTTCCACCCAGACATTTTTTTTTGACTGACTGACTCAGTTCTGTTCTTGCCATTTTGCTGTCAATTGCAGTCATAGGCTTCCAAAATGAAACTAGACACAAATGTTTGGTGTTTTATGCCATTGCAAAGATGCTACTGTATCAGACTGCTTGTCAATGGACTTTGAACGGCTTTTTTAGAACTATAATTTGGGTTTCACTTTATTACTATTTGCTTCATACGACTGGACCGCTTGAAAATAAAAAAAGATTTTTACTAAGTTGTATAATTGTTATAGCAAAAAAAAAAAAAGGAAAAAAACAGGTTTTAGCTAACTCCGAGAACCAGCTGTGCTGTGACTGAGTTTTAACTCTGTTAGACTAACTGTTCATACATACTAATCCTATTAGCTGAGTTTATTTTCAGATAATGCATGGCTGTATTTGTTTCAGAAGCTCCTATACTCTACAGTAGGGATTCAGTATCTGTGGTATTTACATTGTCCACTATGGAAATATCACAGCCTGGCTGCTCCAGAAGCAAGGAGACGATCTCAGCGCGGCCGTGCTCGCTGGCGCACATGAGCGCCGTGGAGCCTTCCTCATCCTGGGCGTTGACGTCCGCGCCGCATGCCAGCAGCAGCTCTGCCATCTCCCGCCGCCCATGGCTCACGGCCAGCATCAGCGCCGTCTGTCCAGCCTGCAACACAAGTGACCCATAACATCCAAAAATATCCGAGAGACTCTGGAAGAGACCCTTCCCAAGCTCATATCCGCGCTGGACCTCTGGACACGGTAATACTCAGTATCAAACCTTTAATCTGGACACAAAGACGACAGATCAAAACGCATCGCCTGAAGCTCAATCCGCTTAAGACAGAAAAATCTCATTAAAGTATCTTTGTTGTCTGTATTGTTTTATACTTTGGCTGGCTTTAGCACTGATCATCTGTGCAGACACAGCAGGGCGGGCTCACCTGACTGGCTTTAGCATTGACGTGGCCCTGGCCCAGCAACTTCTTCACTACCCTCATGTCTTCCTCCTCCTTCACCGCTGCCAGCGCCGCCAGCATGATGGCTGTGTACCCAGCCTTGTTCTGCTGGTCCACGTCGCACATGCCTGCACAGACCACACATTCCCAGAGGTGTAGCAGGCTTGTGACGTTAAAACATCAACTCTCAATTCACGTGCAAGTCCTGCTAACAGAAAAGCAATTTTTTACCAAGTTAAAAATTAAGACCAGCAGCAAAGATAGCAAAGCTGTACAAGAAAGAAAAAAGTCCTCCAAAATCAAACAGGCACCTCAAAAACACACGAAATAAGAAAACCGTATCCTCCTGAAATCCAGGGGAAAATTAGTTTAATTAAATATGTTTTTTATGTAATTGATGGAATGGAAAAACGCACACCCCCACACTTGAAATGTCCTTAACAAAATACATGGTTCGGAACAATTTTGCTACAGCAGGCAAAACGGATTTTTTTTTTTTATTTATTAAAATTGTAGTCAAAATTAGGAACAGCTGCAAACCAAAGACAATGTGTCGGTTGATGTATCCGAATGATAGAACTTAAGAGACACTATTTGCACATTGTATGGTCACATATCACTAACGATAAACACCCTGATAGTCGTAGATTTATTTTCCCCTAGCAAAAGCTCCTCAGGGTGTACTAGGCAATCCTTACCATGCCTGACCCCAAAGTCTAGTTTGTTTGACTCTTCCGAGAACCATTGTACAACCATTTCTTACCGTGTCCGGGCACAGGACCATTCAGTTGTACTCATGCACGATACGCATCCGGTGTGATCGCAACCACATGCACTGGCATGGCGTCAATGATGTGACTGGCCCACACATGCGCAGACGTACGCTATAATACACCGGAGCCTAAAGGCAAACATTTTCACTTGGTCTATGGCAGAAGTGCAGTGTTTGCTAGCAATTTGGCCTGATCACAGTATCCAGGAACATGGATTACAAAAACTTCGTAGATATTTGGTAAAATATGGGAGCACCTTATATGTGCAGCAAGATTAAACAAAAATTGCTGCCATACAAACTCGACACATCTGTGTCTCATCACACCCGAAATGACTCCAGATGAGCCTCAAAATTAGGATCATTCATCAGTCATGAGCTCCATTATGCTGTGTGATGGCGCTGTTCATTTGCCCGATTTGAAATGTCAACTCGCCCACTATTTACTGTTATACAGTAAATCAGTAATTTTGTACTGCTGTTCGAATTCTCACCTGTGAATTGCATTAACTAATCATCACGAGGCACATCAAAATGTAGCATGCAGCAGCCCGTTACATGAGTGTCAGAGGGACACTTATTTACCCTTCACATGGTGTTCATTCATTCATTCATTCACCTTTATTTTACCAGGCAAAGCATTAAGAAGTTTCTTTCTTACAACAGCCTGACAAGTGCCAGAAAAACAAAATGAAAACGTGCATCACAATTTATTACGTGCTAATTTCTGCTAGCATGTCTGTGAGAATCGTTGTGTCATGTTAGCATCGAACAATATCAGAATTAACATTATTTTGTGAAATTTTGCGAATCCATTCCATTCATCCTTTCTATAGTACTTTAAGTTATCGGGAATACATAAATACATTGAGATATGTGATACTACGAAAATGGATAATGCATAGAATATGTCCCGTTTCCGTTCACATAATCCATGCATATTGACGCAGATCTCTGGTATCTCCGTGTATTTCGACCAATCAGATGTGGGTGACACAACCGGTTGGAGTTGGTCGCGCTTTTGGCCCTGCTAGTAAGCAGCGCCGCATTAGCCCTGGTCCGGCTCGGTTCCGGCTCGGTTCCTGGTAGCAGTGTAAAAGCGCCATTGGTTTTATTAGCTGCTCTCCATACAGTGTTGATGTAGTTTATTGGGAAACTGCTGGTGTGAAGTGACTTGCGATGGCGTTCGACCTCTCGCTCTTGGAGACTGACTGTAACCAGCGTGTGCCGTAACCAGCTCACAGCCACAGTTAGCTAATGTGCTCCGTGTCGAACTTGCAAATTTAGGTTCCGTCCGGGTTGATAAATATCAATTTCATGGTGCATATCGAACCAAAAATGACATTCCGAATGGTACACAACGAATAACATGTATAGTATGAGAGATATAAGCAAAATCACTATGTCCTCTGCAGAAGACAAAAATGAATTGCTGGATCTCAGGAGGATATACTGACCAGAAAACACAATATAATCAGCTGATTAGAAACAGATGATGATACCGATGACAGGTATTCGAGGGCTAGTGCCTGAAATTTGTGTTAAGATATTGGTAAAATGTTAAAATTGTTCCTAATTATCCTGTGGTTAGACTTTAAATATGTCTGCAGACAGCTGCATAATTAGCCTTTATTTCTGTGTCTCCTGACATGTTAGTCCTCAGTTACATCTTTCACACTGACCCGTATCCAGCAGGAGTTCCACCACCTTAAAGTTGGAGTGCGAGACACTGTAGTGCAAGGCTGTGTTGCCGTTGCCGTCGGTCATGTTAACCACATGTGCCAGCAGAGCTGGGGACACTTCTGAGAACGCCATGAGGTAATCTGACACACGGGAGGGCTGCGCTGTCTTGGTACTCGACACGCGGAACCACTCCATCTGTACAGTGTGAGCGCTGGAGAGCTGATGGACAGAGGTGTGAGGGGCATCACGTCACTGTTTATACTGTAAATTAGTACTATTCATAAAATCTGACCTCCACAAAGTACATCACACATGATACATACAATGAAACCATAGTAAAAAAACAGACATGGATCAAAAGATAAATGGCCATACTGATCACCTACCACTTCCCTGCTCTTAAAGGCATTGGCATGATCGTTGAGATGGTTCTTCAGAATAAGGCAGGCTTCTCGTGTTTTGGTACTCAGCTCGAACCTACAATGCAGAGGAAGAGTTACATATTGCGCTTGCATGTTGAACTGCTTGGGCTTGCATGTCACAAGGGCCAAACGTCCCAACACCAAAGTGAATTGTGAAAACACACTTTTCTTTCACAGTATCCTGATGCCCCTCCGCATCTTTGCTCTCCGCTCCCGTCGGCTCCTCCACAGCACTGTCACTGTCTTCCAGATTGAGGTCTTTCTCATCATCTGAAGTGTCCTCCAGGGCTTCACCATCGTCGCTGCTGTCAGAGCTAACACCAGCCCCACTCACTCCAGAAGAACTGTCACCTCCTTCCCCATCTTGTTCATCATCTTCTTCTTCACTAGAAGTTGACTCATACCTGTAGATCCAAACAAACTTGAATACTCATTTACTGTTATATTAGTGTGACATGTAGATTTTGTTTTTAGTATTAAATTAATAAATGCCATCAATTTCCTGAAAACACTAATTTAGTAAACTCTTGCGGTTACTTTGTAACCCGTCCCAGGAAAGAGAGGCAAGGGCCACCCTGGATGTAATTCTAGTTCTTCACAGGGAGCACAAACAGTAATGAATGTAGTGACACCCATTCACATAACAAAATGCATGTTTTTGTAGATGGAAATTAAAGTACCTGGAGGAAAGTCATAGAAACACCACACACACACACACACACACACACACACACACACACACACACACACACACAATTAGGGGAATGACTGAAAGCTCCTGCCTCTAAGATTACATCGCTACCTACTGTGTAAAATATCATCCTTATATGGTAAAAATATTTTTTTCTAAATACACCTAGTACTTGTGACCTTTTACACAGGAAGTAGTTCATGAAGCAGAATGTGGCTTTGTGGACCAGAGGTATCTCCTGGCCCCAAAGACAGTGAGCCTCTCACCCCCCAGTGAGGATCCCTACAAACTTCAGACTTTTCTTGTTCCCAGTGCGCAGCTCGGAAGGGCCACTGCCATCGTTTCTCTTCATAATGGATTTCAGCATGCCTGCAATTCACAACAGCCACCACAGGGGGTGCATGTTATTCCCTAGCCACACACAGAAATTTCACATTTCAAGGAACACCTCTGTGTAAATAAAGCACATTTTATCACGCCTATACAGCTATACAGCTGACTCTCGTTGCCCTGCATACATCATGAGTCTATATGGAATAACTTCGTTCAGCAAAAAGCCTGGTTTTCAGTATTTCAAATGGTGTGGTTCACACAGCAATGTCACTGACATACACACAGAGCAGACCACTACCAAATAATTGCCCTCACCCGCAGCTGGACTGCAGGGGGTGGCATTTACTTCATCATCACCCTCCATCATGTTGATAGGGCTGGCAGACAGAACACATTCTGTAATCTGTCTTCTCTTCGATGCAGTGCTCAGAGGCGTCTGTTCTGGGGTGTTCCTTTCCTCTTCGTATGGATTCTCCCACTGGCTTCCAGTGCTGCTTACAGCTATCACAGATGTTTTCCCAGTGCTCTCTGTCAAATCCGTTTGAATATACTGGTGATTCTGAGAAGATGCAGAATCCGGACCAACGCAAGCATCTGTGACTTCACAGTGACACTCCACAGCAACGCTCACTTTCTCTGAACCGCGACTATGCAGGGAGCTGGAAGCTGGACACTCAGTCGCCACTTCAGCAACGGCCACTTCAGGCTTGGCCAGAACTGCCTTTTCCACCATGACAGTCGATTTCCTTTGCTGCTCTTGAGCTTTCAGCGTTTCAAGTTCCTCATCTGCTTGACTTAGCTGACCCTTAAGCACCCGCAGAGACTCTTGTAGAGTCTCCATTTCCCTTTGCGCCTCACTTGTCAATCCAAGCATGGACTCCATCACCCATACAGCAGCTTCCTTCGTCTCCACTCGGACATCCACTCCAGCTTCCTGCATGGCCACTGCCTCCATTCCAACTCCTTTATCTGCGACTGCTACAGCTGTGCCTACAAATGCATCCTTTTTACCCTGACAGTAGTAAAACACAGATTCTTCTAGGGGTCGGTCATCCCCAACAGCCACAGACCTTGTCAGCAGTGTCACATTTCCTACTGGTGAAACTCTCTCTGGTTGATCACCTTCTTTCTCATCTCTGGCACCCAGCTTTTCCGTGAGTCTCCTCAGCTCAACCAGCTTGCTAACCCTGCCATGAGTGGGCGGAGCCGCTGGGAGTCTTTCAGCACCATTATCATGCTGCTGGAGTTCTGAAGCTCCAGCCAAAGTCTTCTCATGCAATGCCAGAAGCAGCCTGTCCTTTTCTGCACGCAACTGGGCCACCTCACGCTCCAGCACTGGGACTCCCTTCACCTTCTCCTCCATCTCCTTCAGCTGTTTCAAGGCTGCAGCCATCTGCTCTCGCACAGTTTGCAGCTGCCCAGAGCAGACTGGTGCCAGTCCAGTGGTGGAGGCACTCCCATGCGCTGGAGTGCTCATTCCAGAGTTGTGAGGACTTCCAGGGTTCCAGCTGCTCTGCGAGGGGCTTGGGGAGACTGTCGAGACATTCAGCAGCTGTACTTCCTGTGTCTGGTTGTTGACAGCTAGTCCCACATCTCTAGTTCTGGCCTTGGGAGGGTCACCAAGTTGGAAGGAAGAATCCTTCTCCATCTGTTGCTGTTCTTGCTGTAGCCGTCGACTCGTTTCCAGCAGGGTCCTCTCTACCCTGGGGTTACGCATTGGTGGAAGAGGGGGGACCTTCAAGCCAGCAGAGAGGGGAGGACTAAGAATGGGAAGCGGTGAGAGAAGGTGCGCTTCACTGGGGGCAGAGGTAGTGCGATTCCGTGGGGGCGGCTTGGGAACCATCTGAGCTTCTTCACTGGCAGAGGATGACAGAGATTCAGTTGATGTCCACCCACTGTTGTGTCCCCCACCCCACGGACTTCTCTGGGAAATTTTTGCACCCCGTGTTCCCCGGCGAGGGTTTGCCAAGGTCCGTCGAAAATTGTGTCCGCTCTCAATCTCTTCCACATACTTCAAGAAGTCAAGGTCCAGCTGGAAGCCATAAGGAGTTTGCACAGAATAGGAGCCGCCCTGATCTCCCTCATCCTGGGTGTTGTACATGAATGGTGCGCCGAGATCTGAAAGGTACAGGTACAACATTGAGGACTGTAGGTATAGCATTACATAATTACTGATTAAGTACAAGGAAGACCCTGCTTACCCGGAAGTTTCTGATTGACCTGCACAGATTGAGTCATCTTATTGGAGCACAACCTTCTGACAGTAACCCAGAGAGTGAGCTGACCACCTGGCAAAAGAAGAACAATCAAATCACCGCTCCCTTACTCCAATATACTACTAGTATATGTGCATACTGGGGTATTCTCTGTGTGCATGCTGGGGTATTCTCTGTGTGCATGCTGGGGTATTCTCTGTGCAAACATGTTCTGCTTCTTCGTTTAAGCAAACGGTTTTAAATTTAGCTATGAAGCAGCACCAACTAAGATGTCAATCTCCAGTTCAGGGCCCCGGTTCCTCTTTGCTGTTCTCCATGCAAATCAAATGCCAACCAACACAAGAGTCACACACATATGAGGATTTTACTGCTGTCATTCCCAGGGAACAGAAAGACACCATGTCCTGTGGTGCAAAAGCAACATAAAAGCAGCCAAAATGCCCTCCCTCACTTTGTAGGGCGAAGCCAACCTGTGCCCCCGCGTTTGCTTTCAGGCTCATGGTTACAATCTACCGTCAGGTCCATCCTAACAAAACCTACTTCTGGGATTTATGACAGTGTGAGGGAAGTACCTTGACCAAAAACCGTCTTGGGGCCCCATAACATCAAGTTTTTAATTGACACGGATACATTTCCAAAATACACACTCACGGGCAAAACAAATGGTCTAAAGCTTAATATTGTGCAATGTGGGTTTGGCCCATCTTTCTGCTCAGGAATGTACAATCTAGCAAATCAAAAGCTTCAAATTTTTTAAATCCTAGAGCACAGACACCTGTTGGGAAAGCGAGAGGGAAAGAAAAGTCTTTATAAAACAAAATCTACAATAAAAGTGAAAAGTTTCCATTTCACACACACACAGGGAAGGTTTGTCAAGTAAAAATGAAAACTTCCTTTCACCTCTGTTTACTTAAATGTTTAAAGATTAAGAATGATGTCATACATCATAAGGGACTGTATGTCAGCGTAACGGCAATGGCAGGGTAACAATGCCGGAAGCGGCAAACAGAAGAGCAATCCGGAATGTGCAGCAGACTGCAAAAAGAGACTCAGTATTCACTGCAGCATAAAGCATTCTCTCTGTACAATCATTTTGCTGCCATAATATATAATTGATTCAATATCCCACCCTGTACTATTACAACTACAGCAAACTGTTACATCACATCGAACCAAAGATCACATCAAAAGACAGAAAACAATTATTTCTTATGTGTAATAAATGTGGCTTGTGCAGTTTTCAGAGAATATTGTGTTATACCACTGTCTGAAAGTTAGATGATGACAGTGTATTCTATTGAATGGCACATCTGTGTTTGCAAAAATGTTTCTTTCTTGAAATCTGGACTCACCTCTCACGCCTCCGAAAGCACCATAAAGACCCCTTTCTGTCACGGCTCTGGTTCTGACTGGGCTCTGCTTCTGATCCGCAGGAAATGCGGCAAAAGTGCAGCTGCCCTTTAGAAAACCAGAACGAGATGTCAGAGTCAGAGCAAGCTTCACACTCGCATAAGACGCTCCTGTCTATCACCGAGGCGCTCACACACACACACACACACACGTCGGGTATACCTATCCTTATGGGGACCGCTCATTCACTTCTATGGGAAAAATGCTAACGCTAATTATGACAACATTAACCCCCACCCTGTCCTAACCATAATCATAAGGAACCAAGCAAAATACAAGAGTTTTGCATTTTTAGTTTTTTCCACTGATTTTTATAAGATATTTTCCCTTATGGTGACCAGGAAACCGATTCTCATAAGGGGGGGGGAAAAAAAAACACATTTATCACGTTATGGAGACACTGTCTCCCCATAAAGATAAGTATACCTGCTCTCACACACACACCCAAGCACATTCCAGGACACTTCCCTCTCGCACCCTGCTTCCACAGCCAGGCTCAGACTTGCAGCTCAGCTCTCACATACAGCTGAAGCTAGAGAGAAGTAGCTGCTATGAATAAAGCATCATTCTCCACTAGTTCCAAGGTGGCTCATTAATTTCTCATACGTAGCAACCAGGACCGCTGCTATCACCCACCCTGCCACCCCCCAAAGAGACGACAGACAGCCCAAAACTTACTTGAATCATCCAAACCTGACTAGTTAATACTCCCAGACCCCTCTGCTATTTAGGAGCATGCCAACAGCAACTCGTCCGGCTTTGCCAATTGGGCCACCTTACGCCCCTTTCTGGGCCAAACCTGCCACCTTCCCACCAAAACCCCGCTCAGAGGGCACAGAGACAGCAGCCCCATCCCCCAGACGCACCCGCCACTCCGTGGCTCCGGGGAGGGCTGCCAGATTATGGGAGTTAAAATTACAGGGCGCAGGACGGCCACATAGCACAGAAGCCAGCGTGTGCCCGCACGTAAACACACTCCATGTGGGAGAAGCGGGAAGCCTTGTCAAGACTTTTAAATAGAGACAAACAGGCTGACTGTACTTCCAGAAGAGTAAAGATGTCTTCACAGATGGCTAATGCTTAAATGGAGACATACAGGAATTGAGGTGAATCAGAGATACACTGAAAGAGGCTCTTGTGGGCTGCCTGCAGCTTTCGGGTCGACCGGAACATTCAGGAAGACCCATATTTTGCTGATCCTGTTGGGTCAGGGGGTTTCATGCATCTGAGTCGGTCTTTGATTACACAAGTTACTCTTGTGTGTGTGAACTTTAAAAACAAGAAGAATAAACTGCTCACTACTTGAAAGTGATAGTCAGTCAGCAACAGTGATTCCCAAGGGGGCTACAGGGGGCCATTTTCATGATTTAATTCATCCATTCATCTTCAAAAGCCACTCATCTGGTAAAGAAGTGTTTCCCAATCCGGTCCACGGGAAACTGCTCCCTCCCAGCCCCCAGCAAAAACGTGGCCGAGAGCTGGGAGGGAACGAAAACGTGGGCCGTCCTTGGGTCCCTGAGGACCGGGTTGGGAAACACTGCAGTGAAGTATTCCAGTGAGTCTGCAGCCTGGAAGACACAGGGTACGCCCACACGAGCCTACGGGCACTTCAGAAGATGCCAACTGAATGACTCACGCCTTTGGGGTTGTGGCTGAGCCCGAGTGCAGGTTACACCCAGCACCCCCACAGTCCACAAAGATGGTGCCTGGATAGACATTTCATTTGCACTAATTTATATGTGCGGTCTCAGCCAATGTGGAGTTGGAGAGACACCACAGGAAAGGGTTAGGCTCTTTTCCCCTCACTGTTAAGGAAACAGGTGTCCTGCGCTGTCCTGTAAGAACCTGTGACTGAATGTACACATGCCAATTTTGCTAGCTACTTGGACCTATGAGCCAATGAGAGAGGCGGGACTCTCAAAGCATACATGGGAAATGATGGAATGGCGTCTACACGTCTGCACAATGGCTCAGCAGAAACCTGACATTGCTGGCATTACGGAGGGTTACATGCATGAGAGAGAGATGCTCCCAATCTCAGCCCAGACAAAGCAGCCAAACTCTGAAGCTGCACATCCAGAGCGATTCAGGACGAAAACCAACGACGCAAACGGGAAACTGCGCCTTCCAGCTGTTTTCAGATAAAATCTGCAGCCTCCTAAAGGGAAGCAGGTTTCAGAAAAGCCTCTGCCCCCCGGGAAACACCTCCCATTGTCTCACTGCAGGCAAAACAGTAAATCCAGCATCAAGGCCAGAAGTGGTTTCCTGAAGGCCAGGAAAAACAAGCGGGAGGTGAGTGAGGGGAGAAGCTGAACAAACACGGAGCCACGCAAAGTCGCGCTCATCACGAAGCTCACAGACAAACTGCTCCCACCAGGCCAAGATGAATATTTTCACGAAACCTCACTGAAGTGCCGATTTAACAGAAACTAAACTTTTGAAATGGCCGTTATCAACCCCAGTCGCTACACACGTCATCCCGGCATCCTCTTCACACTCCTGCCCCTGATCAGCCTGCACAATCGCACACATTCAGTTCCCACAAAGAAGCGTTATGTCTGCAGATTTACTGAGGTCTCCTTGTCTGACAGCTCTGCTCCTTCATCAAAGTGTTAATACATTCCAAAAAAGTACCAAAAAGGGGGATGAAGGGGCCAAGAAGTTGGTGCTTCTATGCATAACAGATGCAGTCAGGCACAAAACCCATTTTTGTGTGCAGGATCACAGCAATTTAGACTTATACTTACAGAGCTCTCTGTTAATAGCAAGTCTTTGTCAAAAGTATGAAATTATTAAAAAGGTAAGAATTTAAAATTTACTGTGGATTCTGTGTATTACGCACAAAGTATACCAACCTAACAATTAGAGAGACCAAAATTCAGAGGCATCTTTTGAATTATTGAATGTAAGAAATTACATTTATTTTTGCATTTGAAATGGTGTCATAATGTAGACCAAAAAAAAAATCTAACAAAAATCTAACAAATTTTAAACACTTTTTCCCTCTCCTCTAATTAAAACAAATAACATAGAAATGATCTAAGCCTAGAGAGGAATATTATAGGTGCCCATTAGAAAACAGTAAGGTCTACCTGTCCTGCAAACTCACAGCCACACATCTCAGCGAGTGACTAGAATGCAGTGCAGGAAATGAGCACATCTCACGTAGTACTGGGCGGTACACGGTATACGATATAAATTTAGCCAACCGGAGCGATTTTGATTATACCGCCCTACCGCAGAAATTTCCGCTCCTCGCCAGCAAAAATTACGTAATGAATAAATAATTTATTATTTATATGATTTATTTGAAAATTGTTTAGATGATTATTGCTGCAAAATGTACATTAGGCTACCCTGCACATTAGTAGGTTTTACAGGCTACCTACGTGCACTGTCGATTTTCCTTTGATTACCCGACTGGAATTCCTTCGCGAAGGCGAAGACTAGTGTTTGGTGCAGTGCTTTATATTACTGTGTAAAAAAGGACATCGTCCACAGTTGATGGCCTCAGCTGCAATTTAGCTCTCCTGCGTCCGACCCGACACAAACCCATATCCGACACAGTCGAATATTTTTCACCCGTTTCATCAAAATTTGCGGGTCACCCGTCGGGCACCTGAACCCGTGCAGGACTCTGCCTGACAGG
>JAODKE010000035.1:932970-945959 GCA_026779605.1 Mormyrus hasselquistii | reverse complement strand
CCGAGCAGCTGCATGCAAACGTCACATCACCAAGCACAATGCAAAGCATCAGATGGAGTGTGTAAATCACGCCGCCACTGGAATCGGGAACAATGGAAATGTGTTCTGTTGCTTCTCTGTCTGGCAGTCTGATGGATAAGTCTGGGTTTGGCAGATACCAGGAGAACATAACATGCTCGACTGCAGTGTGCCAATAATAAAGTTTATAGGTATAATGGTGTGGGGTTGTATTTCAGGGGTTGGGATTGGCCCCTTAGTTCCAGTGAAGGGAACTCTTAATGCTTCACTACTGAATATGACAGCAAGCATCCAAAACCAAATTTATATCACAATAAATCCACAAAATCTTGCATATTTAACATATTCTGGAGCTTTTGAATGTTGGTATTTCATTGTAATTAACATACACAGTAACCGCGCAATAGACGTAATTCAATGTTTAAGAAAATTTTAAAAGCAAGTAAATATTGATGTACTGTTCACTGCACAGCGTTAGGGAGGCATTACAAGAAATCAACAGACCCCCGATGCTCTTATTCAGCCTCTAACCCTGAGATCAAACACTTACAGTCGCAACTCCATGTAAACAAGCTTCCTGTTTATTGTGTGTTGATCACTGGCACCTGTAGTCTCCACAGGAGCCTAGCTGCCAGCCTTTGGAGAGAGCTGACGTGGTCATCTTTCAAAACACTCTGCCTTTCATTTCATTAATCACACTCTCCTGAACTGTAGATGTAACCCGGCCAGAAGACAGAAATGGCAAAAAACATAAAGACCTGTCTCTGCATTTAAATCCCTGCATTTATAAATGTTTTATTTTGTATGATTATTATGATGTTCTGTATTTTTTATTTTTACCATGGTCTACTTTCTTTTCCACCTTGTACTTACTGTATTATTATGCTTAACTTTTATTGTACTGTATATTGAGCAAATACATACATTAATTCCACATCTACAATGTGAAAAAGTAAGACCTATGTGGGTGTGATTTCACACTGAGAAATCACTCTAGAAATAAACACAAACATATTTTAGCTCCAAAGAGAAATGTGCTGCCTTCAGCAAATACCCAGTTTATGAGCAAACAGGAAAGCTTGTTGGCTTTGTAAGTAAGGCGTACTTAACTAAACACATTGAAACACAACATTTCCTCACTACACAAATAAAGCAGATAATTGAAAACCTGGATTTAGCCAGTGAAGTGCACCACTAGAATGTAATAGACTACAAGAAACATTGTCTTACAAACATGGTCTACAAAGCCGTTGGTCTGTCATATTTAAAATAACCACTGGCAGAATGTCGTTGTGCTGAACTTCCTCCACATAATGAAAAACTTACTGTAATACTTAGAAAAACTCTTCTCAGATATAACCTTCTAGTTTCCTTATGCAAACACAAACACACTATTCAGCATCTTGGATGCCTGTCTTATGTTCTGAATGGATTCCTTCTTTGAACACCAATGACTGCTTGGCAACCTTTTAAGCCAATCAATCGTCATCACTGCCATCAAATGCTAATGCAGAAAACTTCTTCAAATGCGCTCTGAAGTAGACTGACCACAGTGCGCAGTCTACAATAATGCAGTAAATCACTGAACCCAGTCAGGGACAAACGAGAACTCAACATTAAGAAGAAGATACATAGTAATAGGCGTTAAGCCTGAACACCAAGCGATATCTGATGCATCACCAGGTACAGGAAGTTTTGGTCTGAAGCAGCAAATCTCATAATTTGATAAAAATACATTGGGAACATTTTTAAAAATTGGCAACTAAATAAAAACCTATCAATTGCCAAGATAGACAAAAATCGTAACACTTTCAACTATAAAGGAAAGATTTCCGCATCTCTTCACAAGAATCCTTAATATCCCAGGTTTAACTTCAGTAGCAGACCAATCGCACTTACTAGCTGGGTGACTCAGAAAACAAAAAAACGGTGAAGGCCTGGATGATGCAAACACGCTCCTGAGTGCTCACACCATCCACTCACTTAAAGAGGATAAGGTGAGAAGCGGAATGGCGACCTGATGATTCTCCCTCCATTTCATGCTGTTATTAGTTGACCATGACATTTACTCATTAAGCTTTTGTACAAAGCGACATACAAATGAGGATCAGAGCCAGAAAGTCCTTGGAGCAATTCGGGTTAAGATCCCAGCTCTGGTCCCCATCATCTCTGCCAGCCCGGGGTTTGAACTGGCAACCTTCCGATCACAGACAGAGAAACGTAACCTGCAGAACCACACGCCGCCATCATGATTACGCCATAAATGCCGTAAAAATAACCTTTTATATCCTCTCTCATAAATCTGTGTGAAACTCATTTCACCCAACTGCCCTCTCAGTGGCTGTGAAACTGACGTAGACTCGTCAAATGTTACATATTTAGCAGTGACAGACGGAAGCCTGCATATATCTTCAATCTCCAGGGTTCTGTTTCTGTGATGTGTCAGGCCCACCCACTCAAGATAGGTTTGCTCTATTTTTGAGCTTTATCTATGCGGCAGGTCATACCAAAGTCTAGTGTTGCAGGCAATGCTTGAATAGCACCCAATGCTGCTCAAAGTAACAAATATTTACAAATAACCAATTGCGTTTATTAGCCGTAAATGCTTCGTACATTATGCAAGCACGGTTTCCAGTAATGCATTTTTTTATATACATCTGTATAGTGCACCTCCTGAAACAACCCACAGAATGATAACTGATGTCCTAATTAGCCACAAAGGGTATTTCATGAGCATCTTTCACATCTGCGGATTTATTAGTAATAATGTCATTGGACATGCTGGATGTTTTCACAAGTTTGTTTCTCATTTTACCAAAGCTACTCTTTTGGAATAAATAATGTGACAATGTGACAGTGTAATCCCTCTTCCACCCGCCCGCCACCATCCATCCATGCCTAACCACTTATTCTGCTAATGGTGAACCTGGAGCCTATTCAAGACACAGTGTCTGCTTAACTGATAGCTTATCTGTAACAACTGGTCCATTTCAGTCAGGCAGGAGAATCAACCTCGTCATATCCTTGAATAATCAAATAATTAACAAAGATGACTTCAGTCAGGGTCACAGTGGCAACACAATGTGTTGATGGTAGCAGAGTCATTTTCAAAAAATCAGACTCTCTGCCAATGACATGTCTTGCATAGCTGACATTTTTCAGTGATTCGAACTATTATTTACACCTCCTTCGTAATGTTACCATTTAGTTTGCCCTTTGGTTCAAACAGGAAGATACACTTTGGAAAAAACATTTGACGTGCATATGCAACAAAACAAGAGATTTCAGATGTTGTTACTGTGCTGACTACTTAAAAAGACTTTTCTACATAGATTAAACATGATTTTTTAATTCAAGTTATATGCAGGCCAGCTGAACAAAAGAAAATCATAAAAATCATATAAAGAAGAAGCGTGGATACCCTCTGTCCCTCTGGACAAAATATATTTCTGTTGCCTAAATGGGAACTTTGACATTGAACAGTGGATTTAAAGGAATCAGTTCTGCTACCAGTGTAAATGTTGTGCTTGTGTGGTACGTTAAAACATCATGCGCACAGAAAAATTGCTTCATATTAAAATGTTACCTTTTTTATTTTATGCATAAAGCACATCTGACAAATGGATATCTAAATGCCATGGTTACTGTGGAAATGGGTAATACTCGCAGTTTAATTCTCACCGTTTTCCTGACATCTTATATTCTTCAGAATGACTTTTACGGACGAATGAAAACGGGCGTTTATCTGGCACTTTGCCCGGGAGGAAACGTCCATTTCCAAACTACACGCTCAACCAAAGTATCAACTGCTCAACTTCCAACATCGTATCCCAGTCACTGGAGCGTAATTTCATAACTGGCGAAAACAGATATGATATCAGCCACGGGACCCGCGGTCAGCTTTACCACAGACACTGTGTGACATGAGAGCTTCCAAATGAAAGCGCTCAGGTTTCTGGACAACCTCCAAAACAGAGGGGTCCCTTCCAAACAACATGTAAGCGCCTGAAAGTGTCTCAACAGTAAAGGGCGTTACATGTGAGCTGGACTGGAAGAAAAGTCTTTTACTGTCTGGAAAATGTATTTTTAGCAGGAAACCTTACTGGGGAATCAGGACATCCTCACACCAATCAGTGCACTAACAAACAAAAATGTCACTATTTCAAAAACCAGTAACTCACAGAACTAAACCGAGGTCGGCTTCATTCTAACGATAACCGAACACAGACCTTGCAGACTTAAAATGATGAATGATATCTCGTACTGAGTGTCATCTTACTTTTCTCCACTCTTTTCTAAAATTTGTTTTACATTTCTTCCGAACTCTTCACTACTATTTTTAACTATAAGCCAAGAAGCAACTATCTTGTACAAAGTCCTTCTTAACTGGTGCGGCATGCAAAACGTTTCCAACTTACCCTCTGCGGCTGTATTTAAACGCCAAAACAATAAAACTGCTCCAAAACAATGTGGCAACTCGGTTTAGTGAATGGGGGGGAAGCGAGGGCGTGAGGCCGACTTCGCTCGCAGAAGAAACTCAAGTTTCTGCAAACCCGTGACGGACAGACGGCTGGACCATTTGCGGCGCGGGACCGGCGGGCGAAAGCGGCCGGACTCCTCCCTCGGGGGCCGCCAGTGGGAGGGACTCCACAGGGGCGTCCGCCCGACGTCGCTTTGATAACAAAAACATGCTTTCCGAAATGAATGCAAACTTCTGGAAACTAACGAAGGGTTTCAATCACAGTGGATGTTTTCTTGCTTAAGATGTTAATTTCATGTTTTCAGCGTATAATAGCGCTCGTGTAGAGTTTAATGTCATTCTTCCAAACAATGTTATTTTCTCAGATGTTAGCTTTTGCAACAGACTAATAAGAGCGTTGATCAGTACTAGGGGATAAATTCAAACGTATTCGAACTAAATGGAGATGCGAGGCGTTAAACGCACGGCTATGTGGTGAACTACGCTTCCATACATCCATCCGTTTTCTGTGGCTCCTTGTCCCGTCCAGGGTCTTGCTCCCCCGGAAACTGCGGGCGCAAGGCGGGGAGCATCCTAAAACGGGGCGCCGAAACATCGAAACGTGCCTCTGCGTAGCCCCTCTCTCTCTCTCTCTCTCTCTCTCTCACACACACACACACACACACACACAATGTGGTGATTGAGGCTGATGTTTTCTTTCTTTATTGAACAAATGAACAAAATATATATTCACTTGCATAATTGATAAATATCTCAGGCTTTTGCTGCTTTCTTATTGTTAATTTGTAATCTGAGTTGAGTAATGTGTGTATATATACAACTCTGGAAAAAATTAAGAGATCACTCTATATTTTTAGTGGGCGGAGTGGTGACTCTGGGGCCTGGGATCTGTGCTGGGAATTGGAAGGTCGCCGTTTCAAATCCCGTGAGTGCTGGAGTGATCCTTCTCCGCTGAACCCTTGAGCAAGGCCCTCAACCTGCAGATGCTTCATCCTGAGTACGATGTCAATCTATATCCAGCCATGCAAGGAGGTCCTCCGACTTACAGGGGAAACTTGGGGGCTGGTGGCAGGATTCACACTCCAGCTACCAAAAAAACAACTCACGCTGTTCCGTTCCATTCAAACTATTGTGGCGCATTCTTTTAAAATAATAAGTTCAATTGTAACCAGTTCCTTAATGTTTTTTTTATATCGTGGAAAAAATTAGCTGCCTGCTATTGTATAGAAGCTGTCTTGAAAAGCCATTTACTGGAGCCTCAAAGATATTGCATAGCAGGAGCTTGCAGTAAAAGGAAATGGCTGACATGGTAGAGTGCTTGCTTGGTGTGTGAGAGGTAGCAGAATCAATGGCTGCATTCACAAAGTCTTTAGCTGCTGGGCCTTGGAAATACTTCATTCATTCATCATCCCAAACGTGTTGCTCACCAAAAATCCCTTCAGGAACTTCTGGTGGTGTCACCAGCCCTCTGCTTCCTACAGTCATACTGCCCTCTACAGACACATCAAACAAAAGCAACAAGGACTTATTCTAAATAAAGCATACCTATTTCCCTGAATACTGCCAAAACATAAAAACACTAGTGCTGACTTGGAATAATGAAGATTTGGAAAAGCATATTTCTTTATTTGTTTCCAAAGAAATCACATAGCAAACACTTGCAATGTGGGGAATTAGCTCAAATGGCAGATTACCATGTGAGTCAATAAGTGTAACCAATTTCTTGATGTTTTTTGACTTAGAAACAATTAAATCCCATTTTTCTGAATATTGTCCAGAAGCCATTTTGAAAAACCATTTACTAGATACTCAAAGAAATGGCATAGCGTGAGTTTGTACAGTGAGGAGTTAGTTCAAAAGGCAGGGTGCTTGCTTAACACTTGAGAGGTAGTGGGGTCAATGCCTGTATTTGCCGGTCCTTGAACTACTGGGCCTCAACAACCCAGCAGAAAATATATAATTGTCCCACCATCCAAGAGGTGTCATTCACCAAAAACCACTGAAAGAGTCTGCAGGAGATGCTTCTTTCAGATGTTTGAGCTGTGGCTTATTGAAAACACGTAAAAAGAACTTCATTATGCTCATGAGGACATTCCAGTCTATATACATTTTCATGCATGTTTGCTCAAATCCCCATGTAAGCATGTTCACAGTCACAAAAGTGTAAAGGTGGAACTTAAGAATTGCTCCTTTCGGGACGTACAGTCAAAGGAGCAGAAGCAGTGGCTGTAAAGGCCACGATGCAGGCTGTGTTTCCTTCCAGGGGAGATTGTCATGGATTTTTTGCCTTTGATTTCTGCTGTCTTGGCCACAAATTAAAGCAATATAACATCTACAAGATGCTGACGTTTTAGGCAGGAGCCCTCCACAGTCCCACTGCACACAGGCTCATCTAGGATTTGAATATAGCACCTCAAATCCGAGGCAAGAATCATACGCCTAGACCAGCAAGCCCCCTGCAGCAGGACTCTTTGCTCACTCCCAGTGATGAAGCTTCAAGCATGTGCCTCCTGCCACTTAGAATTGTTTCAGTCTATGACCAGGTTATTTTCCTGGCATATATATAGTGTTTGTGTCCCAACTTGCCACTTTTGTTCTCCTCCTTGGCTTCAGGAAACGCAGCATCAGAATGTCGGCTCCCTGTTGGGTTTGGCTGTCACCCATCATCTGTCCCATGTCTTGGCATCCCAGTTGCTGATCTTTAAGCTGTGGCTTATTGAAAACATTTTAAGACAGTGTGATTATGCTAAGTTGTTCTCATGAATACTTCTCAGTTTTCAGAGCGGGTAAGTCTTGGTGTGGTCTACAGTGGCACAGATTTGGTTGTGTTTCATTCCAAAGGAGAGATTGTCTGCTTTTTACTTTTGTCTTGGCCACAAATGAAAGAAGCCCAGATCTAGCGACTTGGGAGAGTGACACCACTGCACAAACTTGTCCAGGACTTGAACCTGGGATCGTTTGCACCTGAAGCAAGAATCATACCCCTAGACCAACAAGCCCCTGGCAAGAAAGGGATGCCTGGAAGGTGTTTATTGAACTTCCCTTGAAATTCAAAGGAACCCTGAGGCAGAGAGCCTCTTCAGCTCAATTAAAGCCATTTGTTCCCTAAACCAGAGGTTACAAGCCTACATGCTTCCAATAAGGCGGCCTGAGATCATGCAATTGTGTAGGACATTTGCTTAGGCCACGGTGTAAGCTCTGCATAGACCACTTGCTTAGGCCACAAGGTAAGCTCTGCGTAGAGCGCTTGCTTAGGCCACAAGGTAAGCTCTGCGTAGACCGCTTGCTTAGGCCACAGGGTAAGCTCTGCTTAGATCGCTTGTTAAGGCTATGGGGTAAGCTCTGCGTAGACCACTTGCTTAGGCAACGAGGTAAGCTCTGCGTATGTCACTTGCTAAGGTTGCGGGGTAAGCTCTGCAAAGGTCACTTGCTTAAGCTCTGTTTAGGCTCAACATAGAAGTACAAGTCAGCCTTAAGTATGAACTAGCTTAGTGTATCATCACCAATAGGTCATCAAGGAAGAAATGTACATTTTTGGCTTGGTCTGATTTATTTCTTGAGTGATTTTGTGTATTTCATATTAGCTCTGGGCCTAATTCACTACTGCCAGTCCCTGCAGGGTTTGAACATGTGATTATCTGATATTTAATTCTGAAAACTGAGCTCTGCTCCTGACTGGGTTTTTAATGTACAGCACATCCCGCTAAGTCTGCTGTGTCCTGTGCTGTTGCTGCTACAGTGAGCTGGACTCTTAAATCTGGCTGTGTTACTTAGTACATGTGGATTCTGATGTACAGTCAGCCATGCTAGAACACGTGATATCACACTGCAAATCTGTTCTGACGCGACTGTTATATTAGTATCCATATGTCCATTAGTAGTCCATTACAACATGAAATAGCATTTGTATTTGCAATTATGTGTTTTATTAATGTCACTAATATGATTTATAATTTTTATATAATATTTATTTATCAATGTATTATTATGAATTCTTATTTACAATACATATAATTACATAATTGGCTACTGGTGTCACTGTTTTTAGGTAATTCATTTTGTTTGGTGTAAATTGCTAAGATTTGGAATTGCATTACACCCCGTTTTTCCCATTTTATATGTTTATTTTAGCAGACGATTTTAGTGAGCAACGTTTTTCGGGAGCGCATTAGTCGCATTGTAGAGGCACTGACTGTATGTTATAGAGATACAACGTTTTATGTTCAAGTAAGACTAGTTGCAGAGTTTCACCCCAAGATGGCACCATTTCCCCATGTTTTTCTGTCAAGGTTAGCCTTCTGTTGAGGGCAACCTGTTGCTGTTCTTGGCATATACAGCACTGTTCCTGGTTTCCACTGTTATGACAGGCTAAAATGTTTTCAAACCTTCAGATAATAACTGTACAACTGTTTTTGTTATGATTATATTGCTTTTGATTTTTGGATTGCTTTTAACTAAAAAGGTCTCTCATGACAGACAATTGTCAGAATCGGTCCCTGTCTTGCCCCTTTTACTCTACAATCTCCCTGTTTGACCAGCAGGTGTCGTTCACCATCCTGTTGTCCTGAGGTTGGTGTTGCCACGCTTTCTGGGCCGCTGCATGGCTGAATTGGCTAAGTGGGTTGTTAAAATCATGCATCCCTACTCTTATAGATTCAAGTCACTTTGTTTGACTGTTTAGTGATATTGTTTTCCCGTGTTAATTATATTCCCGTATTGTTCCTAGCTTTTTGTATCTTTTGTTTCTCGTTATCCATGCCCATGTCTTTTGTCCTGTTTCACATATATTCTTAGTTCCTCTTAGTGTTTCAGTCCTTGTTTAATTACCCACACCTGTCCCTTCTTTAAGTCCTTGTTACTTGTGTATTTAAGTGGCTGCTCTTGCCTTGTGTTCCAGCTGGTTATTGTGTTGCCTCCTGCTTGATGCCTGTGTTGCCCAAACAAATTTAGTGTTAGTCTTCCCTTGTGTCAGTTACAGCCTAGTCAGTTCTTGTGTCTTACCTGCCTTTGTTTGACCCCTCTTGGTCCCTTTGTTTCCTGTTTGTTTATAATAAAATCCCTGTTTTTCGTAATCCACACTGTGGATCATTCTATACTCTATACTCTCATCCATCAAGCCCTTAACAGGCAGGCAATATGTTCAGTAAAGCGCAAAATAAAACAAAGTAATCTCACTAGAGGAGAGAGAGAGAAACACTTAATATCCCGGCACAAAATGAGCAAATTACCATAAAATCTGCTGACAAAGGGGCTGCAATGGTGCTAATGGATAAAAGTTCCTACATTGAAGAGGAAATCCAATAGATAAGATAAATAAAGAACTGAGTAAAACCATATCCTAAGCTAGAGACCATGACTAGGTCTCACAAAATGAACTTGGTAAAGGTTCTCAGTTTGTGGACTGTTTTATAAAACCTCTTGTGAAAGATCTTCCCTCCTTTCTTGAAGACACTATGGATGGATGTATTTTGCAGACTTTTGGACACTAGGGGCACTGCAAACCGTTATATGCTGACTCTAGGTGTGGCCTCTACACACTAATATAGATCCTTATGAGAGCCTGTTAGCCGTACAACATTATCTGTCACTAAGGTCTGATAGCTCCCCACCTAACCATGCTTTACCTTCTGTTATGATCCCCAGTCTAGGGTTGGGGATCACCGGGAAGGTAGAGGGGGAAGACGGGACAACCAGGGAACGGGAAAGAGAAACACAGGAAACAAAGGGTCTTTTTTTGTAGTTTTTTTTATAGTTTTTCACAGACACGGTTACAAACACGAGGTGCAACAAACTTCAGGAGTGACCCAGGCCAAAACAACAACCAAAACAGCTAACGAACACGTCCCAGATCAATCTAACTCTAAAGGTAACGAAAACAAGAGGAAACAAAACAGACTAAGTGTAACTCCCTAACCAAAAACATCAGTAAACACCACGTTCGCAGAAACAAAAAAGGCAGTCACTCCTCACGCACCTAACAGACATGTACAGAAAACACACAGGCCGAAACACGGTATCCAAAAGGTCTTCACAAAGGCACCGTCCACAGAAGCCAAGCTTGTAAAATGCAACTTACCGAGTACCAAACTGGGAACATGGCTGAACATTTTTTTTTTTTACAGGACTTGTGAATGAGGTGCATGCAGTCATTGTGAAAGTGACACATTCAGAGCAGGACATTTTGTGACTTAAGAACACAGATTGAATGCAATATCAATGACTTCCTCAACTGTAACTGAGCTTGTTGAGTGTCACTTGTTGTGTCCTTGTGTGTGTTTTTATGCGTGTATGACTAAAAAACATTTTGCTGAACAAATATATACAATTTGTGTCAATAATGAAGACTACCCTATGTCAACACACTACTGTATAAAAAGGGGCACCATAGCAATCAATTGTCTTTAAAGATTTAGGGCTTTGAGATTTTGAAAAGAAAAAACAAACAACATCTATAGGTGGAGGTGATATATTGAAGTTACTTCATTCTGAAACATTTTGGATCTTAAAATTGAATGCTATGGAACACCAAGAGTCTTAATGATGAAATATGTTATAGACCATATGATGTTCTTTTGCAATTTCCGAGTGGTTTGTACCCATGGGCGTAAATTACAGGGGGGGATGGGGGGGGGGGGGTTGTATCAATCAAATCAAAACCAGCTAATACAACCCCCTCAATAACCATGTTTCCCACGTAATGGGTCGAGACCTCAACCCCCCCAATGTTCCAGTGAAAGTTACGCCCTTGGTGAGAGATGACTTTCACACACAGACTCAACTGCTAGTTTCAATGTCTGTTCAGCTGCCTGTTTTTTGTAGGTGAGGTTCAGTACTGTTGGCACAGTTCTTATTTGACTGATTATATGCACCTGCGCTCTTGCCTGGCTAATTAAGTGAGCATGTGGACACTCTCCACAGTTCATTTGTGTCGTGTCCTGAAGACGACACAAACTGCAACGTGTGGGCTTCTTTAACAGTCCGGCAGGAAGCGTCATTATGACACTTACGGAGTGCCCTGCTTCGGAAAGGTTTTCTCGTTATTTTGTGGGATCTGTTCCCTTGACACCAAAGAGCAGCCAACACAAGAAACATCAAGACTTTTCAGAATACAGAACATCTTTGCTGAATGCGCACAAGTTAAAGTATAACCACACCTCTCCCTTCTCTTGTGGGTAAACATTTTTTGAAATAAGAACTTAAGGTTTGCTGGCAGTGGTGGTTTAATGGTAAGGGACATACACTTCTCGTTAAAAGATTGCGGGTTTGAATCCTTGACCAGCAAGGCACCACTGAGGTACCCTGAGCAAGATACCACCCCCAAGCACTGCTCCCCGGGCGCTGAATTACTGAATTAGCTGCCCCCTGCTATACATAGGGGGCAATTAGCTGCCAGAGTACATACTTTGTTGTTGCGCACTCTGTGGTGTGTTAGCACTGACCTCTGAATTCAAGCGCTTCCCCTTTTTATTTCCCAGTTAACTGTAAAAAAAATCCCAGTGTGCCCAGAAATACTGAGAATTTAGACAGAATGGCTATAATGCATATCTGCAATAATCGTAATGGTGTTTGTCAATGCCTTAACTTACAGGCAAGGTGACAGATGTATTCTATTTTCCGGTACTGGAATGATATGATATATTTGAAACTGGAGATTATTTATTAGGCATGTGTGACAGCTTTGTCATAATGCCTATTTGTTTCAGGCTGACCCGGCACAAAAAACAAGAGTATAGAAGTATATTAGAGTATAGAAATAACATACCGGGAACAAAGCAGGGCTGCATAAGCGGAGCCGGTGAGCTTCTATAATCTATTAAAGAAATGCAACGCATGTGCTTTGTCAACTTACTTTGTCATTGCCTGCATCTTACTTGTTGCACGTCAACACTTTGCTTTTTGATAGCATTAAGGGTCATCAGAGTTTGGCGTTTCCAGATTCATAAGCGAATATTTGTGTGAAGGTCTAGGAATGAGCCCACATCCCACTGAGGATCTATCTTGTCATGTGTCTTCCCAGAATAGCCACAAGTATCTTTCCAGATGAATCATCTTTTCTCATTTCCCGTTCATGAAATAGATGCTGTACTATGAGAAATGCCATGGACCATTTTGGTGGCGTTTGCTTAAAGTGCTTTAATAAAATCTCTAAACTAAGAATGAATAAAATCAGGTTGGTAAAGTCACTCTACAAGCTACAAAAGCTATACAAAATAAAACCAAGGTCATTATGGACAACTATGCCTATTGTCCTGTGTAAGGATGTGGAGTTATGGATCCATTCATAAGATTCCTGAGCAAATGTGAAGTCTTAATCATTCTGACGCAAATAAAAACACAATCCTCATGCAGACTTCACCAGATTTATATGTAAAAGGATATCTGCCTCCCCAATGACATTTAAAAGCAGAGTATAAATATGCAGTACCCAGTATGTTTACTCTGTAAATACTATAGATATGCAGTACCCAGTATGTTTACTCTGTAAGTACTA
>JAODKE010000035.1:855293-912613 GCA_026779605.1 Mormyrus hasselquistii | reverse complement strand
TATGGAGTTTGCGGGGATCATGTGAGGAGAGCTCTAGTTTTTTCTTATAAAAGGTACTTTTATAAGTAAAGCGTGTAAAGCCTTATCTGTCAGCATGTACTGAAATGATTACACTGAATCATAAACACACGCTCGTCTTACCCAAACACACAAAACAGCAACCAACCCACATGTTAACTGCGAATAAAACCACAGAGAACAATAACTAAGCTAGAGAGGGTGATGGGGGGTTTTGTGGTTTGGGGGCGGGCGTGTTGTGTTTATGAACATTCAAAATCATAGAAAACTTCCATAGTGATCGTAGCCTGAACTAGCTGGTCAGAAAAATGGGGGTCGCGAGTCTCTGGCTTCATTATTTTGGGGGTCGTGCATTGAAAAGTTTGGGACTGTGCCTATGATAAGAAGGTTGCCGGTTCAAATCCCATATCTGGGAAAGTGATTTCCGCCAGGCGCTTAACCACAATCGGCCCGTGGACCGGCTGACCCTGCTCACCATGGATAATGGTGCCCGCTAAATACGAGATGAAATGAGAGACAAACATACCTTGAATATATTGGGCCTGTGGATGAGACCCATGAGGGACAGGAAGCCCCCGTAAGACCAGCCATGGATGGCCACCCGGCTGAGGTCCACAAAACTGTACTTCTCCGCGACAAACTGAAGGCCTTCTACCTGGTCCTCGATCTCCACCTGGCCCTGGAAGCACAAAAATAAGAAAAAAAATGAAACTGAACCAAAAAAAACAAACAAAAATGAACGTGAACCAAGCTTGCTGAGGGATTCCTAACTGGGGAGGGCCCTCCTTACCATTCTGTTTTTCAGAGCCCCTTCAAACTTCAAGCCCCTCTGGCACGAGCCCCTGCCATCGATGACCACCACTGCGTAGCCCAAGGACGCCAGCGTGTTCAGCCGCAAATACTTGACTCCCTTAAAGGAGTTATTCACCAGCTGAACCTGTGGGGAACCGCAAGATACGACCCAATTTTTGGGTCCTCTAATAATTGCATCAAATCATTTAGCTTCCAGCTTGCTAAAGGTTTATGAAAGACGGATTTCCCTAAACAGACACAAATCATCAGGCCTTTTTAAAAAAATAAGAAGCTGCAGGATTTTTAAAGTTTAAAGTAGCTTCATCTACAAAAAATAAATAAATAAATAACCATGAAGGAATTCTGCACACCTGAGGTCCTCCGTAAACAAAGAGGATTGTGGGATGTTTCTTGTGAGGCATCAAGTTGTGAGGCTTGAACACCATTCCGTACAGCTGGAAGCCAGACTTTCCCGGGAAATCAAAAATCTCTGGCGGTATGTAATCTGAGGGGCAAACTAGTGAAAAGACAGAAGATCACAGATAAACTGACAATGTTACAACACGTGGGTCCTTATTCCATGGTGTCTTGTGACTCGCTTGTGCCCTCTACGTGCACCTTCGTGAAGCCAGGCTAGACTGGACCGCACAGAGCTACGGTGACACCTACCTGAGGCTTCCATCATGCTGGCCCAGAACTCAGGCTGCTTGTGCAAGGGGTCACTATCGGGGCCCAAGAGTTTATAGACGTGAACACACGGGGGAGTGCTCACGTTGCTATAATGGCTGATGAACATGTCGAAGTTCTGCGGAAAAAGGGAGAGAGAGCAGTGCTTCACTTTATAGCCGTCTGACTCGACAACAGACGGCGGCATTACGGCATTTGTACACGGTCCCCAGCAGAAGGTCATACCGGACTTATGGAACAGGTGTGCGAGAAGCCAGGCTTGGTGAGTCTCACGACCTCGCCCGGGGAGCTGTAGCTCACCACATACAGGTGGTGCTCCAGAGGAGTGTCTTTTGTGCCCTGGAAGTATGCCAACTTGGTGGCTTCGTTGACCCATATCTGCGCATTCCCAAAAAAAACGGGAGAGGGACAACACAAGACTGACGTGAGACGAGCTGTGGGAATACTCAGAGGAGAGACACGGACATAGAAGATTGTCTTCTGACCTGGGACCTGCGGAGGTCCCCGTCTCGCGGGCCCAGCCTTGATCTTACCTTCGAGCCATGGCGGGCCAGCACTTCCCATTCCCCACTGGTGAGGGTCAGCTCCTCCTTTATCGGGCACTTAAAGTCCCCTGGAGCAAAACACCCATGACGTGTGAAAACACAATCACACCATCGCTGTACTTCATCTCTGTTGGCAAAGCTTTCCAATTGGATTAGATCCATTAATCTGATACATAAATCTACAAAATGCGAAGACAGGATTGAGCAGAACAGAAATAGCAGTGGTTCATGTTCGTATTTCTGAATCGAGAGTGCATACAGGAGCTGAGCGACCGAAGACAAATCCAAAGGCATGTCTTACCCTCAGTGTGTGTGTAACATCTGGACCACTGGTAGCAGCCAGGCTGCAACACAGATGTGATTCTGTATAGATGACAGAAGCCCGTTTTGGACTCATTCACCCAGAGAAAGGTAATCTCGTCGTCTTTCGTTTGGATAAATGGGTAGAAAATGTCATGAACCTGTGGACAATACAGAAACCAAGAGATGAGAATGAAACAATATCAAGCTTCAATTACTAATTCAGAATAAAGGGAATCACACTCTGATGATACTGAGATTGACACAGAGACATACGGTGCTTTGAAAACTCCTGACAGTTGACAGTTATTCTTATTAAAAAACATCTTGCCCGTCTACATGGCTGGATGCAAACACTCTGCTGTGAGGAAACTGCTTTTGGCCCCATCTCGGACTTGGCATGAAACCTGCTTTTGGCTCCTTTTCCAAAAGTCTGTCAGCCTGCTCTCTGGAAACAGTGACATAGCACATTAACAAATCTGAAGGTGCTTGGAACCTCACATTGATCCAGATGTCAGTGACCTCCTCGTAGATGACGAAGGGGTGGACGTTGTCAGGGACTGCCTCGACTCTCTCCTGGCGCTGAATGGGCTCGTCTGTGACGGGGATGAAGAGCGCAGGGGGCAGCAGAACCAACTGCAGCCTCTGCTGGCTCCGGTCGAGGAGGACAGCCCAGGCACTGCATGGACAGCATCGGGTGGTGTGACTCATGGGGACATGACCCACAGCAGTGACTCGTTTGAACAGAATACTCAACTAAGCCTAAAAAATCTCTATAACAAAATCAACACGGTGCACCATGAAGCGAGGGTGACATTTACACCTGACGGAAGCGGCCCGCTATGCACCGTTTTACAGGGTCTATAATCCTCTTTGAGACGGTACTCCTGAAAACATCCCCCATAAAGTCAGGGAAACATACAGCGGATGAGTCACAGTCACCGGTAGATCGCTTGACGTCGACACCATCACGCCACGACCTGCCCTCCATGAGAATGGATTTGCAAACGTGACTTCGGCACGTGCCAAAATCAGGACCAACAGTGCCAAGGTCTACTACCTCAGGGAAGAAAATGATTTACTGAGTACTGAGAGATTCTTCCTTGGATGTTTGTTTAGAGGGTTTCGTTTTTTAAATCAGGACTCACAATTTTCCATCTCTGGTCCAGCCAGCCCGGGCAATGTACTCCACACCAGGAAATAGTGTAGAGAAGGGCAGGACCAGCTCTTTGTCTTGAGTCCTCACGATCTGAGTAGGAAAGACGGAGTCAACACTGAAACACTCAGTCTAAAGAGATCTCTTCATTCACTGCTGCGCAATGTCACCGTAGAAGCAAGAAAAACACACACATACCCTACCAAGATGGTCAGTTTTTATCTCTGCCAGTTTGAGAGTGATTTGGGGATTTTTACTGCCTAAAGAGAGGGAAAGAAAATAACTGATTTATACATTAATTATACATTACAGTTATGGATCAATAAACCTAATCAGGTGGTTCCTATGAGCTGCTATATTCTGAAAAACTAGATGCTTAAGCCCAGAATCTGATCGGGGTATCAGGTTACCCCGATTCCCTTTGCGTTCAATGCATAGCGAGTTTCGCCCCTTAACACTTTTTGATTTGCCAACAAACACGGAATACCACAGATCAGCAGCAGATACATTCTAGCATTAATTACCAGCAGAACTTTTAAAGGACCGATACATTCAAACACATTCTGCAAAAAGACCAACACAGCAAAACGCTTCAGTCCTCAAATGACTGATCAGATGCCGTCGGTCCGTTTCCAGAACCAGCAACCCAGCTGAGCTTCTCCAGTTTGCTACAGCGTGGCTTGGAAATCAAAATCCAGATCCAATCGAAAACCTTCAGCAGCCCACCTTATGAAATATGCAACACGATTTCCGAATTTAACAAAAGATTACCATCTCGAAGGATCAACAATAACCATCCCGAGGGCCATTTTTCTCCCACTGCCACGCGGCCGGCCTCACCAGTGCGAGGGTATCTGTAAGCATCTGCTTTGCGCTCCTCCAGGGCCGGTGATGGCACGTGAATGATCTCCACCTCAGACTCGTCCACCTCCTCGTACAACAGCTGCAGAGTTCTGCCCCTGTCCGAGTCTGACCAGCAAAGGCATCAAGGTCACCCATTGCGGTTCTCATTCTCTGCATGCCGCCTTTGGTCTGACAGCCTACGTCACTCAGTCTCACCTTCAGGGGCAGCGGGACACCACCAGTACCCCGTGAAGCGGTCAAACTCCTCCTGGATCACAAATGTCGCCACACCTGCAGACTTTGGGTCGTTCTTCACATTATTCAGACCTACAGGAAAAAAAATTATAATGTGCATGTCAGTTTCCTACATTCTTACGCAACTCATGTACAATAACATCGACGTGAAAGACCGATTGTGGGTTTACTATTCAAAGTACTGAGACAAAGCAGAGGATTGCTTTTATGACAGATCTGCAAGAATGACATGGCCACCTAGGACTGATATGTGTAAACATTTCTTTCGTCGCTTCAGAGCAGAAAATGTGTTGTGGGTTCCTACCAGAATAAGCACAAAGAGCTAAATATGCAGTGACCACAGTGCAGTGAAACACCTTCACATACTCCCCGTTTCACGTATGGCCACAGTCTTAGATACAGTGACACACACTGACAGGCAGCGACAGGCATGTTACACCCATGAAAATGATATCCTTCAGCATGTCTGCCAGCGAGCCCACCTTGATGACAGAAGGTGAGCCTTTTCTCCTCCCCTGACTCGATGTTGGCCACCCACAGGTCATTGCTGTTGATGAAGGCGATGAAGCTAGGATCCCCCGTACAGATTTTGGGGTCCATCCGAGTCCCTGAGCACTGAGTCTTTATCTCCACTGGCTTCATAGGGGATCCCTGCTAAACGGGAAAAACCAATGTTGGGCGCAAGGGCCAACTGTCCCGCAGCACGACTGTCAAAGACTGCCTAACACACCCAGCCCATCCTGGAGGAAAAAGTCACGATTCGCTACTACCCTTTACTCACAATAAAGCCATTGTGTCCGCCATCACGACAGTAGAAAAGGCTGTTGCTGGCCTGGAAGAGGAAAAGCCCACTCTCTGCATGGTGGTCGTAAGAAGTGATCCCAAAAACGCCCAGCCTCTTCCTTTCTCGCAGAAGCTCTTCCTCCCTTGAATAGACACCATGATGTGGTGTGGCCTGGCAGGAACAGGAAAGCCATCAATACTCTGAGTAAACAAGCGCGAGGCTCTTACTGCTCAAGGGACGGACCGGGATATTTTTCCAAGGTCTCGCTGCAAAGAATGACCCAAGACACAAATTAATCTTATGCCTGAGAAACCCATCAAAACAAACTGGTTTCAACATAAATCCACTGACATCAATTTGCAGGACACAGAGTGTCCATGGAGCCTGAAGACTTCCTGCGTAGATGCTGGCTAGAGAGGCACAAGCTTTCCATTTTATAAGAATTGTCTTTCCACTGCTAGCGTTTCTTCGGGGCTGCCAGCCACGCCAAAATCTTTGCCACCAAGGCAAAAAACAACCCGATAATCCAATCCAATGTCTTTGTGACTCACCTGGGAAGCCAAATTCCCGCCCCCCTGCACACATTACGGAATTCAGCTTCGTTATCCACAGTCTGCACTGGCAATAGCTGTTATTTTTCATTTGGTATCAGAGGCTCTATGCAGTGAAGCACCTAAATGCCTGCACTGCAACATGCAGTGGCCACCCGCTGGAAGGAAGTGGAAGGCACAGGGCAAAACTGTGAAACACGACATAACACTAGATCTGGATGGATCAGTCACAACGGTGCCACCTGAACATCAAAGGAGCTTCCCACAACCTCCACCAGCCACTGCGCTGCATTGCTCACGAGAGGGTTACCTGAAAGTGATCCAGCATCTGTTTCCAGGACAACACCAAGAGAGCCTCTTTTCTGATCTTCTTTGGAATCTCAGAGTAAAGTAGTGAATTTTCCCTGCTTCCATAGGGCATCCCTAAAGGCAACAAGACACACCGAATTGTTACCCAACTGCTTTAACGTTAATTGAAATTACCAATAACTAGCTCACATCAACCATAAGTTAACAGTCTTCAGCATTTCACTGCATATAATGAAGTACTTTTAGACCAACAAAAATTTGTTATAACCTGGAAGAAAAGTTAAAAGAAATCTGATTACATTTTCTCAGTTTAACATTTTTAATTTGTTACTCAATGTTATTCAGTCAAGAGCTCAATTACTGATACCACCAATCTTGACAGCCCTACTCTAAAATGGGAATAGAAATTAGCCCTGTTTACATTTACATATACATTTTAATCCATCATACATTTTTCTTTGTACAAATAGAAAATATCAATGCAAAACCTAATATCTAAAGGAAATGGCACACTCAGAAGCCCCTCCATGAGCACAGGGGTCAGACTGACCCCCAGCTACCCCTGTAATGTCCGACGTAGGTCATTCTGTGCCGCGAATGCAGGCGGAACGAGCTCACCGAGGTAGTAGAGCCGGTGAGAGTGGGGGCCCGACTCATCTCTCTTCTGTACAAACTGGAAGTCGTGCGGCGCCTTGTTGACGATCATCCCTGAGTACTTGCGGCTGCTGTGGATGATGTCCCGCAAGCCGTCCCACGAGTGCTTCTCCACAAAGAACTGGCCGGGGGCGTCCTCCATCTCCACCACCTCAGTGCTGTCTGAGAGCTCATCCACTGCGGTCATCCTGACAGCTGCCAAACTGAACACTCCAACGAAAGGAGATCAGGAGTAAGTCTCCTTCCATTCAATGGAGTAAGCGTCTACTTGTGTGGTAAGAAGTAGGTGATACTGTGCTACCTTAAGATCAATGCTTCCAGGCCAATCTGTGGAATAAAACACATATCCCTGGATATTACTCCTGATAATAAGAAGCATTTCCCCCCAAAAAGTAATGATTTCACCATACCTTTTCCGACTACCTTCAGTTTCGTCTTCGAGTTTAACCTTCTTTACTCTATGCATTAACCGGCCTACAAGCCTCAACCAGATATGGCAACCTACAAAAAACAGCAGCAGAATAGCACAAGACCATTGGAACAGAGTTTGTCCCACAAAAGGTACAGATTATGTGTACTGCACATTGCACACCTTGATGTTGACAGAGAATAACATTTTAACTAAACACAAGTGTCACGGACAAATCTACCAATAGCATGTCTGCAAACAGCTTCCTTATGGAAGGATAATTTAAACAGAATTCAAAGCAAAAAAACTGCACTGGTGCCGATTTCCACAGTATCTCAACATCATTATCAGTAACTCCGTCTGGGCTGAACTGCTCTCGCCACAAAGCAAAACTGTTTTAACGAAACCCTGACAAAATGCCTGATATTCAAAACACTCACACGCTACTTTAACGCAAATGGTAAGTCTTGCTTCAAAGCAGTTCCGAATCAAGAACAAGGAGTAACTCCTTTAAAGGACAATATGTTTCGGGATTACCAAGGAGATGTTCCTGAGGAAATTCCTCACCGAGTTATAATGGAGGGACAAACCCATGGATAAGCTGTATTCAGTGTGGTGATTTAAATCCGTCGAGTTACCCCGATAAGCCAGTAACCCCGCTTCGAAATACAGGCCACTGGTCTCAGTCCTTCTGTTTGACACAGTTGTGCTGTATTACATAGCTCCGCCCCTCCAGAATATGCTGCACACATGAAGAATGTTGTGCACTCCATACGTTTCAACTTCAAATTCAACTTTTGCAGAAACTTCCTCAGGCACACTATAACACTAGTTATTAATTACACCCGATTAAGTCAATTATATCACAGAGTGGTAATTATTAACCCCAGATACAGAATTTAGGAGCAAAAGTTTCCTTCTTATAAAATTTGGAGAAATTTGCAGGGAGAATGTGTTCAGCAGTAGGGTATCATCTGAGATCTCAGTGACACCCCCACTACAAAACAGCTGGGGGAACATGACAAAGGTTTTACATGTTTAGAAAAGCGAATGTCATGGTTCAGCTCTGCTTCCTTTAAATCGCCAGTCAGACGTTCATATTGAATAAATAAGCTTTTAACAAGCTCTGAATTCTTAAGCTATAACTGCAATATATTAAAGTTCCCTGAAATTATGAATATTATGCTTATTTCTTGTAAAATAATAATAAATAAAAAAAAGTCTCAGGCCCACACAGAGTGGCCAGTGGAAAAGTTCCCCGGATTTGACCCTCAAAGCACCACATTAGCAGTCTATGGAGATGCTGCCCAGACATCCCAGCACGACTGGCGGGGCGGGAAAACTGGGTACCCCATTCAGGAGGGGAATCAAGTGAACTGTGTGGCAAATGAAGAGGCAGGGGCAGGGGGAGACGCTGCTGTCTGATAAGCTGCACTGGTCTCGTGTTGCAAGAGAGAGACGACATTCATTAAGGAATTATTTTTCCATACTGGTAGAAAATAAGGAACAATTGAAGATTTTTTTTTAATGAAATGTTAATATTGCAGCTGAATCACAGCATTGCTTAAAGTAAATTTAAATGCTGGCGATCTTTATTAATATAAAGCTAATAATTCATCACTATATATTTGTTCTGACGCAACATTTTATTGGACTTATCACCAGAGATGATTTTCTGTTAATACAAGATACGTCACACATTTTTCGGTTCTGAACAAACCACGGTTTCCAGTTTAACAAAAAGTTAAGTGATCTTTTATTAAAGGCCAAGCAGAATTATAAAACTGTTGTAAACCAAACAAGAGATAATGTGTCTGTCGATGTTTTAGCGATAAACACCGCTATAGCCTTAAATATTTCTTAGCCTGAATTTGCTGGCAAACGTGCCTTAAAAGTCACGGGGACACTAATTTGCAGGGCTGTTTCTGTCTCCAACACTCAGATGATGTCGTCCCTAATGAGTTAGCATACTGGATGTGCTTACAGCCACATATCCTAGTTCGGTATAACCTTCGTGGTGTAATTTATTATCGATAAGTGACGGGGGAAGGTTTCTCGCTCGCCGCTATGACGGCCGGTAAGCAGCTCACAACCACAGTTAGCGTAATGCGCTCCGTGCCGAACACCTACTTACGAATTTAGGTTCCGCCCATGTCGGTAAATTCGTGTCGTTTCATTGCCCGTATCGAACCGAAAATGACGTAAGCAAACGGTACACTGCGAACAAGTGTGCGGTACCAGCCACACTGCAAAACCTTACAGTTCTGTAGTGCCAGTCATAATTGAGCTAAAGCTTGAACCAAAGGAAAGGACATATTCAGGACATACGTCAAACGTTTCACTATGCCACATTAAACTACAACATCTTCAGGGGAAGGTACCAGAAGATAATTTTACAATGTTTTATACGTTTGCAGACTGTTATTAAAGCCACATTAGTGCCACAATTCACCTAAATAGATGTTATAAGAATATGGTGCATTACTTTGTTTTAAAAATTATATTTCAATAGTAATCAATTTAAAATATCCAAAACTCTTTGACCATATAATCCAAAGATAACATTTACATACAATTATACAACATATTTAAAGGATGGGAAGCAGTTTGAGTCCAAGATCAGAGATAATCCCACCCCTACCCATAGTAAATAATATGAGTCATAAACAAAAGGGTATGTTTACATTCTGCAGTTCGGACGTGTCATTACATAAATTAACGTTAGAATATTTTATCCAACAACCAAGACGTAAGAAAGCAGCTGTAGATTTCTATTCAAATAACGGAAGGTCAGGTTGGTGTATCTGTTCTATATTCGTGACCGCCTCGGCTGATACAGTGCCAATGGGACTCAAGCCGGGTGTTTCGTATCGGAGATCAGTAGGCCGACGGTCCAAAGTAAGCAACCCGGGTGTAAAATGGGCTACCGTTTAAGGATAAATCAGCCCAAACTTTAATATACATTGAAAGAAAAATAAATTTCTGTTCACGTTGACATGGCTGACATTCTGATTTTATTTACTTATATTCATTTATTTTAACAAACCGAAACTTCGGTGTTGAAGACAGCTGCTTATTTTATTCTATTAACCTTATCTACCCTGTCACTTCGATGCTAGTGCCAATAATTAATGGTAGGATGTAATTTAACTAATGCTCATTTTCCTGTACACATCGGTTTTTGATTCCGAGGGTCAACTTAAGGGGCGTTTTACGTAAACCAAGCACATATACTGCAAGCTACACTGACGTGTGGTTTACTCGTTAGAAAATATTTGGAACAGCAGGCATTAAAAGCCAAACCAAAAATAACAAAAGCCCTAACATTAACAGAAAAAACTCAAGTCATTGTGAGTCCTTATGGGGTTTCATACAGCTAGCTAGCTAGTCACATAAAGTCTTACAGGCGTTTGAGTCCGTACCAATATGACTAATTGCTGCCTGGTTTATGAGGTACTTACAGATCCAGATCCTGCCCCTCTTTTCTCTCTGGCCACTTGTAAATCTTTTTACATTAAAAAGAATAGCGCTGGATGTTTAAGATGACGTCCATGGCCTAGTATACAGACAGAAGGAGTCAGTACAGCAAAAGCGGAAGCAGGGGTGGGAACAGCCAATCAATTACAATGGCCTTTGACCCGGAAGGAATACAGCAGGGCTTTCGTACAGGGAATAACGGAAGTGCAATAGAAATAAGGGAGAAAATAGGCCAGCTCTGACCCTTTAAAAAATAATGTAACGTTGTCCAAGATAGTCACTTCTGTTTTAAAAAATGAATAACGTAGCCGTATTTCTTCGTTCCTGAACAGACAAATTTGACATTTTAAAATTCAGTGTGTGATTTAGGTCTGCACAAGCCTAATTCTGCCGTACTTTAGTATTTATTATGGCACTAACTGGGATGACTGGTTCAGTGTGTTAAGGGTTCAATTCATACCTCCACAGCCATTGTAGAGTTCGCATATTCCACAAAGGTGCAATTTTTTTATAATACCAGAACCAGTATTTGTAAAGAGGGTTTTTATATATCATTTTTCAAATGCATCTGAAACTGGGGAAAAAAATTAAAAGTGGTCCTGTCATTTGTATGAAATGATCTGTATTAGATACTGGTAAACATATTTGATAACGTAAATGGTAAACAGATAATATGCTTTACAATTCTGGAGTGACACTCTGCTTCAACACTCTGCTCATTAATCCTAAACATTTAGTCAATTTTATTGTTCCCGTGTTAATGAAAAGAAAGGGACAAAAAATGCCAGACACCAACTGGATGTCCACTTTATTTACAGCTGTAAATTGTGACAATTACTTCAGAGGAATGAAGCGAGAGGAGTGAGTGGCTCCGATGCCGGGTCGGCCGTGCTTCACGGGCTTGTACGTGATGGAAAACTCCCCAAGGTAGTGGCCAATCATCTCCGGCTGCAAACACATACACATGAATCAGTACCCACCACAATTCATTTCATCACCAACCAGTTTTAATACACTAAAAATAAGCATTTCCTAATAAACGTTTTTACACTGAACAGCAGCTTATAGGCAAATACAATCTACCTGAATAGTATTTTCATGGTAATATGGTCATTTTTCAGTGTTACACTCATGTGCAAGATATATATTAACATATAAGATACTTATTTGATCCATAGGAGACATTCACATGACTGACCAAAGAAAAAACAACCATTAAGATGGCACTGAATTACAAGAAGTTTCCAGTTGTACTGTGATTTTACCATCCTTACTTTTTCAATCATTTATGACAGACTGGAAGCTCTATGGTATGTGTCTCTCCTGAAAGCGTTAAAAATTATACTTTATTTTATTTTAATGTCTTGCCTGAATGGAGGCACAAATAAACACACTGGCAAGTTTAACGGACAGACTGCAGCAACCTAGTAAAGCTATCCGGTGCTTTTTCCAATAGAATGACTTATGTTCTAGCTTTGTAGTTAAACTGCAGTATGCGTTACTGGGGAGTGCCCAAGTGGCACGGTAAAAAGACCATAGTCATTTGTTACTCGTTACTGTGATACCTGTTACTGTGATTTTTATCTTACTCATGCGGTTTCTGGCTGCTTTGGTTTGGTATTACTTTGCATGCTTTTTGTTCATAAGTGCTCCCAGTACTACACAAATGAAAATATTTACACATCTATATTTGTGTGCCTACATAAATGGAGAGCCACCATACTACTTTTACAACTTCAAAGGTAACATCATACAACACACATGTATTAACTGTGCCCCCCCCCCCCCAATTACAGCCTGACATTCATCTTCACTTACAGTAAAGTTATCAGAGGAATTTGCAGGCACCCAGTCTGCTACACGCTAAACGCCTCACCTTAATTTCCACCTGGTTGAAGGTCTTGCCGTTGTACACGCCGACCATGGAGCCCACCATCTCGGGCAGGATGACCATGTCTCTCAGGTGAGTCTTCACGACCTCGGGCTTCTCCATAGGAGGGGCCTCCTTCTTGGCCTTACGCAGCCTCTTCAGCAGGGACTGCTGCTTGCGCCGCAGGCCGCGGTTCAGCCTCCGGCGCTGACGGGCACAGTACAGCTGCATTAGCTGCTCACTGGGGAAGGTACACAGTTCACACACATCCATAAACGGGCAGCAGATACTTCTGATTTTTTTCAAAACCAATTCAATAGACACAGAACAATTTTTCACCTCTTACAACAAATGGACAGTAAACCTGATAATATGACAATGTGACATCCATATTTGCTCTTTTCAAGGAATTGGAATTTGTCAATTCCAGTAAGCACTGATTCTAGCAACTCCCTTCTGTAAAGGTCCTAAATACACAGATATTGACCTAGTTTTGCCAATCGGTTTCCTGTTTAAGATAATTATGGCAACGCCATTTCCATGGGTCAGTTTAGCACGCAAACGACCACTGACACCGTCCACATCAGTAAGTAAATGTAAAAACCATAATGATGCACCAGTAAAACATATGGTTGCGCTATCAGACACAAAGTAGTCACTTACTAGGACATGTCCAACAGCTGGTCCAAGTCGACACCTCTGTAGGTGAATTTCCTAAAGGTGCGCTTCTTCTTCTGTTCAACATCCGCCTGAAACGTTAAATAAATTTTAAATGATGTTAAACAGCTTTTTAAAATGACTGGAGCCGGTAAATAGCAGGCGAAGAGCCCCTATCCGAACTTTTCCACACGGCGTGAATTGGGCCGTTGTGGGTGCCATTAGGCTGTATACAACTGCTGACCGTATGGTTATCCAAACGTACCAGGTCAGTTTTCGCAACGAAACAGGAAACACTTATTGCATTTGTACGCCCACAATGAAAATCTGTAGCTTCCATAATTATTCTTAAACTATTACCCTCATTAATCATTTAGGAGATACAAATGGAACATTTACTCTTCCCACTGATAATACTTAAGGTACTATCAACCATCTTTCTATGCACATTAATGTTATCGTGTACTGAAAAGCCACATTTCCAAAACAAACTGAATCATTTTCAGTCAGATATTTAAAAAACTATACGTTAGATTTATATCTAGCGATATATCAAGTTTGCTAACCAGTTGGCAAACGTGAGATATTTGCAACCCTTAATTTAACTGCAAATCAATGAAATAATTATAGCAAACAAAAATACGCCTTTAACTAATATTTTTAAACTTTAACATTCATGTATTATGCTTAAACTGACGAAATATAGGCCAAATTGGCACGATGGCAAGGGATTATAACTGCTTGCACTCGGCAAAAAAAACATCGCACTCACCATCTTGCTAGGCTCTTGTCGGAAAAGGCAGATCTCGTTTTCCCCCTCGGTAATATCGCGGGATTATTACGTAGAGGGAGTGTTTGAGATTTACTTCCGGGTTTCATATAGCAGTAACGAATGTGTGTCTCTCGTCTGTATAAAAGAGAATAATTCTTTTTATGCTGATGAACATATGCCGAACGATGAATTCAACGGATAATAGGAGACTCTCGAAAAAAAAATGTTTGAAAAAGAATATCAGCCGCTATGAAATTACATTGTAAAATTAGCTGCACGTTGTCAAGATTCGGTTTAGGACACATTGGATTGCCTGGTTCTAAGGACAGGATTTCTTGCTTAGCCGGATAGCTTATCGAATTTAAGGTAGTCTGTGAAAAATGTAAGTGAATGAAATGAAGTCCATTTAAACTAAAGTACCTTAAATCCAACAAGTTATCCAGCTAAGCAAGAAATCCTGACAGGCCCCTGGTCATGGTTATTTTCATGTTTAAATTAATTTTATTATGTTGGTCTAGTACTATCCAGCGGTGGCAGCTGTTGGAGTTTTAAGATAAGAGAAAATGAGCATGGGAAATAAGATTGAGAGATGAGTCAAACTAACAAATATACTAAATATTAAATTGTACTTTTTAAATTTAAATTTACACTTGGGAAAAAGTTTGAGAAAGGCTTATGTCCAAAGTCCACCTGTGAGGGAATGTGGACTGTGTAGGTTACTGGAACAAAGAAGCCAATGCAACACAGTATAACTGGTGTAGCCCCAGGGAACATTTTCTCACACATAATCAAGATTTATTTTATTAAGTATTGGTTTAATATGTGTACTTCTTGTAAATGCTAGCGTCAAGTCTTTTCAACTGCACAGCATCGCCTGACTTTCAATAATAAACATGAAACGATATTTTGGAATGAAGGAATGATATTACTGGTCTCCCAATACAAGGATGTTGAATTTATTTTTCAAATATACACTTCAGCACAGTAGGTGGCAGTATGCATCTTCATGGTAAATTCACTGACAAATCCAGTTAAATGACAATAGCTATGTATCCATCTTTTTCACTTACCTACGGAGCCCATGAAGTCCCGAAAATTGTATTTCTTTTATCTTGTGTGACATATTTGTGTTCAATATTGCTAACAGCCACAAAAATAGGCTGTAACGAGATATTGGTTCAACACTAAGACTTAAAGCCAAGTCTGGCAAACCACTTGCGTTTCCAGATTGCTATATGGGTGAATATTAATCTTTGAGTGCTGCTCTATTCACTTCACATTCACTTACAGTCAGGTTCCCTGAGTGTACATTCATAGCACAAAGGGTGTAGTAGGTGTTATAATAGGTATAAAACATGAAACAGACATTTAGTAAAGTATGCCTCGAGCAGTAGAGTGTGGGGGACAATGTGCATCCCTTGGATTATCAGATTGTGTATCTGCATATATAATTATTACTAATTACAATCTGTACATTCAGTGTGCATCGGATTAAGTAAATGAGTTAAAAACACTAAAACTAAATAAGACACGTTAAGTATATTGTACTTTAAACAGTTCATAATTTTGTGGTGCACAATATTAACTGTTCATTTAATGCACAAAGGTAACAATAATAAAAATATACATCCTCAGGGGCAGGGTTGGTCACCGTTGCTTTAAAGTTTGGCTAATTATTGTGCGCACAAGATGTTATGCACTCCATGATCGCAGTAATTTGTCTGTCTTCAGAAGCACAGGAGGGAACACAGGGGCAGTCTGGACAGTATGTCAGTCCATCACGGCGCACACACGTTTTCTCATGAAATGATTTGTGCGGTGCTTTGGGTGCTCAGCAGGTAGCGTCGCTGCTTCACGCCTGCAGGGTCTAAACTGGCCCATTTCTATTTGTGGAATTTGCATGGTCTCCCAGCATTCGTTTGGGTTTTGCTTGTTTACTTTTTCTTCTGCTTATAGTCTAAAGACAAAGTGACCATACATTTCTTTACAATGGCCTAGCATACCCTGTCCTGATCATCCCAGAATAGGTTCTGAATAACACTGGCAGGAAAAATCATATCACAGCATATATAATCTCAGTATCAGACGAGACGACAGAAGTAAATCATACACTGGATCCTGCAGATTGGTTTCTGCAAGTAACTCCCACCCCATTTCAGGGAAAAGTGGCAGAAATGTATGATCTTTTTTCCATTAATACAAAATTGTTACTACATCACACCTCCATGGTTGCGGGGTCTGAATGTCATCGCTCTTCTGTGTGCAGTTTGTATGTTTTCCGTTGTGTCATGTGGGTTTTTGCTTGCGGTCTAAAGACGTGTACTTTGGGTAAGTGGGTTCTCTAAACTGCCCATAGCATGACTGTGTGCAGAAAGGTAGGAAACGAGGAGGCCGGGGGGGCGTACCCCCAAAATTTAACTCCGCTTCCATTTGTCCCTCCAAAAAAGCAGAACATTTAAATGACTGTCCCCCCCTCTGTATCACACTCTTCAACACCATCGGTTATGTGTGCATGTCACCATGCGACGCTTAGCCTCCCGTCCAGGGGGTGCCCCAGCCTTGAATTCTCCACAGTTCAGTATGTAGACATTTTGGGTCTCCTGACAAAATGTCACCTCAAGGCCACCGTCCCACTTACATTATGATTTTATTATTTTACATACTCAAGGGCCGCTGAATCTATCAGGGTATCCAAGTTCTTGATGCATTCACCACGACCTGCTTCAGAAAAAGCAGTCTGGAAGAGGTACTAATGGACTAAACTTTTTGGCCAGAAATCTAAATGTGTAACACACAGTCTGCAGCCTCAAATTCATTAAATCTCCAGGCGTCTTTCAGTCTTCATATCATTATACTGCATTGTGTGGTCTGTATGTCCATGACTCTTTAAATACTTTAAACACTCTGACTTGATAAGAGAAAAACATCATTATCATAGCCAAACATTAAAAAAACGCAGATGTTAGTCGAAGATGGTAAGACAAAGTGTCATATATTTTAAAACTTTTTTTATTTTAAAAAGGGGGTTCCTTTTAATATCTATTTGTAAAAGTGACAAATGCACTTAAACAGCCACCTGAGGAAAGTCTACATCTTTAAATAAATAAAAAAAAACAAAAGCATACATATTTCATAGTACAAAATTCTCTTAAAAAATTGCACAGTTCATTTATAATATATATTTATATTTATATTTTCTTGAATAGGTCTGGATGTAAATAAATTCACAAATGAAAAACAAAAGCTTAAGTTATTCTCCTCTTTTCTTTCTATAATTAAAGCTGAAAAGAGCTGTGATACCCTGTTGTCATTCTTATATCTGGTACATCCTCTCTGTGCTGAAGTTTGACCAGACAGTCAAAAATCCATTGCAAAAGAGTTCGGTCTTTCACGAACATTTTGGAAAAGACCAACAAATATTTTCTTTTTTGTCATTTTTTAAAACTATGTTCATTAACATCAATTTGTGATAAAAAAAAAAAAAAAAAGGAAACACCCTGAACTTAAGTGTTTTTGCCAGTGTGAGCATTCAGAAAAACACACCGAAATCCAGTTTTATCTGTGTGAGCATTCAGAGAAACACCTAAATCCAGTTTTATCTGTGAACAGAACATAGTCACCTTACATATAGTATATTTCCCTGACGTGTATACCTTGTGTTGCGGCGCCATGTGCACTCAGCGTCGATAAGGATGGAAGCCCTGAACATTGTGATTTTGCCCTCGGCCGAAGCTGCTGGCCGTGGACGGGGGACCCGCTGAGGGTTGTGCTGAAGGTGCCCCGTATGAGGCTGTCGGCTGGCTGGGGTCAGTGAAGCTCTGTCCAAACCCACTCAGGTCCTGGCCGTAGCCTGAGATGAAAAGCAGATTGGCAATTAAGGACTGCGTCTTGCAATCGCCATTTAAAACAACTAGCATAAAACAGACAAGGGGATCAATCTCAAAGTCCATTCCATACTGAGGAATGACCACTCAGAATTTGCTATGTGCCATGTTGCAAAAATTCTGTTTTCGCATAAACCCACAAAGAAGGCTTAGCAAACTCTTATTTTAATATGTCTGACTAAGCTGCTGCTGCTGCTGGAACCTGGACTTTCTTGCGATACATCGTGCGGAACCAGATTCTTGTTTTTTCCCGTCATTTAACAGCAGTACACGTATTTTGTACGGGCTTAAAACTTCGATAGGCTCAGAAAGGCTACCGCGGTTTTAATGATCGTGACATTAGCGAAAGAACATCTGCAGCAGGTTGAGCTGAGAAACAGCCAACAGATTGCCACTCCTTGAGCTTCAATGAGATCTGGAGCACAGAGCAGGTGGAGAATGGATGCCCTACACACTGAACGACTACCAAAGATGGGGAAGAAAAAAAAAAATAATAAACACACAAATCGTAAACTTCTAAAAAAAAATCAACATGCAACAAAAGGCGAGAGAAACGTGCGCGTTAATCAAAATTAGATCATCCTTTTAAATGCAAAGCGATGCAGAGAGAGGACGCAGACAGGTCTGAGGAAGCTAATATTCTCTGTACAAGACGGTCAAGCGACTACTTCACAGAAGATTGAGCTCCTCCGGATATCTTTTAAAGATTCTCAACAGGCATGAAAGATTGCTTGCACCAAAAAAAGGAGTGAAACAGAAACCTATCGTTCGGTCTACAGCGCTTCTTAACACCTTGTGATATTCTAATTTTTTTTTAGGAACTTGAAAATACGCTTTTTCAGAAGACAGATAGCTGTATGTGTATGTATATAAATACTGTATCACGTATGCATATTTATATATACACGCACATACATACACAAAACAGACTCGAGAAGGAAGGGAGAAAAAAAAAAAAAAAACACTGAGGCCTTATGAAACTATCAATAGTAATATCTATTTTTGTGGTTGTAAAAGGGATACTCACACCTACCTGCGCTATTTCCCTGCTCATCCTGACCATAACTGTGAGAAGGACGCGTTGGTCCGTAGGCAGAGGGGTCCTGAGGATAGTGACCCAGGCCTATCAGGGAAACGAGGAGACCAGGTTGGCTAAACCCAGAGATAGCCTACTTTTAAACATGATGGGAGAGGGTCCTACTGAAAAGCCAGGTCAGCACACCACTCCACTCACTGCACACCCTTAGCTCTGTTGACCTTTACTCTGCCTAACCGCACGAGGCTGCGTCCCTCGTCGCTAACACTCAGTGACGGTGATCACGATGACACATGGAAGCCGGGGTCCCGCCTCAGTCGTCTGAGCTCGCGGACGTTCTTATACATTTCTATTCAGGCGGCCAAGCCTGACAATGAAGAGCGGGATGGAGGTGAAGCGGAAGCATGACACACTAAACGAGATGCGGCCTTTTGTTTCCCGTAGGTGAGATGCGGGTGGCGGAGTAAAGAATGGCAACCTTAGGCTACCGTGAGAATGGCGGCCCTCCTTCTGCAGCGTGTCGGGGGGGGAAAACAAAAAAAAAAAGAGTCTGATTTTCCTCAATCGACCGACCTGCGCTCCTCCGCTGTACGGAAAGAGCTCTGATGTGCGACTGCTCTGAGATTTCACGGTGCTGGCAAACTGCTGCTCGGTCAACCTCGAGTGCACAGTTCAAGGTCTAATTGTATGAGAGCGCAGGAAACACAGGGAATGAAAAGCAAATTTACAGAATGGACAACCCAATACAGCAAGCAGCACCATGCCAGGGGGGTTTAAATACCATCATAGGAGGCAGCTTAAGAAAATGTATTTATCTACAACATAGATCCAGTATCATTTATTAATACTTATCTTTGCTGGTTGTGGTTATTTATTTTATTTTATTATAAGACTTGTCACTGGTCAACATTTACTTATTTGGACAACGGCAGATGCATCCAACCGCCTTATAACGGTGAGAATTTAGCAAATTGCCCCGTAATCAAAGACAAATTTTCTTAAGCTTCCTTTCCAGTCCTGTTTCAGTAAAATACAGACAGAGCTATTTTAAGTCTCTCCCTCTCCTCCAAAACAGCATTGCATGGAAGGATGATCTAATTAACCCACTGCTCGTTACCGTTAGTTACCTGTCCACATAATCATCCAAGAGCGGATACCTGGAAAAGTTCTGAATGGAACTGGACAGTACTGGATCTAGGGTAACTTCTCCAGTCTGTCCAGCACATTCCCATCCCCTTCAGAGCTCAAACACAAACAGAGCTTGCGCTACGTCTGCAGCTCGCACTGGGTCCTTACAGTGTTCTACACCTGAGGGTGGATGAGCAGATAGGGCCGAATCACGCTCGGCTTCCAGGAGCGGCTGGATCACGCCCTGCGGGAGCTACAGAGGACGGAGGGCAGGCACTGCGCCATGCGGGCACCTACCATACTGACTGTACGGGAAGTCAGGCTGCCCCGTGGGGGCTTTGCTCAGGTCCTGAGTTGGGGTGCTGGTGGGGGCGAACCCCAGAGGGCCTGCCACTGGGGTGGTGGGGGGGGGCGGGACTCCTTGTGGGGCAAACTGGTCACCTTGAGGAGCACCAAAACTGTACCCTTGAGCAAAACCAGACAGATGCAAGTCGTTTTAATGAATTTTGATTCGACAGATGGCATTTGTAATGTTGTCGACATGGCGTCTTTTTCGAGTCCACAATAAGTTAAATGAAAAGATGCTGATTTTATTTAATATCAAATGCGACATACCCTTAAGTACAGAACACACGGAATGGCAGCAGCGATATTTCAGTTCATACTTATAATTGCTACAGCATCATTTTGCAATAATTCTGCGCATATTAATTTCTGAAATCTTTAGACGCGTATCTGAAGGCAGACCCAAAGCGGCAGGTAGGTTTGTAAAACGTTTCGACTAACCAAACTGAGGTGGGGTGGCGTACCCCTGCTGGGGGTATCCCTGCGGCGCCCCGAAGCCCCCCGCGGGCGTCGCCGTCACCAGGAATGCGTTGAAGGGTGAGGGAGGCTGTGCGGGGGCCCCTCGGCCGGTGGGGAGCGGCGGAGCGTAGCCTCCTGTCGTACAGCGCGCGGGAGACAGGCATCATTAAAGCTGGGCTGTCATACGCTTAAGCTTTAAGCTTTACACACGTTATTCTGTATGTGGTTTAACATAAAACAAACAAGCACACAAAACACAGCAGTACACGCAGCCAAGGCCTCTTGCATGAACCAGGACCCTGGACAATGTCAGCGCATTTAACAATAAAGGGCATGGCACATCTATTAAGCCCTCTCCTTATAGCTCTCCTGTCTCCATTACGGCCAGTCAGTCCCTTTGCCGCATAATTGATTTAAACATCGTCCTATTTTACGGGCAGATCCTAAAATGTCATCATTTTCTGTTTTACTACTTGACAGTGAAATGAGAGCAGCACCGCTGCCCATTTCCTCCATTTCATAGCAGCAAAGTCTCACTGGAAACCGACTGATAAACCGGAAAGGATAAGGGACAGTGTCTATATAGACGACAAACCGGAAAGTTACTTCACAATACAAGCGGGGATCCACTGTTGCTGGGATCCAGAGTGAGCAGATACGCCACACCCTCACTAGACTTTAATACAGTACGAGAAGGAGAACCGAAGTGCCCGAAAACATCTGAAAATGGAGCACGGTGTTCATGAGCGGTTCCACGTTTCTCCTGGAATTAATCAGAAATTATTTGCTACTCATTTTGTGTGGAAACCCTCTTTCCATACTGAAGGTGATGTGTAAATACACAGAACTGAGTAAATGTCAAACGATATTTACGACAGAATCACATAGCACACGAGACCACATCCTATTCATTACATCCACAGGAAGCTGCATGACACATACCAATCGGCTGGCCCGTGGACACCCAAACTCCTTAAAAAAAAGAAAGAAAGAAAACAACAATGAACTAAAACAACAAAGTGGATTAACCAATCATTTACTATGGATTTATTAATTTTTTAACATCACTTATGTGATTTATTAAAGCTAAATGAGAACTGCATTTCATTAGTGCCGCATTCAGTACAGTGTGTGCGTGGTGTGATCTGTACCTGCAGTGTGCGCACGCAGTGTGCTCTGTACCTGCAGTGTACGAGCGCAGTGTGATCTGTACCTGCAGTGTGCACGCGCAGTGTGATCTGTACCTGCAGTGTTCACGCGCAGTGTGATCTGTCCCTGCATGCTGCATGTGCAGTGTGATCCGTACCTGCAGTGTGCACGCGCAGTGTGATCTGTCCCTGCATGCTGCATGTGCAGTGTGATCTGTACCTGCATGCTGCACTCGGTATGCCCTTAACTGCTTTTAATGTGTTAAACAAATTGAGCTGTGCTCACCCTGAGGCCCATAACTCTGCTGCCAACCCTGGGCCGGCTGGGCCGCCCAGCCATTGGCTGTGGTTAGGATACCCCTGGGCCCCCATTGGCCAGCTCCAGGCTGTCCAAGGCCAGGGACTTTGCTGTCACGGGGTTCAGCCTTCTTCACCTCAACCTGGTTGACAGGACAGTGAGGGAGCAATTGGCAAGGCAAGCCTTTAAAAAAAACACCAACTTTCCCCAGCCAGATCAAATTAAGAGTAACAGCACTCATAAATACTTCTAATAACTTTAAGCAACTAAAAAGAACATTAAATTTTGAATCTATTTGGGCCTGTATATCTAAAGTACAATGGCAAATATAATTACATACATTTTAGATAAAGGCTGCTTTTAATGTTTCTCAGGTACTTAATTAAACATGAACTAATTTCAGATCTTTTGATTCTGCTTGCTAAAGACTAATTTACATTCTTTGGCATTTTAGAAGCAGTTTACTTTCCTTCTGGATTCCCAAACACAGAACTGTACCTGAGAAACACAGAACTGTACCTGAGAAACACAGAACTCACAGTTTTTTCTCCTGTTTGAACCTTGGCCCTTTTTATTCTGATAAAAGCATCTAATGGAAGAATAAGACTTACCTTTGCCAGGCTAACGCTTAAAGAATCTCTTTTGTATAACTTTAGAGTAAAATTTCAGCAGCAAACGAATGTTGTACAAAAGCCTTATAGAACAATTTACAAGAACGAAATACACATGCAGAGAATACAAATGGACATTTTAAGTTAAACTGGAATCTTCATACTGTGTCAAAAACAAGGAAAATACTCATTTGCAAAAAATAAACTCTAAAAAGACTTAGTAATATTTAGCCTTTTTTGTGAAGCATCAGAATCTAGTTCACAGATAATATAGTTCCTGACCTTCAGCTGTTCTGAGTTTTGGGTTTTTTTTTTTTAATAAATCATCTGAAGTTCCCTGATACAGAAATACCAAGTTAACCAGGACAGAGAAGGGGGGGAAAAATCAGACAGAAATAGACGATCCTCCAAAGAGGATGAGTTATTGGGGTCACCTTCAGCAAGAGGGAAAACTACTCAGAATTTTATTTTTTGCCTTAAAGTAGGTAAAACATGGTGACCCCCTTTGCCTCTCCTCTTCCCTCTGCCGACCTACTTAGCAACACATGCTTAGGCACATGGCCAAAAGCCCAGAGACCAGCTACCTGGGCCCCTCCCTAAGGCATCGTGGCAACCCAATGATGGATTCCAGGACTTAAAAAGCCCCCCACTCACCTACCCAATTCCAATGCAGGGGTACAGATTGATGTGCTCTAGTTTCTAATTTTATACCTTTAAAAACACCCCCCTGAAGTCCTAGCTCAAGGTAATGTCAAATCAAGAACAATGGCTTAGGTAGAGTCCCGATTCCTCCTGGAAAACAGGGCACAGCCAAGGAGACTGTGGGGAATGGGAGAAGGAACATACCACGGTTTTGGGGAGCAGGGGAAGGAACATATCAGGTTTTGGGGAGCGGGGGAAGGAACATACCAGGTTTTTGGGGAGCGGGGGAAGGAACATACCAGGTTTTTGGGGAGCGGGGGAAGGAACATAGCAGGGTGTTAGGAAGCGGGGGAAGGAACACATCAGGGTTTTAGGAAGCGGGGGAAGGAACACATCAGGGTTTTGGGGAGCAGGGGAAGGAACACATCAGGGTTTTGGGGAGCAGGGGAAGGAACACATCAGGTTTTTGGGGAGTGGGAGAAGGAACATGCCAGGTTTTAGGTGCATAATTTTGCTCCTCCTGTTCTGTCACTGTCAATCATTTCATCAATTGAATTAAAAGTGATACAAGGTTTTAAGTGTAAATACTCTTTTTGCAGAACTGTAGATTTGTAATTTCATGATATCCAAAAGAGACATACCAGTCAGAGAAGATCTGCGGATCTTAATGAATACTGTGTATAGATTATTTATATAAATAGGAAACTGAAAAGATACTTGTTTAACTTCTATTGAGAAAGTAGCCTGACATACTATGCGCAATGGATTATTAATTCTGTAACAAACCCTGAGCATGCATACGAAAGAAGGCAAGCAGAGAACCATCAATCATTAATAACATCATATGTTACACTTCACTACTGCTTAGGGATGAGGGGGCATTCATAAAATCTGCTCCTGGCATTAAAGCACAATAATGCCAAACTCTGAGTTCAGATTCACCTCTATGCACAGTTCATAACAAATAAAAAGTGGTTAATACACAGATTTAATTCATGAAAGCTAAGTGGTCGACACAGTATGAAGATTACCCAACTTAAGGTCACTTAATTGAGGTAAAAAAATTACTTTTTATCCATTTAATTTCTTAAAACAAATCTTTTGTAGAACTCAAACAATAAGTGACCTGGCAAAAAAATTAATATATGAAAAAAAGCAAAAATCAAAACAGTAAACCAGTCCTTTAGGATGTTAGTTTTGCGTAATACATTTCCTATTCTCTAGATAGTGAAACAGACCTCAGTGATTTCATGTTTTACTAATACGAATCAAAGACAAACTATAATTTAGAATCCTAAAGGAGTGGTTCAATTAAGCCAAGCCTTGGGCGACTATAGAAGTTGTAAATGTAATATTTCAAAGGGGAAACCAGACAGACTGGAGAACCCAAAATTCTTTTCAATATATGTTATATTGATCATTTAGGTTTTATCTTCTACTGAATATTCCCTCTCTGTGTTTGGCAAACTATTTCACGTGCACTTTTATCAGAAGATTTTGTTATAGCAAAATGAGGATTGGAAGAAAAAGTTGATAGTAGAGTAGGAGCTGATGCAAAAGATCAGCGTGAGATGGTGAGGAGTCCTTTGAAAGAGGCCTGGTGCCTTACGAAGTCTCCCAAGGTTACTGGTTGCCCCTAGAAATAGAAATGTCTGCAGAGGTGAGAACTGTCTCCAACTTTCCCCATCGCCCAAGCCTCAGTTTGGTCTGAAGGGTAAAATAAAACTACAACTACACACTTTTTTGCCCATGATGTCGTGAAAATGCATGTTGACAGCCTGGTCCACTGATTGTTCGGCCTCGAAAGTAATAAATCCAAAACCTAGCCAACGACCAAGAGTAAATCAAGGTAGCAAGACGTCGTGACAAAACAAGATGAAGAACAGTATCGAAGGGGGCAGCCCAAGGGGTTCATCAAGGCCTGGAGGCACCTGGGGGTCAGATAATGTTGCAGACCTGCAGCACAACACAATCTGATAGGCCAGGACTGCAGGAGAACACTGGCACACATACGTTCCACCTTGTACATACAGAGCCTAGTTACCTATTGGGAACAAGGGCACTTCCTTGTTTGTTAAGAGGTGATGTAAGTTAGCACATTATTGCAAAAGCAACAGCTCGATATATGGCAGGATCAATAATGCTGAAAACCAAGGCAGAATTCAAAGAACTGGCTGATTAAGTGCATTTAAAGCAGGGAAACAGCCAGAGATTTGCCCTGAGAGCAGACAAGACACACATAAACATTAGAGGGAGTATTTCCATGACTGTCCAAGTGGCCGCAGCCAGTCTCCACCTTGATTTTCCCCTTGGTGTATTGCTTTACAGAAAACGCTGACAGCAGCCATTCTTAATGAACAACAAAAATGGTGAACAGAACTTTTTTTTTTTTTAATGCTCAGAGCTGTCTCCAAGCTTTCCCAATGACTTTCTTCTTTTGGGCAAGCCAAGACAAGCTTAAAATGAAATTAAATACATTTTTATAAAGACACACAGATATAGGCCTTTTTAAGATTGAATTTAAAATTTGTACAGCCACAGGTTTTTGCAAACACAACATCATGAGGGGTGTAACCATAGTTCTGTCTATAAAAGCAAGAGAACTTATAAGAAAAATCAAAACGCAGACAACGGCATGGCAACAGGAGAACACGGGGGTCCTCAAGGGCTAAATAACAACTAACATCAAGCTTTAGAAACAAATATTAATAGCATGTAAAGTGTCTAAATTCTTCACGTTAGCAAAGCATCTTCTAAAGCACTTCCTTAATACATTGCTTTTGCAAAGAACTGCCGTGCAGACCTGCAGCTGACCAGTGTAACTTCCCTGCTTCTGACTGATGTAAAGTCGATTAGAGAATGTTAAATATAGCTCAATGGGAAGGACACCATGTCAGGTTCATGGCTTCTGGGGGCCCTTAAGAATCATTCTTCAGGAGCCAGGGGACAAAAATATTGTCTACATGGTGGGAAATTTCACATTAGATTAGAATTTTTTTTCCCTCATTCATTCTATATCACTTCTACGGGAATAAGCCTAATATGCCACTTTTTCCTTCATAGCTTTGCGGAGGACGAGCGAGACCCACTCCAGGTCACGGCCAACAGGAAACCCACTTTACAAGTCGAGGACGTACAGCAGTTCAGAAACAACTGAACCAGTTTCTTTCTGGTACAAGACCAGCAAAAAGTAGGTTGTGACAACATCTTCACTTGGGGAGCTAACCTGATTTAAATTAAATGCTCTCCAGGAACCAAGGGAATTATGTGAAATCACTAATATCAGGAAAAGCATGCTCCATCTGCCTGGTCCAAAAAAAAGGTCTTCCTAAAAATATTTGCCCTCTGCACTTAAAATGTACAGCTATATTTAGAGAAAGAAAACATTTGGAATATGTATAAACTGGTGAAATTTAAATTGATACGTTTAAATTATAGCTTGACACTATTAAAAGAGCTAATTAACTGCCTTGTGTTGGAAACAGAAGGTCAGAAAACGTATCGTTTCAGTGTAAGAGAACTGTGTTTGCACCCCGAATGAGAAGCTAACTGGGCCACAACATATCCGAATTACAACTGGCCTATACCTCTGTGGTACAACGTGGTACAAAGAACCTAGAGGAGAAGAGACAAATCTTAAAAGACACCGTTAATCACATTCAAACAATTCACAGGGAGAGAGGACAGAAAAGAAAGAGAGACAAGGGGCTTACTTACAGGAGCACTTAATCATTTAAATATGGGAAAACACTTAAAATATCAGGTATTGCAAAGTCTTAATTAAAATAAAACTTAATGTGAAAAAATGAGCTTTCATTATGAGAAAATTAACAATAGAAATCAAAGAGAGCACATGGATTCTAACACTGCATTACAAAGAGTCAGATGACAAACTATTTTCCTGCCCAAAGAGTTTGTAGCAAATCAAACAACAAGAAAGAAGCGCTCTGTTGTCAAGGGGGACTGCTGCTACACAACGTCATTCTGCAGGAAAGGGCCCAAGAACATCCCGGTTAACCTTTCATCCAAAATGTATATCAGGGAATCTGAATTTACAGCTTTTTGTCATTTTGCAACAAAATGGCATTAAATACTACACAAATTCCCAGTTAAATTTGGAATGCTGTACCAAAGTCCTACATGCTACTATGTATTGGACAGCCTTGCTACATTGATTGTACTAAAAATCCTTTTACAATCAATTCAACATCTGTTAATATAAAGGAATGCGTTTAAATTATATATGCCAATTAATTTAAGCAAGTGTTTTAAAATACTAATTAGAGTAATATAGCTCAATCTTGCTAACAGGCAATACAATTCAAATTAAATTGAAAATAATGAAGGACAATTTTAGAAGCCATCACTTTATTCCTTAAGCGTCGGGGGACACTACGAGAATGCACCTGGAAGCAACTCATGCGACACAGCGACCAGATACAGACGATGGAATGCATATGCGATCCTGCTGACGACACGCCTTACCATGTGAACTCCTCCGTGAAGGAGGAGGGGATTGCACAGTGGTAAGCGCCAGCAGCATCCCAGAGCGATCAAAGTGAGCGAACTGTGAGCATGTCGCGTCCCGAGAGAGCGCACGCGGACACCGGGCACACAGACAGCGGATGGGCGTCAGATATACAGCTCCTCTTTGGGTCAGAATAGTTTGTCATGAGATTGCAGAGGGAGGTTATGGGAGAAAAAGTAGATCAGCTTTTACCTCGAGGCCTTTGTTTCTCCGCGTCATAGATCATTACTACTTCTGTAACCTAAAAACCAGACAAAAAAAAAAAAAGAGGGTAAGAATGATGTAGATCGGCAGGTGGGATGCGTTATAAGGTGGGCATAAGCGCTCCTTTGACACAATCATTTTAACATTTGCGCTGCGCTACCGTTAAGTCAAATGTTAACGACTCACCATTCCAAATCTACTGAAATAGTCCCTGAGTTCAGGTTCGCCACAGTTGTGAGGAATTCCACCCACAAAGATTTTCTTAGATTTATTGCTGTCAGCTTTGCTACCTTTCTGCAAAAAAAAGAAAAACACAAAAACACACCAATAAATAGAACACATTGTCAAAATCCCATATTTTTTATTTTTAAGTGCAGCTCTAAGGTGTCCCAGGTGAAAGCAAACATGTGACCATGACCCGAAATTGCATTTATGTTTTCCACAGTGCTTCGTAAAACTGCAACTTTTTAGTACAATGCGATTCCAAACAAAATTATCCTCAGATAGTGATTTGTAAAATTTTGTTAAACTGACGACTGATGCTTAAAATTACTTAATAATTGGGTTGAAGCATTTAAATAAAATTCTGTAAAATGTTTTAACAGTCTACCTAAAGTGATTGTCCTCAGAAATTTAATGCGAATATATATAAAAATTCTTGGCTTTGAAGCAGAGTGGGCAGCATTCGACTCTGCTTCCCAAGTGCTCGCGTCACCAGACAAACTTCAAAAATCGAACGTTTACCTTGCATGTGCAGTTAATCATTCCACAGATTCTGCTAGTCTCACGATTCAAGAGAACAACCAGTCTTCCACTAACATTTGTTATGGAGTAAATGATCAGTTCTACCAGACACTACAGCATCTATCATATTTAAGATTTAATAAAATGTAGATCATTTTTTTTGAAGATCTTATAAAATCCTTATTAACGACTTTTATTGAGAAAGGAATGAATTTCCTTAAAATAAATCATTCCTTAAAATTATCATTAAATTAACAGGGGGGGGGGGGGGGGGGGGGCATATAAATTTTTCTACCCCATACTAATTTTTTTCCTTCCAATTCTACCCCTGAAAAAAATATTATAAAAATTAATAAAAAAAGAATAAAATAATAAAAAAAAAAAATAAAAATATAATATAATTAAAAAAAAAGGGAGGGGGGGGGGGGGGGGGGTCATATCAATTTGTCTAGCCGATACTAATTTTATTACGTCCAATTCTACCCCTGAGAAGTACACAAATAAAAAGCACATCCGAGTTACATCACAACGACTGCATTACAGTTCACATTTCTATGTATGGAAAGGATCATTCCAGCTTGCACTTTTCAGTAGGACAAGCACAAGGATGGGTGGAGAACATCTGATGGCGTTCAAAGGAAACGGGCAGCCCTAAAGCGCAGCTCACCCAGCCGTCCTTCGAGCGGGTCTTTTCCGGTTGCATTCCTCGGGGGGTGCATGGCTTTGGGTCAATCTGACGGCAAAACAGCAGCATCTTTAGCAGCCAGGCGACGACAGTCACGGTCCTGCCCACTTTAACAGACTACGCGACAGTTTGCTTCCTCCGGGTCTGATGGATGCGCCTATCCAGGCCAAGCCCCATACTCACGTTTCTGCCATCCAGGTTATGAGGCTTCGTCTCCAACACTGTCCGCACGCAGTTTGGGTCCTTAAACTTGACAAACCCAAAACCCCGCGACTGATTTGTAGTTTTGTCTTTCATTATGACACAGTCAACTACTTCCCCATACTGAGAGAAATAGTTCCGTAATGTCTCTGGTAGGGAAAAAGACAGATGGGTTAGGGGATAATGATGCACTGCCAGACATGACAAGAAACCTGACGTCTAGACTGTGCTCTTAAATTTTGAAAACAATTTATTGCAAACACACAGTGTTTTATTAGATGTTTTTCAACCACCTTCTTTATGGTGCAAGATCCCATGAACACAACTGATCTACAGATCTTTTCAGTTTCTATGAGGAATACCGCACCGCTTCCGTAGGGGACATTGTGTGGAAACATATATTATTGGAACACTTAGTAAATGCTGTCCAAGTTTGGCCTGCGTAATACAAGTCACACTGCATGACTCGGAGTGTTCCAGGTAATTCAATGAGGCAGCATTAAGAATCTAAACAGCTTTCATTCATTTCAAATAGAAGCTATAACCTGTGGTTCGGCAAGTGCAAAGAACCTGTCATTCCGAAGAAATTTTCCCGATAAAGCTCAGCTTAATATGCCAAACGTGTTAAAGAAAATCTAAGATTTGTTTATTCTCCCTGCTTTTTTGATGCAGGATGACACATCTGCAGAAATTGTAAAAGATTACTGACTGATGGTCAGTAAAATCTATAGTAAGATGTTAACTTTGCTGGAAAGCTGCCAACCATAAGCTTCATGAGGCCTCAATAGCGCATTAGCAACAACATAAACATGCAGGAAGACGAGGACAACAGATCTAAGAAGGCAGCTGGTTACCGACACAAGGAAACATAAAGTCAATGTGCGGAGTGATCGCTGTAAAACAAACAGACACATCTGTATCTGCTTAAAAACTCTAATTTTGCCAAACTGGAAGATGAGTAAGGGGTCGCTGAGCAAAGAATATGTGCAAAGGCAAACAGGAGTTAAAAAAAAAACTGTCAAATGCGTAAAATAAAATAGAAAACCATGACCTACCACGGCAGTTGGTGAAAAGTGCAACAAACGATTTTTCGGGAAGTTTCATTAGCAGTTAATGCAGATCTCTATACTAACAGTTGTTGATGTTATTCCAGACAAGCCCAGCATATGTTGTTCATTTGACTCCCAAAGACCCACTGATAGTAAAAGTTGGACATCTAACGATTTGAGGTTACATTCTTTTTTTTTTAAAAAAAGTGACAAATCGAAATGTATATGGTGAACTTACCCTGTGTGGTACTCCAGTCCAAGCCACCCACAAAGAGCTTCCTAAAAGAGAGAAATTATCAGCACACAGTAAAGCATTTTCACCTTGCTGACATGTTCCATAGTAAGAAGACCATACTATATATCATATGACATTTAGGAGTGGGGAAGGACATACCTGAAAAATGACATTAAGTTGAGGTGGGGGGGGGGGGGTCATAGCAATTTATCTAGCCGACACCTCATGGACTAACGTTAAGGTGCTTTTATTACGTCCGATTCTACCCCTGAGAAGCACACAATTAAAAAGCACAACCCACCTAAATCAAAATGACTGCATGACAATTCATATTTCTATACAAAAATAATTTATTTTATATTACAGTGGTGTATCTGAACACTTGAGCCGCTGGTATGTAATGTGTTCTCAATTTCAGTCAAATACATGCACAGTGAGTCCTTCAGTGAGAGTGTTACAATAAATTATATTATGATGCTACTGGATTCACTTCTGCAGTAAATATGTCCTGAGTGTCGAACAGCTGAAAGTCACCAAATTCTTTGCAACATTTACATAATTCTAGTTTCCGATTATATGCTTTACCAATGTCATACCTAGAATTGGTGAATATGAAAAGCCTAGGGGGCAGATTTAACAATAGTCTCCAATCCTGGTCTTGGAAACAAACTTGTGCTGCTTCTCTGCCATTAAAACCTTGATTTCATTTTTTTTCTTCGGTACTAGTCAGGCATTTCAGGAACCCCGAGACGCTAGTGCTTTACTTTTTATAAGCTGATCTCCATGTATCTGAATATTGAAAAATGAATATACTGTTACTACAACCTAAACGGTTAAAACTGAAAGTAAACCGAAGCGGTTTTACAGCTAAATACAAAACCATGCACTGAACTATATATTTAACCACTAAATTTTGGTTTTAATTCCCGGACAGGAAAAGATCTAAAAGCATTAAAAACATGTATACTGAGCAAAAAGTGTTTACCTGCTCAATAATATCCTCGCACAAAGACATCCCGTCTTTGGCTCAACAGAAGTCCTATTAAGAAATTTTGCCACGTGTCCAGTATTAACTAATTACGTATGCACGAATAGGAAAGTGTATAAATCAATAAAAATATTTCATTGTTTGACTCGTAAATATTTATTTTCTCCACAACCCCCCCCCCAAGGTGGATTTTAAGTGCTGGATTTATCGCTCGCCGGCCGCCTGTCGATACTCTCCAACGCTAACGTCAGCGCCTCCAGCATCAGCCTGTTCATCTTAGATAGCTCGGTTAAAAAACACAGTTTAAGACCAAGAAAGTCCGTTATTCCAATTAGACTGTGTGGCTTTGGGATTAATAACTAGTCAGTTGGACGGGGACGTTGCGAAAGGCTGCCGAGCTGCAGTCGCGTAAAGCGCTGCCACCTGAACAGCTAAAAGCGAACATCCGTCGACATTACCGTGTCTACGGTCCCGCCAACAAACTTAAACTAGTTTGACTTATTACCCTTTAGCGAAAGGCTGGCGGCTGGCCACCGTAATGCCAACCATCACCGGGATGGGGGCATTTTCTCGGAGGTTTGGCGGACTAAAGACTCAAGGTTGACTGGAGTCGAAACGAAACAAACACCGCCAAGTCAAACCATGAATGCGGGGAACAATGACAGGGCTGACAACAGCGACAAAAAGTGCAAGGCAAGCCGGCACGTCTGCTCAGCCCCCGGGGATGATGTTATAACTCCTCGCTTCTGATCTTCTGCAGGAGAACGTTAACACTTCGGCGGTGCTAGCTGCAATGTTTAACGCCTGAGAGTGCCTAAGTTACCACGACGGGCTTCACATCGGTACTTTGACATTGGGGGATGCATAGAAAAAAAGAAAACAAGTTCTGTACAAAATATATACATATATCAAAACCGAAAACGAAAACTTTCCATTGGGCTTCATGTGGTAGACAACCTTTAGACAGCAGCCCTGACAGAATCGGTCGTTTTCGGTGGTGTTTTTTAACCTTCCTCGCCACCTACAGGATCCCTCGTCCCAGGAAACTGTGAGGTCCCTGCGCAGGCCGGCTGCTAGTTAGTTAGCAGAGAGCTAACAGCATCAGTATTAGATGAGCTGTCAAAGCACCCATGCATACGGCTATAAAGGCTACACACACAACCGCAAACGTGCACCTTCACGATACGCCTGCTTCACCTACACGCCTTCGCAAGCACGATTAAAGCCCACACTCCCGAGTGCGCTCCTTCACCTTACCCGATCTCATCTCCGGCTAAATTGTTGTTCATTTCTGCTTGGCGGTGCAACTGAAAGTGACACGACCACCGGTCCGCTCTATCGAAGTGTTAACTCTCTCTAACTACACCGGGAAGGTCACTCCGCTCCAGGTTCAAACTGAATCTGCGCAACAGCGACGCGATTGCCACGGGGTCCCCTCTGCAGGGGGCAGAAGTTAGATATATAAATAAATTATGCGAACGTGCCGGAGGTGCTTCATGGGAATTGTAGTTTACACTCACAGCTGAACAAGTCACTACTTTCGTTTGTCGGATTTGTGCATCGTTTTATTTCACTTTTTGATCCCCCTCATTCGTTTCACTAAGTGTTAGCATTTCAAGGAACCGCAGCGCCTATTTCTCGCTTACTATGTGAACTCCACTACGGGGTCGCAGTGTGTTTAATATCGAATCTAAAATACATTCTATTGGCATTGATCAGGTACAATCTGTCTTCAAAGCATGCAAACAATTTCGCATTATAATGAAAAAACAAGAGGTATGGTTGGAGATTTGTTAAACCACACATTTAACTACCATATTGTTATTTGGAAAAAGACATTTCAATGGCCGTTTTTTGCATATCGTATGTTGCACTCGTATTTGACATTGCTCCAGACAACTTCTCAAAAACATTTTAGAGAGTTTCATCTGTCACATGTGTTTCGTTCAATACATAGGCCACTTAATGGGTACGTATACAGTACGAGAGAAGTAAGAATTCGATTCGTAAAAAAGGAACAGGATGTGACATACGCTTATTTCAAGATTGGAACGCTTAGAAAAACGTTACAGTCATTGCACAGTACTCTGTTTCATTTGTATTTCGACATACAGTTGCGACTGATAGATCAAATGTATGAAATACAAATGACACAAATACTGTGACATATTGCACTTGTATTTTTTATGGAGAGGTCACAAAACTTGGCTAATATTGTTTTTGTTATGACTGCCAAACTATCAAGAATGACGTCCCCAAATAGCCGAAAACAAACTTAAATTAACATATAAAAAAATACAAAAAAGTGTAGGCCTATATATGCTAAAGTCACAGTTGACTAAATGTGCACTGCATTAAATACAGGAATAGTTAAGGAGCATCACATCAAAGGTTTTTAATACTCCACCATAACTCATGCAATAATTTAATAATTTCTCTTTGCTATATGTTCGAAATTAATGTCTGGTTTCTGCTGATTTCACCTGATTTTGATTCCAAAATGATATTACAAAATGGATATTTGTGATAATCATACAGGACGACACAGAAAACTCAGTGAGTGTCTCCTTCGCCCTTAGAGTGGCGTAGATAGTTTAACCAGCAGCAGTTTATCCTATTTTGGTTAAGAGAACTTAGCCTGGCAGGAATGTGTAGGTGTGGCTTTCTTCCTGCGTCCTACACACTGTCAATCAGGTTATATTAGAGTCATTTCTGTCATTCCATACCTCACGTATTTACGATTCTACATTTACACAAATCGGCATTCGTTTTTTGGTTTGCACAAAAAACATTATTGTGTAATGCTACTGGGTATAACTGCATAAAACCAAAATCTTTTCTTTATATATTTTTACTGTTTTTTTCCACAACAACTGGCTAATAGGTGAACAGTTCAAAGCAGCCAATTTTTGCCCCCCGCTGTAAAAGAAGTATTACATCAACTCAAACACTGGTGCCTTATAAATGTGTTTTTTTTTTCTGCAGATTGGAGGCTGTTACGCTAAATTAAAACAACAACTATGCAATACTTGAACATCTTCATACTTCATTAGCCAGTGGGATCAAGTCAGACTTACTTTCTGGAATCTTATTTCAGAATCCAACACAGCTCCTTAAATGGCCTCACTCGCTATAACTAGTCACCTGCTATAATACTGGTTATTCTGTTAGAAAAGGTGAACTGGGCACTATACATAGTACTCATTCATCTACAAACAAGCTCCGCTCAATCATTTCCAAGTCTATGACCATGTTCCCTTTACAGAGGAAAAATACCAGATTATCTAATCAGCTTCCTGGCACAGGATGATTCAGAGTAAAGGTGACTTAATGTCTTAGGAGACATAAAAACATAGATTAAAAACACCTACAGAACCAGTACTACAAAAGCATTTGTTTTCTTAATTTGGAATGTAAAAATGGATTAATAAAGACAATGTGTTTTGTTTCAAAGTGTTCTGGTACAAAAACAGCCATCTGAGCCTAGAAAACTGCTTTTCATACATAATTCAAAAAGACATTATAACTAAATAATACACGCAATATGGGACACTGTTTAGTTACACTCTAAAGGTGGTAACCATGACTTCTCAGACCCACATCAGAAACTCTGCAATGGCAAACCAGTTCATAAATACGGTGTTTCTGAATTTTATTTAACTGGGAGAATTGGGAAAATATATTCATATATGTGTATAATGTAAAAACAACTGTTATTATTTAATGATTCATTGAACAATAGAAGTTTAAGTAACAATACGCTAGCTCTCATATATGCTGAACTATTCATTGACATCCTGCTAGCTGTACCGTTTTGTTGTTTCTCATTTTTTATATATTGCTGCATAACCCGCCAAAATAAATGTTTTACGTGTCTTGGCATTCTTTGTTAATGCTCTTATTACCTTCCTTATTCATTTTTTTGTACTGAAATTCTATTTCAACCAGTGTCACTATGCTAAATAGCCTTATGCCCATAATCTGTCGTATTGATGAATATCGGCAGTGGCTGAATACCAAATTATAACAGTATAAACAGCGTCCTCTTATGGGGCTCTTTGGAAACTCACGTATTATTCCTGGCGACTTTTGAACTTGGAGCCGAGAGGATACGAATTATGTGCTGCGTGATTATGTGCTTTGTAGCTTAATGTTGGGATAGTAATTAATATAATATAATATAATATAATATAATATAATATAATATAGTAATATTCTTTTTAATGAGAAACTCAATTGAAGCTGAAATCACAGCTTGCTGCTTGTGTATGTATTTGAAACTTTACTGCTTAAGGAACCATTTCTCTATGACAGGTTTTGTAACTTAGTTATTGACTCAAGTACGATAAGGAAACTTGCTTGGTCTTAAAGTGCAGGTCCGTTCGTTTCAAAATGTTGACATAGCGTTAATCGGTCGCAAGTACTTCTAAATATATTAATATTTCAACGGCATTAGAATAGGATTCACTGTAATATATGTTAAATGCACATTTAGCGGTCTTTCATTGTTAATGGCAGCATTCCCTACACCCGCATGGCACTTACTCTACCACAACTTTTGGAATCGGGAGGTGGAGCTAAGCGACATGTGGAAAGAACACGTGTGTGACAAACTGTTGCCGTCACGCGTTCTCTCTTAACTAAGAAGAATTATCAATTGGTTGAAGCATACCTTATTTACTTTGGTAAAGCTTCTTGCAAGATCAGCACTTCTGCTCACTTATAAATTGTTGCGGCCTTTGAGCGGTCCTTCTTTCGGCGCTCCGAGCTGCAAACGCGTTTCCTTTTATTCGTCTCCCTATCTTTTTGCTTCGGACTTTTCAAAGCAGCTTAATTTATTTTCGGTGGGTTTAACAATGACTACAGCACAGCCCATATTTTCCAAGGGTGAGAACTGCAAGCCGGTTTGGACGGAAGCTAATGCTGACTACAATGAGACCGACACTCACCTCGAGATTATGGGCAAACCGGTGATGGAGCGCTGGGAGACTCCGTACATGCACGAGCTGGCCACTGTGGCCGCTTCCAAAGGTACTCTTACAGATTTCACACAGTTAAATTACATGCTGATAAATAATTGAAACTGACCCTCGCAATATTTTTCCTTTATCTGTCTGTCATACTTTAAAGACTTTGCCGAATCTGTACTGCACGTGTTAAAGAACAAAGATGCATACTGCAAAGAAAAGAACTCAGCAGTAATTTGAAACACGGCAAGTTGTAATAGTAAGCAACAAATTAAATATGGTCATTTTGCGTTGTAATAAAGAGGTCTGAAATTTTCCAGTGTCTGGCTGACTTCCATAACTGTGTTAGAATTAGGATGAAATATTACAGTCTTATTCCAACGTCAGTACAGTTTTAACCACACATTGGATTACTGAATAAATCAATAAATGTCCTCGGAGTAGCAGTGCATAATTTGGGCAGGGCTGAAAGTTACCAGGCGGGGTGGGGTTATTTCGGATTATAGGTAATCTATATGGTATTTGATCCCCCAGTCTATAGTTCAACGAATGTATAGATAACAGGTCATTTGAATTTAAAGACCGTTAGATAAGTGCTATTACTACTGAGTATTAATTACTAGTTACAATATGGTCGTACAATATCTGTTTTTAAAGACGTAATTTAAGTGGCAGTTTATATAGGGTAATAATACGTTAATGCTAATACTCAAGTCTCTGAAGTAGGCTTAGTGCATTTAGTGACCACGAGTAAAAAGTTCAGCCGTAAGATTGACTGCGGCAGACATTTATGGGCAGGGCACTCCTCCAAACTCAGTCTATATTTACACCTCACTGTAAGGCTACTCTGTGGTATTCCGTGGTCTAGTTAATCAAATGCTACAACCTGTTCCTTCCCCACTGGTATTACACAATCAGTCATAAATGCTTTACAGATCTCTTAGTTTTTTTGTTTAGATGTTACTGTGAATGAACTATTTCAGAATGCGGAGAAGCAAAATCAGGCAATAAATCTAATGAAATGTATGTGGAGTTCATATTTCAGAAACAATGGAATGCAGAGAACGCTGTTTTTATTTCGTCACGCAGGTGGCCGAGTTCTTGAGATCGGCTTCGGCATGGCCATCGCCGCCACTAAAATAGAATCCTTCCCCATCGAGGAACACTGGATCATAGAGTGCAACGACGGTGTTTTCCAGAGACTGCAGCAATGGGCGAAGGAGCAGCCGCATAAGGTGAACATGATTAGGGTTCCAGCACGATGTGACCGGCAGCAGATGTTACACTGTAGAATATCTCATTTATTTTGCAGGCACAGAGGTGACTCAGTGACTCACACTGACTCCTGCCATGTACGGAGTTACCCCCTCATCATATACGTTTGCCCCGGTACTCCAAAAACATGCTGTTAGCAAAGTTAGGCACATGGGTCTCTACATTAGAGCTGCAAATATTTGGAACTCTATTCTCAGCAGTGTCAGGCAAAGTTCACATTTTACACTTTTAAATTACAACAAACTAAAATCAAGACAGTCATGTGACCATTAGTTTAAGTTAAACATGGTGCCCTTTTATGCGTCCTCCTGTCCGATGTTTATGTATCAGACACTGCAATTCTAACTCTGCTGTACATTATTTTTTAAAATTTGCCTGTTGTAGTATTACCTGCTCTAGCTAACCGTGGGACAGTTACTAACTCTCCATTGTCCCTGTTAAATAAATACGATGATGTAAATTGCTGGTTGTATGTGTGGCTACATGGCTTGTGGGAAGATGGATGGATGGATTTATTCTCTGGATGTTTAGATTGTTCCTCTGAAAGGGCTCTGGGAGGACGTGGTCCCCACACTGCCTGATGGCCACTTTGATGGTAAGGAGCTTATGAACATCAAACGTTCATATCAGAGCTTCACCATATTAACGTTCTGCTATCATTAAATAAACTAATAATTTCCTACCTGCTTCAAAACAGGCATCCTGTATGATACTTATCCACTATCTGAAGAAACCTGGCACACTCACCAATTCAGCTTCATCAAGGTAAGTCATCAGACGTGGATAATTCTGACAGCATCATTATTATAATCATCATTTAGCTGCTTTGGTGATACTACGTAGACTGAGTTTTGTGAAGTTCACCAATTAATAGAGTTGGTTATTTAGGTGTAGCATCTCAGATTAGGTGCCCACTTTAATACAGTGGCATTCCAAGCCGGAGCGACCTTCATATTCAAAGACTGTGTCCTCACCTGCATGCTAATCAATGACGCAAACCTGCCTTCTGGTGTTATCACAATGCAACAATGTGACTTTCAGTCCCATGTGTAATAATGTAACAACCGACTTCCGGAATTTTAAGTTTTGTTTTTTTTAAACACTTTTCTGAATCTAATCAGGTTACTTGCATGAAGTGGCACCTGCAGGCAGAAATAATGAAATAAAAAGATAAACGTGTTTTAAATATTCCTCCAAGCATTTAGGGACATTAGCATTTTTAGCAGACATACCCTCTGTAGTTGAACTGTAATTTGTAAGAAATACCCCTAGTCTGATGTAAATAAGTTTGTCTTTGAGGAACACCATTATGCAAACATAGTATCCATTAAACACCCTGCAGACTTTACGCTTCATAAGACAACAACACTTCTGAGTAATATTTAATATAATATGCTGTAGGTAATGACATTAAGCTTACTTATATAGTTGTTGCAGCTCAAAGCTCATCAAATTCCTTTTTTGAGCAAAACGTCTATCAGGAAGTTAAATGTTTGCTTCTGTAATTTACAATGAAGGCTTTCTACACCATAATACCCTTAGGGGTGGGACACAGTAACTGTGTCAGGACAGCTCCGTGAAACACCCAGTAATCCCAATGGGAAGCACACAAAGAGAGGCGAGAGCTTCACGCTGCACGCAGCAGCTGCTTGGAGTCCATGGGGATCTCTGCAACCTTTTAGCCACCAGGGAGCTCATGATCCATTAGAAGAGCTGCTCGTTTTCATTGCAGACAATTCAGGATCACCTCTGCATCTCCAGAAACTCCACAATCACTTCTTGACTGTTCATTAATAAATGTGTGTCCTAAACCGCTCGTCTTCTAAGCTAGAATAAATTCTGCTTGCAACGTGGCACTTTTTGTCACCAGCTTCCATAGTAAGATCTAAATGACTGTCAAGTTTTTCCCTAAACAAACAAGACTGTCTTTTTAGTCGCATGCCTACAGACTGCTGAAACCTGGCGGCGTCCTCACATACTGTAACCTGACATCCTGGGGGGAGCTGCTGAAGAGTAAATACAGTAACATCGACACCATGTTCCAGGTGCGTCACTAAGCAGCCGGCCCATGCGCCGCGCATCGTACCGCGCGCCGTGTGTCACAGCGGAAGGCCAACAAGAGCTCTGAGCTCTGTGCTGCCCCTCTGCTTTCAGGAGACCCAGGTGCCTCACCTGGTCGAGGCAGGCTTCAAGCGAGAGATGATCAGCACCACACTGCTGGATATCGTCCCTCCGGCCGAGTGCAAATACTATGACTTCCACAAGATGGTCACTCCGACGGTCCTCAGAGACTGAGGCAGCAGCCGCCACCATCGTCGGCTAACCCTCCTGCTCCCCGTATTTCATTTTTACCACGTCGTCTTTAATGAGAAGATTTCTTGATGAACACTAATATATGGAGCCATAGCAAGACAAAAAAAGTCTCCTTTGGCATTAAGATACAAAATCATAGTGTTAAAATAATTTAACTCACTTACTGTATATTAATTAAAGCTGTATAATTTGTTACATTATCTCACCCAATAAATTATGCGCAAAGCGGTTTCTGGATCAACTTCAAACTTCTGACATTTCAGTGGGATAGTTTAGCCATTCAGAAGCCACAGATCACATTTATCATTTTGAATATGACAAAGTATGGATTCATGTTTCAAAATTTTCCTGCAAAACACAATTCCAGAAACATGAAAAACTTAGGAAAGTGTGAGGAAATGGCCAAGGTGCCAAATGGGGATAAACTCATGGTCATCCTGGGGGTGCTGAAAGCCCCCTTCCAGTCAACGAGTTCAGCGTTTCCCAGTCCGGTCCACCCTGCCGAGCTCAGTTACCGCCCTGATTTAACACACCTGACACAGATAATCAGGCCCTTCAGTTATATCTCAGTATTACAGTCAGCTATGATGAAGTTAAGCTGCTTCTCATACTGAGGGCCTGATTATCAGTATCAGGTGTGTTAAGTTAGGGCTGCACCCTGAGCTCTGCAGGTTGGTCGCTCTCCAGGAGCCGGATCCGGCAGCCCTGCTGCAGACAGCCCACATTTTTGCTCCCTCCCAGCTTCCTGCCAGACAGTCCATGTTTTGTTGCAAAGGCTGTCTGGGGGTCCTCAAGTCCCGGTTTCAGAAACACTTCTGTAGTTGCCTTGCCATGCCATGCATTCCCCCCCCCCACCCCAGTAAACTCTTCCCATGCTGACAGCATAAGTGGTGTCAATTTGCGGGAATGACAAAACGAGGACACGATGTACAAGATTAATTTATTACCATTACAGGTAAAGGCAGCACCTCTACGGGATCTACAAAGAAAGTCACCTGTCGGCCAGATTTACAGGGAACAAACCAGGAACAGGTGTATTAAGCAAGAAAAGCAGATGGTGGCTTTACTTGCGATACCAAATCCTCAGCCTCTTCTCACGCTTTATCTTCTTCTGCAGCTGCAGAGTGCCGTAGAGTAGAGCTTCAGCCGTGGGGGGGCAGCCTAGGCGGAGACGAGACCAAGTAACCTTTTTGAAAGAAATAGCTTTTTTCCACCTCCTTTTACTAAATGGATAATACATTTCTTATACATGGGACTAAATGAACCGAGCAGGTAACAAAGCAAGTTTGGTTTATTTCGGCTTATGGGGAATAAGGGTTTCATGCTCTTAAGAGAACAGGTTTTTGTTGATAAAAATACAGGAAGCTGTGCAACAGCTGCAGGCCATTTTAAATCACAGCTGGTCTTTTTCTTTTTTTGGTACAGAGTCTCATTGAAAAGCACTGGATAAAAACGGAGCTGGTAAGCACCTGGAACGTAAATGTCTACAGGCACGACTCGGTCACAGCCTCGCACCACAGCGTAGGAATAGTGGTAATAGCCCCCACCATTAGCGCAGCTGTAGGGAGGACAGACAAAAAAAAAAATAAGTCAGTGCCCTGCCAGAGCAGGCAGACAGCCTCTGCTAAGCAAACAAGCTAGTGTGTGTGCTGCAAGGAGGGCAGGGCCAATCACTGAGCAGCACAGTGTGTGTGCTGCAAGGAGGGCAGGGCCAATCACTGAGCAGCACTGTGTGTGCTGCAAGGAGGGCAGGGCCAATCACTGAGCAGCACAGTCATGTATTTTCTATTTAAATGTTTAGGCTGCACAATTTAACAGCAATTCATCATGAAAGCCCATACAGGCTGAATAAAACATAGAATTTAGAGTGTCACTGTAAAACTGAAAACTGTTGATTTGGTCTCAGTATGACAAAAGCATTAGGGCATTAAAGCATTAAAATGTTTTATAAATTATAATTTATTTCGACTTTAATCTCAAAATGTTTTCCCCCCCTTACTTGGCCCTAAATGCTCTTCCATAACTTCCATAACAAGCATTTGATTCCAGTAATCAAGTTTATATGAAAAAAATGAACTGACATCAAGACAAAATCTAAGAAATGCTACTAAAGTTCCAAAATCTGTACCTTCCCATTGAAATAACATATCGAGGTTCTGGCATCTGGTCATACACCTAGACCAAAAAGACACAGAAAAGCTGTCATAACAAACACATTATAACCAGTATCAGGTTAATGAAAAGTGAATGATGAGGTTGATACCCAAACTGATAAAATATTGATGGCAGGTTGCCATGACACCATTGTGATCTACATCAATTCAATTCTGGGATACCCTATGCAAAAGAAAGGTTTTACTATCTATCCATTCACCTATCGATGGGAAAATTAAGGTGCAAACACTGGCAACCTAAAGCCTGTACCAGGACACAGAGCACAAAGCAAAGGGCCTCTGCGCCACGCTGCCGGTCCGTTACAAGGCACACACACACACACACACACACACACAACACAGCAATTTAGGGGAAGCCCATCATTTTGGACTGCCAGAGAACTAGAGCAAATGCAGAAAAAATATGGGAAGAACATGTGGACTCCACACACAGACCCATAGCAAGGAGCAAATCCCTGAGCTACGGCTGTGGTGCTGCCCACAGCCACCAGGCTGCCATGAAAAAGCAATTCCCTGCAGCCACATCAACACAAAATGACAAAAACGTCGTTCGGGAACACAAAGAAATAACGACGCCAAAAGGTGTATGAATTCCAGGCAGGTCAAAAGGTGAAAGGGGGGGGGGGGGGGGTCACCTTGCGGAGGGCAGGGGCCATCTTATTTGTCAGGGTCCCAGCGACTATCATGACGTCGGCCTGCCTGGGGCTGGCCCTGAACACCACGCCGAAGCGGTCCATGTCGTAGCGGGGCGCCGCCATGTGCATCATCTCCACAGCGCAGCAGGCCAGGCCAAATGTCATGGGCCACAGGGAGCTCTGGAACACACACACACACACACACACACACACAGAGAACGCCTCAGACACGTTTGCCAGGGAACGGCCAGGCAGATGAAGTGCGGGCCTGCCGCAGGCAAAGCCCCGAGTGTGGAGCAGAGGCCTCACCCTGCGCGCCCAGTTCACCAGATCATCCAGTTTGGCGATGACATACTCCCCTTTGCTGCTCGGTGCGGCTGCAGACTTGGGGGCTACCGCGGTGCTTTTTTCCCTCACCGGAATCAGGCTTAAGGTAACAAGTTTAAACAAACCCTTAGGCAAGACCACAAGGACGGGACAGCAGCAGCTGCATGGCGACAGAGAATTTCCTACCTGTTCGCAGGCTCAGTGTTTGACCTCTGGTGAAAGTACTTCTTATGGATAATAGCAGCAGTACTGGGCCTGTGAAGTCATACCAGGTCATACAAATTATGCCACTAAAATCTCCAAAATAATTTTTAAACGTACACACAACAAGTTAATCACTGTTTGATTTAATCATAACTAATAAGTTTTAGGTGGGATTTAAATATAAAAAGTGTTATGCTGACAGTTTAGTGATTCCTTTTATTATCACTAAATAACAATCTGTCCCTTCATATCAGCTTTCTGTGTTAGAAATAAATACAGAGAAACATAAACGAAATAGTTACAACTATACAAACTGTTACAATAAAACGTCATCTTTACCTCAGAGAAAATGACCCAAACCTGCACAGGCAGGGAACTGAAAGCAGAATCAAATAATTAGAATGCAGACAAAGCCGATACTGTTTAATTCATATATGCATACTGAGGGCCACTCAGTACAGATTAAGGCTGTGAATTGGTTATATTTATTTGCATAAAACTTTCTTCCTGAACATATGGAGAGTAGCATGAGATTCATACGGTTCTTCATGACTTTGATGGGCTATATATCTTCTATGTACACATCTGTTGTATTCAGATTTGATGAGAATCATATCTGAAGGGATTGTTAAATGTTAATTTTTTACACAAATATCAGCAATCAATAAAAAGGAAACATCATGCAAGTCGTCCACATTGAAGTGTCATCACTAATTCAGTTTTTTGTGAGACTTGTTTAAAAATCCCAGATTAAAAGATCGATAAATCCGACACTTATCACTGACAAACGTACTTTAATGTGCAACATACAGACAGAGTTGGCAGTAAGGAATTTTCTTATTACAGGCCTCAAATCATAACACAATTTCATCATTTCAGAATTGGTGTGTATCAGCATATAACTGTCTTGTTTTACCCCTGGATACTGACTGTGTGCTGTTAGTAAACTTAGTGTTAGTAAACTTACAACAACAATCTTTTTTCAATAAAACATACAAAACAGGGTTTTATACATGAACAATGTGCAGATACAATATTAGGATATCCTTCCATTTACTAATGACCAATCAAATGTAAATCTTTCAGCATAAAGCATTATATTGCTATCATATATATCCTATTTTACTCTCCTATTAAAATATTTTCATAGATTCATAGATATACGGAACCATCAGCTCATTACATACAGTTAAATAAGGGCTCTGGGTAATCCTTCGCGGCTATTTCATTGTGCTATGGTATGTAAGCACTTTTGCTAACCAACAAGTGCCAATTCACGTACAATCAGAAAATACTGACACAACAGACAACCAATATATAACTAGTTAGCATCAAACTGAATAGCACAACTCAATCTCTCGAACCCCGTTTTCGTAAATGAGTAGATGCGGATTGCAAGACTCCAAGCAAACAGGCAAGGTCACACGAATGAGTATTCAATAAATGTGCTGTGGGACGAATTTATACGTTCTGGATGACATTTCAGCACGACTAAGGTCACTTGTGTAAGCAATGTCAAAGACGTCGGGTGGTTTATATTAAGTGTCAAAGGTTTAAAACAAACGTTTGTACGCATAGGTCAAGCTTTTCAATTCGTCTAAGCTGATATTAGTTTGTGACCTTCCGATTAAGTACATTTTTCGTTGTTCAACATAACACAGCAATGCTAAGGTTCAATAACACAGATAACTTAACAATAATATCTGTACTCACCGACAACGTTCGCCATACTTGAAAAGGCCTGCGCCACAGTGCGAGGGCCGAGCATCGTATTTAGGGTGAAACGGTGTTTCCGGTAGCTACCCAAGAAAATATTTCAAAATAAAAGCACGAATTCCACCCACTTTGCTACCAAGTAAAAGGACTATTATTTTTTATTTATTAAGGTCAAAGCAACTATAGTGCTGAAAGCCTGTTGTGTTATCAAGATATTGCTTATTAAATGATTTGATTATTTATATTTGATAACACAACACATCTACATGAGAGCAAAGAAATAACGAAGTAACTCAAAACAGAAGGTTCAAGGACACTTTTAGGCTACCTGCAATTAGACTCCTGGATGAAAGCTTATCACAGTGACAACACTGACACCGTATTATCCATGTAAATGCACATGTAAATGCTAAGTATTCGCTTACTGTGCTGCAGGCTTTTTGTCATCTACTCTCTTTCATTTCTTTTGTTCTGTTTTGCAAGAAGTACACAAGTTGTAGTCATACACGTGACAGCGTGAAATACAAAAATATTAATTTCTTAACTTAGTTCGTTTCCATCCATTTCAAAAACATTAGCCACGACATTTTTAGTGGAATCCGCTTCCCACTTCCACAAACGCTACTTGCGTGTCTACAGCTTTTGGTTTCCTGTGATAACAACTTCTATTATGTTCTATTATGATCTCAAGTAAATAACTCGTCGTCTCGAGAAAACCACTTTGGTTATGTTGAGATGACGAGAAAAATTAGTCGTTATCTCAACATAACAAGACAGGAAAATATAACGATGGATGTCTCTATCGGGGCATGTTAAAAGTTCCCTATTTTAAGTATTCTTTTGTGTTTGTCCCCACCCTCCCACAGTTATTAGAACTGTGAGCTTTGTTATCCGTTGTACCCATTTTTATATATGTATGATTTATAGACATTTTCCCCTAACACAGAATATGTCATTGGATGGACTAGCTATGTCCTCCTTGCAAATACAATTTTTATATAGCATTATGTTTGTGGCACGTTATATATATTTTTCTAATCACGATTTTAAAGATTAGTTAACTTAAGCCAGTCTATTAGTCATTATATCTGAAAACTCATTGTCCGCTAGATCTCATTTCCCCACCTTCATTCGCACTATGCTGCTGTGTGAATTTTAATTTTTTTTCTCCAACAGGTGGAACTGAATAAGGTTGCCGTGCTAAAAATAGACAGCACGAAGACGTTCAAACTGCCCTGATATATAATTTCCAATCAATTAAATTCCTATGGTCATAGAGACATAATGACCCTAATTTGGCAGCTGATAATGCGCAGTGAATCCAGGTTTGGGTGTCGCGCTTTCATCTCGCGCTTGTGGGCACGAGCGGCAGCCGTTACGGGAAATGCCCGGCTTTGTTTTTTCGCAGATTTTTTCTCAGTTTGGCCAAACAACAACAGAACCGCATATGTAAAAAAAACAGTAATTCAGTAACCCAATAAGGAAAGTCCGACATGAAATTACTATGGTTTGGGCCAGCTGTGCTCGGTCTGTTTATCGCTTGCGCAGAAAGACTCGTTTGCACCAACAGCTGGGCGGTGCATTTAAACTGCCCCCCCGAGCACATCGAGGGTTTTGCAGGAAAACTGGGATTTTACAATCTCGGGAAGGTAACACAAAACGCGTTTCGTTAAAACATTGATACACACAAAGCACGTATTGTTTTAACTGATCAGATCCACCGGACAGCAGCTGAACCATTTTGTAATTTAGCTTTTTGTAGATGGTGATTACTATCATAGGAGGGAGAGTTGGGTGTCAAAACAATCATTACAACGGAACCATCTTCTTAATAAAGAACCGGAAAAGGCTCCAAGTGCACTTTATAAATGAATATGATTCGTGATGCTGTTATGTTTTTATATAGGCTTGCGCTGTTTCAATTTACGTATCTTGGTTCGCGCAGCAGTCCGAGAAGACTGGAATGAGAAGGGATCCAGCATCGCAGCCTAATGATCATCCTTTGACAAAGCAGTGGAATTTAGCATTTACATCCCTCTCTTCGCTTCATGTAATCCCACTAGAGGGAAGTGTATATAATGTATGTCTTTTTTTTTTTCCTAAGAGAACGTTTGATCCGAATGTAAGTGCTGCCTGGGCGTTGGGCTGCACAGGCAAAGCAGTGCTGGACTCCATCGTAGAAGATGGAATGGACAAGAGCCATCTTGACCTGGAAGAAAACTATGTGAGTTCAAAATAGTGGTATAATATTACTTCTGCTGGGAAAGGCGATGTTTTATTTTGAATTTGAGTGTGGAATCATGGTCTGACCTCTGACCATTTTCGTAGGATCCACAGACCAGCTACAACATGAGCAGCAATGATCCCAACCCAGAACCTAGATACACACCAATGAAAGTAAACCGGTAACAGTAGTTCCAATATATATATAAAGTGCAGTATGTATGTAAAATACTGCAATCATGCCAGATTGGATTTCACAGTGGCTCATTGGGCAGGACAGCGGGATTTAGTCCTGTCTCTGCTTTAGAGTGTGCAGTCTGTATACTCTCCCCATGACCTGCTTAGGGTACTTTAGGTACTAGCAATATAAAAGCACACAGTTAGGCAAACTAAAGTGTGAATGTGTGTCCTGTGATGGACTGGCACCCAGGTTATGTGTTTCTCTACCTTGTACCCTACACTGCCTAGGATAGGACTTGCAATGAATTAGCAATTGGGATGCAGATTTTTGGGTGAATGCAGGATATATACCATATGAAGACATTAAAGTTTATGCTCAGTTTATTTAGGTATACACTGATATAATCGTATTGTAGAGTATGTGCTGGTGGAGTATAACAGAGCATTGCCACACAGGCATGTTGGGGGAGTGACCTCCGTGGCCAGTGACAGAGAGTGCGGAGTGGGCGTGGCATATCAGGCTACAAATGGTGGTAAGCTATGACTGCGAAGAATATTATCATTATACACAGCAGAATCTGTCTTTTCAACACAACAGTCAGCTGCTTGTTTGAAATTTGGAGTTAACACTGTCTGGTTTACTTTGTTGTATAAATAACCATATACAAAAATACAAATGTTGCCTTACAAATGATGGCTTTAATAGAAAATAAACAGAACAAAAATGAGTGCTCTTTATATATTGAAAAACACAGCCTTAGAAGCAGAAGATAGGCCAGTTCCTGGGAGCACATTGTGGATTATTAAAAATAAATGATAAATCACTGGTGGGATTTTGTTTTTATTTTCACTTTGTTTTCTGTACTGTTCCTAGGAATCCAGATGCTTGACAGTCACGTGACTGACTTAGCAAAGGCCAAGTCTCCCAGCTTCAACCGGCAGCACACTGATATCTGCAGTGCCAGCTGGGCGCCCGAAGATAACGCAAGAATAGTGAAGGGGCCAAGCACCCAGCCCAGCAAGGCTTTAATGCGGGGCGTAAGCAGGGTATTGTGCATTTCAGGTGCTATACTGTTACTCTGAATGTAAAACGGTGGGCTGGCAGGAAAAGTAGAAAATGACTTCATGCACTTTATTTCTTTGAGGTAACATTTTAGGACTCAGTGAAGAACTAATGAATAAGTCCAAATGAGTAAATATTTATTTCGCAGGGCAGTGGTGATTTGGGTTCCATTTACGTCGGGGGCTGTGGCGACAGTGGCACAAGCCACAGTAACTGCAACCTCGGCGGCTACAGCGGCAGCAAGCGCATGCTGTCTGTCAGCAGCACCACGGAGAGCAGGAAATTACCCTTGTATATCGAGCTGTGTGCTGCCATTCTAACCGCCGCCTACAGTGGGAGCAGGCTGCATCATCGCACAGTCGTAAGACACAGCCGACTCAGACATACACCTGAATTGATGCTATTACATTCATTTGCCCTTTTATTGATGTGAAATATGAATACATGTCATATTAAAAATACTGATAATAATTACATTAAGCTAATTATTTGATATAAAGGGGCTATGTTCTCCATAAGCTCTCACTTCAGGACATGCTCATCTGTTTTTTGTAAATCTATATTAAAGCCAAACGTTCTGTTTCTGTCTGGAAGGTTGGCACTTCAGCACCTGCCCATCTGGTTGCCAGGATCAGCGCAGTGGTTTTAGAGGCAAAGTAAACACTTCCCTCTAATAGTAGACACTAAGTATCCTGAAAAAATGAATGGCAATGTAACTTCATCCAGGGCACCTCTACAGCCCTGCACTGAGCTGGCGTGATGTGCGGCATACAACAATCCAGCCTTCTAGACCTTCACACCTCAGATGGGATGACTGGCAAACAAATGGTGCTGGCAGACCTGGTGAGTCCGCTAAAGTAATCATCATTAAGGTTTTAAAAGTGAAAAACAAAAATGACGGATGAGCAAATGACGACTGGCTCTTGTCTCGGTTTAGTCAACCATTATTATGGGTATGGACTTCATGATACTGCGAAGCTGGTCCACCTGGCTAGGAAGTGGAGAGCTGACCATCCTCAGAGGAAGTGCTTGAGTGATGTCATCACCCGGCCCCTGTAAGAAGGAAATGTTCATAGTGATAGTAAATAGTATTAGTGTTCTGGAAGCATCTGACACACAGGGCTGCTTTAGTTGAGATCTATTAGAATAGATAGAAATTGTTAGCAATAAGAGCTGTGCTACTTCCAAAGAAAGACAGATTCCCCAGGTGATTAAGGGTTATTCTCTGCCTTATTGTCCGGTAGTGAGCTACATGGGAACCTAATATTGAAATGGAACGAGACAGCTTGCCCGAGGACCAGAAATTGGATTCGCTCTCTGGAACACATCCGGGCAAGACTCACCTTGACCTACACCAGGCGTGGAGATCTCTCCATTGTCCTTATCAGCCCACTGGGAACACACTCCACTCTGGTCACCATCAGGCAAGGGACACACCTTGAAATTGCATCATGGAGTTCCAGAGCATAACCATTTTGTATTAGAGCAAATGACATAGTAGAAACACTCTGTTAAAACAATGACTCATGCTTGACGCTCGGTGTGGCTGTTCCCACCAACACAATATAGCTGGCCTGGCAACAGCATGTCATCTTCCTGCTCAGGCATTCTCATGAATCTACAAAGGGATACACAGATTGGGCCTTCACAAGCATCCATAGCTGGAATGAAGATCCTACAGGGGAATGGACTCTCCAGATAGAAAACAGGGGCTACTGGTCCAACAGCGGTGAGCGTCAGTCAGAATGTCAGAGGAACACAAACTGATTAATAGTAGTAGGAATCTCATTCCATACAAAGCTGGTATTGGTTAATAATGTAGGGAGAGAAAACCAAAAGTGAAATAAATCCTTAAACATTCAGAAAGGCACCATCGTTCTGAATCAGGACTAGCATTATAATCTCTTTACATTCCTCAGGTATTTTGTCTAAATTCCAACTAGAGCTATACGGGACAGAGGAGTACATGACAGCACGGCGAGTGGGACGGACACCTGTTTGGAAGTGTTTGATTCTCAGCTCTAATGGCAGCTGTACCGGTAAGAAACTACACACCAGGGCTGTTTGAACACACCCTCACGCGGGCCTTTGGTCTGTTGGTCCCAGACGAATTACAAGATAATTAAAAGAAGTACTTAGTTGGATAGAAAAAAAATCAGCAGCATTTGTGGGTGAAAATTTGTTCTTGATTGGAAAGAAGCACTAATACTGCAAATGATTTAGACGTGAACTACTTCTGCCAAATGCTGTAAATGTAAATAAAAGATTTTCTATCCTAATTTTCCAGAGCATCAAAATGAGATGAAAATCTGCAGATCAGACAGAGCGAATTCCATGCAATGTGTGTGATGTTCCAAGTATTCAACAAAAATACTGCGTCTTAAATGACACTAATGAAATATTTAACATCTGAAAAAACAAATTGCTAGACATAATCCATTATCAGAAATTGATGGGGACAATGATGATTTAATATGAAATCTCCCATATGTAATTATATCACATGCCTATCAATTGTTACCCGTACATAGCAACTAATGCTGAACATTTACAGATGTTTTTGCTATCAAAGTACAAATTAGATTTGTAGTAGTACAACTGTAGCTATTTTCATCAAGCTTGACATAGGTAAATTATATTTTTATGCAGGATAATAATACAAAGTTGTCAGTTTCATGACAGGAACATATCCCTGTTAGCCTGCAGGGAGCCTGCCTGAGTCACTGATGACAAAGTTCTGTATTCAAAAGTGGCAGATTGCATGTTTAAACTAATTACAACAATGGCTATATCTGAAATCAAGAACAAAATCTGTAAAAAATTAAATGTTTTTGATTGTTTTATCAAGCATTACGAACACATCCTTGTGTAATTGATTCATATTCCATGCAGCTGTACAATTCATAAATCATTACTTGGATTCGTTATTAAATGTATGGCTACTGTAGTGTTACTGTACTGATTTGTTACTGGGAATTCATACTTACACAAATTTACAATATTTTTCTGACGTGATTTGGCTGGGCTTGGATGCCACTTATCTCGCCTGGACTTATTCAGTCAGATACCCAATATGGGATCATTTATAAGTCTCATTAAGGTGGGAATCTGAAGACCAGTATTGGGATTCTGGGGTATATGTACCCTAGTGTCTCATGCTCTGCTGTTCTGAAAACCTCTGAACCTACAATAATCACGCAAACTTTCATGGGAAACACGTGTCCGAGACTGTACCTCTAATGCTTTCTGGATTTTACTTTTGCTAGCTGCTCTTTCTTTTTTTTTGTAATGCAGAGTGCACCTATCCCTTGTACTTATTTGAGAATGCCTGCTTGCCCTCCTGCCCCCCACATTATTACGAGTGGGGTAACAGCACCCGGTCACCACGACGCTGCCAGTCATGCCATTATACTTGCCATACATGCTTTGGTCATCGGGAAACTAATTGCCTGGACTGTCCACCGTTCTCCACGCTGGATCCTCGGCTGAGTACATGCAGCACTCCTTCCTACCCCTGGGACCACCAGACTGAGGTTGGCAAAAACATGAAGTGGTCCGGGCTCATTCTGGGCATTCTCTTCGGTGGGCCGCCGGTCCTGGCGTGTTTCCTGTGTGCGGCAGCATGGGCCGTACACGGAATCATACAGTTACGAATGGCGGCAAGGAGCCAGGCGAGAGGCAACGAGAATTTTGGAGATTTCGGAGGTGTGGAAGGGGTTGCCTTGAATGAGGTGGAGGAATCACACTCTCTTTGAGATTTGCCATCATCGATAACATAAAATCAGCAGCAACTACTGGCATCAGTGCAGCTTATTCCTCTTGATGGACAAATAAAATTATTTCTTTGCGTGCATTATCTTTTTACTTTATGTTCACACTCAGAAGTTGTACTGAAACTGAAAATAAACATCTTTTCCATCTAATCATCTTGTAATTGGGCAGGGTCACAGGGGGTGGAGCTTAACCCAGGAAGAACAGGGGACACCCTGGGGGGGGGGCTAGCCAACTATAAGGAACATACACGCACAAATAAAAAATATTTTGAATCTTAAAATTATGCACAATGGTTAATCAAAAATGATCAGATACATTTTAAAGGAAACCGTAGCTCAACATATTCAGCTGTAAATGTTATCAGACACACAAACCTTATTATTCATGCATTTTACTGTTGTTTTCTTCAAAATGAAGGGGAAAACATATTCCGATCCAGAATATTCCTCTACAAAAAAAGTCTTTGTATGCAAAATGCCACTTAAGTTTTATTGGCTTGGAGGTTAGCGGTAATGGTATTTTATGCAGCTGTACAAAACTCTAGACCAGTAGACCACAGGAATGAAATATTTCTGGAATAGGCAGAGTTTCCAAGGGACAAAGCTCAACAGTATCCTGCTTCTTTGTGTGTCCACATATCCTATTGGCTAAAAGTAATTTAGTTGGCCTGGTATCTGCAGTGGCCAGGCAGAAGGGGTAGTTTGGATATACACACTGTCTTCAGATCCATGAAACAACTGTCTTAGGCCAAGGTCAAACAGACAGTACAGGTTGAAGACCACCATGGCCAGAAGTGGGAAGAGCGTGAGCCCAGAACCGAAACCTCTCCAGGGGCTGCAAACGTGGAGCGAAAGCCAGTAGACCGACCTGGGGAAGGAGAACAAAGTCTCATCATAATGTTAAATGAAAATAACAGCAGGACTGTATTGCAGCCTTATGCCACTTTTCATTCACCTTCCACTCTTACCTCCCTCCAACAAAAACTCCAGATAGTATAGGCACTGCCTTCATGTGGTCTTGATGCAGGAAGGTTGCCATGACAGCAAGATTGAGCGAATAGAGGACGAGCTGCTCAACAGATGAGGTAACGAATAGCTGCAGAAATAAGGATCTTCTAGGACATTCTCCCAGTGGGTCCAAAGACGCTGAGCAGAACCGGGACACAGCACCTGTTAGCATCGCTGGGGGAAAGAGAGAAGCCTGTATTCCTCATGTCTGAGAAACTTTAACAAACAACAAAACACTTGTTGTCAGGTTCCCCCTACCCAAGATGGCTGTAAACTAGTCTGACCTTCCTAATAATAACAATAATTATTATTATTATTATGACAATTGTCTATTGGATGGGAAATTCTTCTATTGCTACTTGGAATTAATTTCCTGAAAGAGAACTCGTATTTTTAATTACATATTCCTACAAGGTTTTGAAAACCAAGCAAGACGATAAACTGCAGCATAAACTACTAAATCAGTCACACCAAGAGGAATATTACATTTGTTTTTGAGAGTGTGATAGAACCTTAGTCACTAGGCAAAACAGTGACCCCTAAACTGCCTGTACTTTTACTTTCAATGCTGGTTCTGAGAAAAAAACATTAAGAATGAAATAATTCTGAAAGCTGCAGGTGTCAGAATAATTCAAAGACATAAATAACATCAAGCACACGCATGGTTTGCTTCTCACTCTGATAGTATCCACTGGACGTACCAAGCAAGATGGGCAACGCTGCCACAGCACAGCAGCGCAGTGTGAAGATGAGGCGGCTGAGCAGGTCTGGGCAGTCGGGCGTTTCCAGAGGAAGGTAGAAGTAGAGAGCATATAGAATCCAAGGGAGGAGCAGGAGAGCGGCTAACGTTGAGCACAGAGCCGGAACGCGACCACTCAGGCAACACTGGCGGCAGCAGCGACAGCGCCTCCTGTCTGCGGCCCCTGACAAGGTTCCAGACTCCTGCTGTCCCTGGGAGTCCCACATGACCAGCTCAATGCACTCTGGTGGGCTCCGCATCAGTGGGCTTCCCTCATCGACAGTTGAATCGATATTGCTGCATTCCAGTGCGCTCATGCTCTGCGTTTCCCTGCTGATGAGGTCGTCACCCTGGACAGCTTGCAGTGGGAACGTGTCTCCGTGTTCACCGGAGCCTTCTATTGTATGACTGTCATTTGCCATTATGTGCTCTTTGGATTCGTTTTGACTGACACAGTATTTTGATTGCTCTGTGACACTTTCATGTGATTGAATATAGCAAGAATTACTTCCTAAAGATAAAGGGGGGGGGGGGGAATTAATTCTGATTTATTACAGTTCACAACGTTCCCTAATCATAATCAACGGTCAACAGGCAGAAAATTTCTGCAAAATATAAGCATTTACTGTAAATCTATAAATAAATGGCTTACGGTCAAGGTCATCTCCTGCTGTGGAGGGCCCCAGTGAATGCTGGGAACCAGGGGCAGAGTGAGAGGGAGACTGCAACTCCTCCACCGAGGATTCGGGGCTATCTGACACTGGGGCCAGGGAAATCTGGGTGTCCAGATCCAGGAAGGGGGAGAAGGAGAGACGCGCAGGATCAATGTCCTGTAGCTGGTTGATGATGTCACTGATGGACTCTTTAACGCTGTCGAACTCCTTTGTGTCACGGCGGTTGGTGGTGAGATGCCCTGCTGATGTCATTGTTAGAAAACCTAGAGCATGATAAAATAACTGTAAGTATAGTGGTAATCCTTTGTATTTCATATCAAGATCATGTATTAACGTCGGGATGTTCTACCAGTCAAATAGGGTTAGCTCAATGTCAGTGCACAGTGCAGTGAAGCCGTCACATACACAGTGCAGAATATTTATACTGGTACAACGTGGACGTGACAAGGACTTAGATTTCAATGTTAATCGAGTTTCAAACTAAATCACTAGAAAAAGATTGTAGGAACTACGCGATGTAGTTCAATTCAGCTTCAATCGATAAAACTGGTTATTTCATCAATCTTTGTGGTTAAGTTTTTTTTTCCCATCGCGCCTCAAAGACATGCACATCTGGGAATTCAGTTTACACCCGACCGCCGGGCCAGAAGTGGCGGGCGGCTTCTTGGATGACCGAAAGACTGAGAGACAAATTGGCAAGACATCTAGAATCACTGTACAGAAGGGTACACTGTCCAACCATAGCAGAGTGGTACCACTCAATTCCGTAGTTGGTAATTAGCAGATGAAAATAAACGCACAATGATAAGTTTTATGAACCCCTAGTATTTCATGTTTTATTTTTGGGTCCGATAAAGCGAACACATCCATTATTGTAAAACAAATTTATTTAAGTTTGCATAAACACAAAAACCTTTTTTGTTTATAAATTCATTACCTTGCAGAATGGAACGCTAACATTTACCAAACTTGCCAAAACACAAAAACAAAACACGAGAAACCACGGCAGAATTTCTTACAGCTAAACACTAATAAGGAGATGCAATCAGTTTTAAAAAGCAGGGGGGAAAATCCGCATTTAAGAAAATATGTGGTATTTTTCTCTACATAGGCTATAACATTGGCGAAGTAATTATAAAAGCCGTATCCTAATCATTTCCATACGTCTACTAAGCCGTGCACAATAGTCCGGTTAACCATGCGCCACACTTACAAATACTAAGGCAGTTTCGGAACAAAAGTGCTAATATGAATCGCAACAATGCTCTCGGGAAAATTTTTAAGAGCATATGTGGGGAAAATGTAAATTGCAGATGAGACTTTAGTCCACTTACTCGAAAATATTCTGGGCAACCAAAAGCAAGACGAGCAGCGCTGCTGAGGGCGACGCGTTCAGATCGGATCCTGGAAAAGCGGCGTCTAGTCAGACTTCAAAATCTTTTTTGCCCACTTTCCCTCAAACTCTGGGACGCCGAACTTTGAATCAGATTTCAAGTCAGACAAATTACTACGTTTTAACCCCCCGCCCACAGTTTTCCTTTTTTTGGTGCTGAACGTCACAAGAACCATATGGAGTAAATAACTCGGCGGCAGAGTGGAAAAGCGCACAGGACTGTCCAAGAGTTAGTGCCGCGAAACGCAATATTTTATATCACAGCATTCAAAAGCAGGACGTATCACCACGATAATAGTTTACGCATGAATGTTCGGAAGCGTAAGATGCACCAGAAGTGGTGAATAATTTTTAGCAAGACTAGTTTTGTTACTAGTTTTAACGAGCTATAT
>JAODKE010000035.1:842026-852722 GCA_026779605.1 Mormyrus hasselquistii | reverse complement strand
GACTTGTTGCATTTTTACTCTTTTGATTGCATTCAAAGAGTTTTTATAAAAATGAGGTTATCCAAATGGGGACCTTACAATATGTCCCCAAAAGTAAGCAAATTTCAGGCTTGAACACTTCTGGGGCATCTTGGTCCCCAAATGAAATATGTGCCCCCCCCTACAAGGGGGACGAAGGTGGAAGGGGGTAGACATTCAACCTGTGACCAAACAAAAATGTATCCAAGACTTTTGCTGGGCAAAATACCAAGAAGACTGTAAACTTAAAGCAGGGAATATCGAGAAAGAGAGCTCACCTGAAGAGTCGTCTGTCGGGGTCGAGCGTCTCCAGGATCTTCTCTGCATACTCTCTCTTCGCAGATGTATACACAAATATCTGAAAGCCAGAACCAAGTCAGCACTGACAGCAAAACCCAACACAAATACAGCCCAAGCAAGGTCCTCTTCAATAAATGTTTTTAAAAACAAACCAGGTTACAGCACCAAGTTCTACTTCACGGAAAGTGGGGATTATATTATATTATATATATATGTATTTGTGAACGTAGCGAGAGGCTCTCACATCGCAGACTAAGATAATCATACCTCAAAGAGTTCTGACATTCTCTGCAGAAATTCTTTGACATGTGGTCTCAGGATAAGAAAGACCTACACAACAGATTACATGAGTGAAACACAGACAGCAGTGACATGACAAAATAGGTTTTATCCCAGCGGCTTGACTTAACCGTTAAGATGACAGCAAGATAAAGACTTCAGACTAAGGGATTCCATTAATGTCCTTCACATGCCTCTCAAACTGTACTTGACTTTCAAAAGCACTTCTAGGAAAACTGAGCCACTGAAATATTACAGGCTTTAGCAAGACAATGCCTTTTAAACTGCATAGTACGCTTCACAGAAATGCATGAATAAATGCTGACACCAGGTGTTCATTAAAGGGTACTGCAACATAACGTCGTTAAGCTATTACCTGTAGGAGTAGTACAGGAAAAAAAAAATGGTCATTTTAAAGAATCTACAACTACTAGTTACAAAGCCTGCACCCTACAGCTTCTTGCCCAGCAGAGACCGATACTCAGGACAGGGAGGAAAGAGGAAAACATACTTCGTACTTGTGATCCTGAAAATGTGTGTGGAAGGTGTACTCTGCATCCTCGATGATACTGAGCGAACTGTACACAAGCGTTTCCTCCTGGAATAAAGAAACGCACAAACAGCATCACGCACCGAGCAAAGAGCAAATAACTTCAGTCAACATACCACTAAATGAACAGACAGCGGCAGGCAACTTCTCCCAATGATAACCATTTGATAACTTTCGATAAGTGGGAGAGTTAGAATTCTGACTAAAATTTCAGGAGTACATCCAAAACACCACGTGTACCTTTGTTCTACATGTCATGCATCAAAAGCTTAAAAATAGTATGTCAAATAGATACAGAGTAACCCTCAAAGTTTTAGACCAGTATTATATAAAAAACAACCTCCCTGTGTGACCCTACAACAGAAGATGGGAAATCAAACGCATAAAAGCCAGAACAGACCAGATCCAAAACAAGCGTGGCTTCGGGCGTACTCCTCGTCTTCACTGGTATTTCCCGGACACTCAGTTTCGTCAACTGGGACTGTGATGGAATGTTCTTGATGAATGTGTAACTAAAACCCATATAAAGCAGTAGTTAGTGAGTGATTAAACAGTACAGCAATAATTCATTTGTAAACAACTTCTGAAAATCCCTGACAATGCATGCCATTAAATAGGGGTTCCCAACCCTTGGTTAGCAAACCAGGACTGGTCTGTGACTGGCATTTCCCCCAGGTCTGGAATGCTGCCAGTCTAGTGGATGGTTTATTTGAAAAATAAAACTCAGTTTTTTTTTTATGACCCACTCATTTTCACGTTCGAATATGAAAGAAAAAGGAAAATTTTATGAAACTGCCGATTATTCCACCAGCACCAACTTCTCTGGGTCATTTTATTTGTCCGAAAAAATTTTGTAAAAGAAAACTGGTCCATGGACGTTATTAAGTTAGGAACCTCTACCATATAGCACATTGATGAAGGATTATTTAAATTGATTTTACAAATACGGTTCCTGCTAAAGAAAAGGTGGAATTCAAACAGAATCAGACTCACGGGTTAAATACTCTGGCTGGCTCCTCTTTACCAATAAGGTGGAATGCGTCACAGCCAAAGAAACACTGGTCTGGATTCAAGATTTTCTCTTCAGCAAACTTCACACCTGCAAAATCATGGTTATTCAAACAAGACAAAGGTGTTATAATTTTAAAGTTACTTCAACAGATAAAGAATGCCAAATTTCTCCTTTCATAAAACAACCACCATATTCAATTTGGAAGGAAAAAGTCGAAATTGTACCGTGTTACATTGCAACAAGTATGTCATGCGTTCTAAACACGTGAAAATAATTCAGGGAAGAGGAACCTCCAGAGATCTCAACCACAACATGGACTGAGATTGGAATATTTAGATCCTCCATGGAACTAGCTAATTAGCACAAGACAAAGAACAGTTTGAAGGATGCGACATCTGCACCTTTGCCTTCACCTGCTGGCGAAACCTTTCTCTTCGGTCTTGCCTGCAAAATCGAATGATGTGTGACATCATTTTCGCTACACTCTGTGGAAACCACTGCAGCTGCTTCTTCCTTGTCCTGCATACATGGGTACACCAAGTAAATGATACTATCGTATGTAATCCAAAATGCTGTCTTAATTAGGCAAGAACAAAAAAACCCTGTAAACATCCGGACCATTGCAACACACTTAAAATACTGCCATGGTAAATGCTGCCGAAACAGTAAATGGTACTTTACTAAAATAACAAAACAAAAACAAGCGATGCGGCCATTGCAGTTTTGCACCAATGAGATTGCGGGGCTGCGCCTGACGTAATAACCCCCGTAGAAAATATCCGTCGGGTTCGAACTAGGCTGCTATTATACATGTAAACTGCCTAATTGAGGCTTAGGCTCGGTAAGAAACACGCGAAAATAAAGGCAGGCGGCCGAGCTGCGGTGGCTAACGAGCGTGCTAACGGCCAGTCCGACGGCTCCCAGCATCGCACACGTCCTGCCTATTCAGTCACTCCGCTGGTATTCTGATGCCGATGCTATATGGTGTCTATTACACACAAGTTACCCGGTCAGCTACCCGTGCTGCTCCGCCGCGAGTGCAAGACCAGACGGGGGGAGGAAAGCCGCGACCGGTAAGCGGCGTACCTCCGGGTTCAGCCTCACTCTCCTTCGCCGCCGCTGGGCGCTCGCTGCTGCCTTCCTGAAAGTACGACAGTGCGGCGTCCCCGCCACCTTCCGAGGCCGCAGCTTCATTGTCTTCTTCTCTTACCGATAAACCATAAACGCTGGCTGACGCCAAAGGCTAAAAGCAAAAATATGGCTGGTGTTTAGTGGCACAGCTGGCTAGGTCCGCCGTATGCCCCAGCATTCGCCAACTTCCCACCTCGATACGCTGGCAGGCCTTTCAAATCGGCCGGGTTACGCCGCGGGGCGGGGCGGCTGCGTGCATGTCACACCGCCATCGGGCCGCCGTGCGCCCTAACGCCCGCCGCAGCTGTACATAAGGTCTGTGCGTTTGTTTCTTCCTAGATTATATTTCGCGTTAAGTACTTTTACGACGATTCTTATTAGATATATCAACCAGACTAATTATGACTTGGATCAGTGATAAATACGAAGTCTGCTAAAGTTAGCAAAAATTGAACAGGTTGTATTGTCGGTGGTTATACATACAGACTGGAGTTCATTATATATCAAGCTTGGCATTAAATGGTCTGGTTGTACATAAAAGGGATGCACCCTGAACGTGATACTACCATTTAAATTCGCAGTTAAATCATGATCAAGTATTCCCACAGTCCATCACGGTTTTAATAACTATTTTAACACGACTCATACAATTGTGAAGTAAAACAACAAAGCAATCAGAGGTGGAAATTTCAGGTCCAGAAAGTAAAAATCCAGTCCAAGATTTTGTTTCAACCAACCATTTCAGCATAAAGAGTCACAGACACAGAGAACTCAGCTGCTTGGTTGTTAGTGTCAGGAAAACTGCAGTGTTTAAAGCAGCTGCCCTTTAAAAACAGTTCAGTGCAATTAACGTAGAAAATGGCATTATCACAATAAATAAAGCAGTAAAGTAAAAACTGGAGTATAGTCAATGTGTTTTAACGGTATTATGTCCGTGTCTGAATATGCCATGCTTATTTATTTATTTTTAAATAATGACATAAAAGTGCTACCTTAATTAAGTTGGTCAGATCATAACATTTTGCCACATGGTTTTGGGTGATATAGTTCTGTCACATATGACAGAAATGGTTGGCACATGGCTGTCACATATCAGGTCAAGTCGGCCTTTAATGTCATTTTTAATACATAGTACAGTAGAAAGTTAAAAAGAGCAGCCAGTATTTGCCAGATATTCCCGCAGCTCATGCAGTGTTGCTGTAGTCCCTTTCAGCAGCCTTCCTGATAAATCAGGGTTTATACAGGATTCTTACATTTCTTGTTATTTATTTTGATAATTATGTTTGTGTTGTGTTTTTATTATTGTCATTTTATATTTTAGGTGTTTTTATATTTTCTTGTAGTGCACTTTATGTATTGTGGCTTGAAAGGTGCTATTTAAATAAAGTTTATTATTATTATTATTATATGTGTGTGTATGAAGATATACACACATATATAGGTGTGGCCCACATACACACAAAACCCTCAAAAGGTACACAAATTAGCCACATGGTGGCACTATTGCTTCGAAAAACTTGCAACTTCTAACTAGTGATGGCCAAATTAAGCCTCATGAACCATTTGCTGTTTTTTTCTGACCTCACTAGATGGCGCACTCTGTTCAAAAAGGGCACAAAGCATTCCCAAAAGCAATACAAGATCGCCATCGTGTGGAGATCAGAAAATATGGCAAATGATTCACAAGGCGTCATTTGGCCATAGCTACTCTCAACCCATAAAAGTTTGTAAAAAATGTAGTTAGCAAAAATGGCCATAATACTCATGAATGATGCAAATATCAGAAAAATTTTATTGACAATCTTTAGAATTTATTTGGTTACAGATTAAATTCTCAGTTTGTGTATATTAATCTGGGCTTGAATACATGTCTGACAGTACAAAATGTGTAAACCTTCAATGTGTTTTGGTTACAAACCAATGACACATGGACCTTTGTTTAAACCTGAGAACAATAATGCACTGTACAGTAATTTATAAAACAGTGCTGAAAGTGAAAAATGACCTGCTTTCTGAAGCTGTACATTTTTTACACTGCAAAACATCTGGCTGCAAAAGTTTTCCTGGATTGCACAAAAAAGCCTTTAAATTTCCATTTCATTTGGGAAAGTAAAACAGTTCTATTCTCAGAAAGGACCATACGCTTCCACATCAAATCCTAAGCATTCAGAACATGCCATAAAATATAGCTTTTTAATACTGCTTTCTACATCTTCAGCAAAAGATGGCTTCAAAATACCCATTTACTGTTGGTTTTTTCTTTTTGGAACAAGGATTGCTATAAGTCCAAGGTTATAAAAGCAGTTCAGAAATAGTCAGCAAGCTGCACTATACACAATTACTTTTTGAATAAAGTATCACCAAATAAGTTCTGGAAGTAGATCTCTAACACGCAGACTGTCCAACACATAGATTGTGATCTGCGGTGGATCCACACGTCACTCAGTAAGAGCTTTCCACAGCTCTGCACAGCTCCTGGCTTGATGAGGCTTCACTATTATGGAAACTATTCACAATCATCATGCAAGTGCATCACAGGCAAATGAAAAAGTCTTTTCCCGGATTTGGGTTTCTTAAAGAAACGTAAACTCTTGTAACCTTTGCTCTACCTCTCTAATGATGCCTCATTTCATTTTTTTTGCATATAAGTTTTTTATGTCAGAAGATAGATTACTCTAGAAATGCATCTTTTACAAAATACATATGAAACCTTTGCTGGGTTAATATAATGAAGTTCAAGGACAAAACTTTATTTACAAAATAATGCTCATTTATTCATTTTAAAAAGCCACAAAGCTTAACTCAGTTTTTTATAAGGGGAAACAGTATTATGAATTGTCACAGCAAAAGGCATTTTATCATTTAATAAGCAAAATTTAAGGTAATTTTTTCCCCCAAAAACTCTCTTGCAATAAACTACTGTTCCAATAACTAGTTTTAAACACGACAATGTAAAGTTTTTTCCCCAGCACTTGCAATTCTAGTAGAGTACCTAGTAGGAAAGATATTCAGCACTTTCTCTTTAAAATGGAAGGAGAATTAAGCTCTAAATCAAATAACATTCACAGTGGTGGTTTCTTTCAGACGGCAAAGTCAAACCAAAACGTCATATTCTTTAAGGCTTCAGAGAGTGAGTTTGCTTTGTTAGTCTCTGGTATAGTAAACATTGATTTTTACCATTGTGGTTAGTACATCTGCCAAGTGTGATAAAAAAAAATGCCAGATAATTATTGCAGCTGCTACAATGTAAGTTAGACATGGATCAGTAACTGAATAAAACACCATAGAAATGCACAGAAATACATTTTACAGCCATTATTGCCATGTTTGAATTAAACACTTTAAGACAATTATAGTTTCAAGATTGTCCTCCAAAATAATGTGAGTGGAATTTAAAACACAAGACCCCCCATATTCCCACAGCATGCAAACAGATTCTTCCTGAGCCACTTTATGGTGTCACTTTCACTCGATTATGATAACATGCTGTTATCTCTTAGCCTTGAGAGCAAAAAAAGAAAAAAACAAAAAACAAAACACTGAAACAGTAAAAATCCATCGTTTAACCTTATTCCTTATTTTTCCAGCAATTGGACAAAAAAAGCTATAGCCTACAAGCAACACAATACATAAAAGCAGAAGAACAGCAGAAGATAAGGTTTCATAATTTGCATCAGCACGTCTAATTCATGCAAACAATAAAACAGGTGTGGTTGTGCCTCACTACCGTCATATCATCCTTTGTTGATGCAGTGCTGTTTTGAATCCACAGGGGGGCAGTATTGAGACCTGCAATTCTAACCTGGCAGGACTAACATCAAACATGTGTAAAGCGAGTGCATTTTGTCAATAGAATGGCCCGGGCAAAAGGAATTCAGCCTAAAGGCCACTTTCCAGGGGTGTGGCAAAAGGCAATGAGAGGAAGCTAGTTAGTATAAAGAGATTGGCTGCGAGGATCTCGGCGCGATATTTGTGTAAAGGGCTTCTGACTATCAAACACAGACAGTTTAAACCTTCCTATCAATATTAGTAGGAAAGACCAAAATTAAATTTAGATATAAAAAAAAAAAAAATCAATATTGACAAACAACACATCAATAGTATAAATGGAGCGAAATCCATTTCCAGAGTCTAAAAACACCCTGACGATATAATGGGCTTAAAATAGGAGAATTAAAACCCCTTCAAAGTAGCACCAAATGCTGTAAATGCCCCCACAACAGACCTGATACAAGGGGGAGAATCCTTGATCTCCGTCTCCCATTATCAATAAATTCAGGAATAATAATAAAAAAAAAACTACTTTTTTCACACATTTCATTCACCAAAAATAAAACTCGTTGCAACCATATTCAGTTTATTTATTATACGGCTCACTGTGCTTCAGAACCATCCTACGGTGTGATTGGAGCAGACAACTGCATGATGTTCCCGTCTGCTAAAGCCTGTCTATGTATTTCATTTTGTGAGGTAGACAAAAGCTCATATATGAGAAATCGACTTCAGTAAATATAACCATGAGGTATTCAGTGTTGTAACATCCCCTGATAAACATTAAGGCATAAAACAGCATTTTCCCTGAGAGCACTCAATAAAAGGTACATAGTTTTTGGATCTGGTGTTATTTACTGAAGCTGGAGTAACAGCTTTGGCCTTCATAATAACAACAAAGACATTTCTGAATGTTCAGCTTCGGACACTTCAGAGAGACACGGAGCTATCCACCTGCAGCTGGACGAGACCTTGCAGAAAGCTGGGAGATCAGAAGGTCAACCTGAACATCAGTACTGACCTAAGGGACAGGGTTAGTCACTCAGCATACTCTCATTTATTTCTTTTTAATCCAGGACAATAAAACATAAACGCGTATCTTACAGTAAAGCAAGCGCCAGATATTTAACCCCAAATGGAGCAAAATCAACAATGAGGGGAATTTAAAGGAAGAAAACAACATTAGCAATTTGTTGTGTCTATAGCGATTCAAATTTACCAAAATTTTACAAAACCTCATTTAGCTCATTGCTAATAATGCAGCCCCCCAGAATGGAAAAAAACAATGCAAGAGAAGATAACAAAATCACTCAAAAAATCTATTTATTTGATTAAATAAATGCTGCTTTTCATATTGGGCTCTACATAATTACTTTGGAATTTGCTATAGTATTTAATGACAACTTACCAAAATACCCCAAGATTCTGATCAGGAGTAGACTAAGATGAATTGATATATCCAAATATCACATTTTTTAATTTAAAAGAATAAAACAGACTTTAGATTTTTCTTGCATTGCTCTTATTTTCTGTCTTTCAAATCTGAAACTTTAAGAGTTTTCCTATATGATATGGTTAAAAGTTATGAAAATCACCCAATAAAACTGCCACACACAACTGTACTGAACCAATCAAAAAGCACCTCAATCCAATAGATCATTCAAGACAAAGTCCGCAGTAAAATGGGCAAGTGTTTACACTTCCCCGAAGTACATAATGTTGCACATTTATGTGCCGAGTGACTCCTATTCACCAAAAAATATTCCAATTCCGCAGAAGGAGACGCACCACATGAGATTCTCTTTACTTTTGCGCAACAGTCCAAATATCGGCAAAAAGAAGTAAAGTATAAATTCTTTACTGAGATTGGATAATCAATTTGAAACTCACCATAAGACACTTCTCCCACTTTAACATGTACACCACAATAACTTAAAAATGCAAATACACTTTAACCAGGAGTAACAACAGATTACCCTATTTCTGCCTCCAAAAATCATCCCAAGTTAAAAATGTTTCTTTAAATTAATGACTGATTTGTGCTGTTGTCTACTTTAGCCGAATACTCCAAAGCAAATCCGTCCTATATTGAAGTACTTGGTGACAAAAAAAAAGAATTCTTATTCTGATTCTGATTCAGATTCAAAGAGGCGAAGGGAAATATTTTATTATGAGAATGTTGCACACAATACCATACATTTACAGCAGCAACATTAATCAGGATTTAACTACAGAAATATGAGCTCCAAAGATAATAGCCAAAAGCTTTTGTCCCGGAATGGTAAAACGTTGAAATAAATTCTAATAATATTTTCCATATAGAATAGTGAATCAGTAGAAAATTTAAAATATCTTTATTGCACCACCAGGATTGCCGTCCATATATGTTGTCAGGTTGATAGTGTTGCGGAATTTGAAGTGACAGAGTGGATGAACAGTGAGGTATTTCAGAGTTTTAACATAAAGCCTTTTTGTAACAGAAAACCCATGAGGGTCCTTCTTGTAGCAATCGAGGAAACCAGCAGAATTTTGATATTAGTGTGTCAGTGTACGAGCTTAAGGGACTGAAGGCTGCGGCAGTTTCTGAGCTGCACTGTCTGAATGGTTATTCTAAGCACACACTGTTAAAGCTTCAAGCCTGAAAGACAACCATGAAGCCAACAACCAGCAACTGATACACAGCAAAGAGAAATATCATCAAAATGACTAGAAACAAAGCAGTCAAATGAAGAAAGCCAGTTGAAAAACATTTCGCAAGCGCACCAGTGAGTGGCTTCATTTTCTGACAAACCAGGCAGCCGAGCGCCTCCATTGAGCCCATCTGATTTAACGCAAGGCCTCACTGTACCACACAAGCCTGGGGATCAAAAGATATATTCTTTCTGAGGCGGAGTGAGAAAAACCTAAATCTTATGCAGGTAATCTTGCAGACATGCCGTAAGACACGGAACACTGCATTAAAAGCAAAGCTCTGTATTACGCCACATTAAACTGGTCCGTTTGCATACCAGAACACCACCGAGGTCTGTTCTCTTTCAGCACGCCTACTCACTGACATAACTGAAAACATGCCACAATTACTTAGGCTACATTTCCACAAGTTATTCTTTGGCTACTGCAGTAACGAAGGAAGCTCACCAACCTACTGCTCATCATAAGCTCTCTCTCTCTCTCTCTCTCTCTCTCTCATCATGCCAGGTCTTCTGCTGCAATCCAGCCATGAAATCATATGGTCTCACACATCACAGGCAAAAGAAAAAGGAAAGGGAAAAGTCCAACAGCCCTGCACACTTCATTGCCACGGGCCCTTGCCCACTGAGCCCCCCCAGGGAAAACAGTACATGCAATATTCAGCCAGTTAAATCAGTGAGAGCTCACCATTCTGGATTTGCAGAACTGAGGTATTGTGGTATACACATGAACTCCAGTTACGGCACTTCGCCCACTACGGAATATTTTCAGATTAAATAAGCGATAAAAGGCCAGAGATGCTGGACTGTTACTACAGATGAGTAAGACTAGCAAAACCTACAGATTAATATATTCCTCGCAAGCTGAGGTCCAACACCAGAGACAGGGTTAAAAGATCAAAACAAATCTGCCCTTTGTTTGTTTACATACTTACTTACTTAATT
>JAODKE010000035.1:776094-821143 GCA_026779605.1 Mormyrus hasselquistii | reverse complement strand
CCCCACCCCCAGAGAGTGCTATCGAAACACTAAACGTTGATCATCAGAATACATTCCTCTGCAACGCGCTGCTGGTCGCGGGCTGAGGCGTCTGACACGCTCCTTTAACGCGTTACTCATTATACAAGCTTCATCATGCAAAGACACTGGGTCTTTAAGAGGGAGAACCGCACCACATACCCACGTTTCCATTCCACATAAGTCCGTCATGAAGAAAAACTCATTTTCCTCAAAATGTAGATCTGGACATCAGACGCTGTCTGAATCGCCACCCCTGTCAATCAACTAAAAATATTTCACAATTGACGTAACTTACAAAGCGCGAACAATTGTAGACTGTAATAATACAGCATCTATTCGAGAAGAAGTTGTTGCAGTTGCCGCGCATGTTTTTTGTCATGGCTCCTTCTCTGGCTGTGTGTTCAAGATTACGCTGTTGGATAAAAACAGTCTTTGGGGCTGATTAAATATGCAAAATTTAAGGTTGTAGTCTCTGTACTTCATAGGACTTGCATGTGGATATTTTCTTTTATGAACAACAAAATGAAGAAATAAACCTAGTATATATTTTTAAGTTTTGATAATTCCATGCATTCCATCAAGCTGAACGCTTGAATTACCGTTTTGAAAACCTGGGAACACCACGTTTTCAGTGACCTGTGTATGAAAAGATTCCTACAATGCTCTTCTTACGAAGGCAGCCTCTCCAAGCCCTTAAGTAAATTCTAATACAAGATATTTCATGAACTTGGCAAACAAGTTTGACTGGACTTGCTGTAATCTTTTGTGTTGGCCAACTGAAATTTGTAAACGTGGTTGTGGGTCACATTAATATTAACCGGAAAAAAATCTAAAGTGAATGCAAATTTAGTAATCATTGTAAAAGTATACATTTAAAAAAAAAATAATCTTTTTTTTTCCTTGAATAACATTTTTGTATAGACGATAAAACTTAATATAAATCCTTATAATTTAGTATCATGTTAAAAACGGCCAAGTGGATTTTAGAACTTATTTTAATCTATCCTGTTTTATACCCACACTGAATATAGAAATACATCTAATTTATCATTTTAGACTCAATACACCTAGACACCCACACAGAAAATTTAAAACTGAAAAAATAGTTTTGAAGACTAAAATAAATATTACAATACCACTCTTATGATCACAACAGAAAGCACAAACAAATGTATTGCATATATGAATAACGTTTTTTGTATTATTGTTGAATTTGTATTTTGTGAAATATACCCTGACAGATTTTATTTTCCCCAATTGTGTGAGGTTGGGGGTTCAAATCCCACCTCCGCCCTGGGTGAAGACCACACGTTCTCCACATGCTAGACCCCACGGCTTCCAGCGGCCTAAAGACACGCAGTCTGACTAGCAAACCTTTGAAACTGCCTGTGGCATAATGCGTCTATCTGTACTGGGGGGGGGGGGGCATCCCATGCAGGTCGCCCCAAGCTTCTGCCATATGCTGCCTCAGATAAGCTCCTGGTGAGATTTCTCCTACATTTTTCTCACTTTTTAAATTTTTCACTCCCATGATGCCAGTGGTATAAGTGACACATTCCTTTCATTTATTAAACAGTCATTTAAAACTAAAAAAGCCTCCTTCTTCGCCTGAGAGAGCCACTACTCAAATGACTACACCTGCAACAGTCCAGCCCTTTCGCTATTATGTATGACATCACGCCGAGTGACTCTGACGCGTACCGGCACTGACATCCTGGACCATCCTCAGAATGACCAACTTCGGCCAAGCATGCTTGTCTCTCATATGTATTATTGGAGTCGAATCTTTAAGTCATTTGCTCAAGGAGAGGTCCTAACCTTTTCTGACGGTGGGTAAAAATGGCTTGACTGTTACAACGTCACACTTGATGATCGAACGTGATCTTACATACATTTTCCCTTCGGAATATACGAGGAGGTGTCAGTGGTTATACACTGGGCCTCCACACACTGGTCACAGATGGAAAAATCAATAGGAACAAAGACGGTGCTCATTGACAGGTGATGTCTCCTATTGAACATGTGCAGACTGCCATGGCGGAGCGCTACAGAGTATTCTGAAGATTCCCCTCCCCCAACCCAATTGAAAGGTTTCCTGATCGCTCAGAACATCTCATAAAAGGCACGTTTCCCCTAAAGAAGTATGCATCGTAAATTCATAAAATTACTTAGAAATATGACTATTCGTTTCCTTTGGTTCTTAAATTCTAATATCAAATATTAACTCAAGCAAAGATTATATGGCTGGCGAAGACCCGTCTAGCCTTTGATGAGCTGGACTGTAAATTGGTGAACTCCGTATTTGTAATATTAAAAACCTCATGCACCTTTGTATAGTTTTTTTTTCTATTATTGAGTCATATCAACTAAGTACATTTGAGTTTATTGAAGTGCAGAGGGGTCGCACGTGAGCTAAAACCTGCTTATCATAGTTTTTAAGTAAATCATGGTGTAATTTTATCAATTCTACAATTGTAGTTCATTAAAGTGAAAAAAGTCTCATAATGGACAAGACAATGAATTATTTGGTTTTCTTGAGTAAAAATGGGAAAAACCAACTAAAAAACAAGAAGCAGCAGCACGAACTAACCGTCGATGATTCGTGTCACCGGATGTAATGGAAAAGCTACATGTAGGTTACGTGGTTGACTTTCTAATAAGCTAACATGCTTTTAAAAAAAAATATAACAAATATTTCCCCTAACAATGTTTCATATAGGAATTAACCCCGTTAAAATTCGGCGGGATGCATTTTTGGCAAGTTATATTTTGATGACATTTATCCAGCCTATTCGTAGTACAGTCAATCGGACGCATCATTTTCTATGCCGTTTATGTCTAAATCTTGTTTCATACTTTACGATTAACAGTAAATGATGCATAAATGTGAAAATGGGGCACATTTTTTAGCAGTCTGCGCCCTGTAACGTGTGTACCTTAAGTATATATCAGATCTAGCACTTTATTGAAATTCTAAAACGAAAACAAAACGAAATCTTACAAAACCTACAGAAGTTCACAATATGAAACCAGACGAAATCCATTCGTGAATGATTTTGATGCTAATTTTAAGTTATAACAAAACAGACGGGAGAAAATAACAGAGATCAGTTTTAAAGTGAAATGAAATAATAAACATCGAAAGACAATCATCCAAGCAATGTATATTAAGAGAAATTAACTTAGAAAACACTTGTACAGAATGAAGCGCTGGTGGAAGCTAAACGTGAATCAGTGCTACAAAATTCCATTCCGGCCACTTTCAACGTGCACGTTTACGAACTGCAAGTGGAATGTGTCAACATTTTGAACATTTTTTTAAAAAAAATAAGGACAAAACAAGCACAGAAAGGCAAGGATCGAAAAGAGCATTAACCGTGTCTCGTTTTTTAAACATGCCGAACATAAGGCGAGAGAGAGAGGGGGGAAAAAACTCACCACATCAGCTTCCGTTTTGTTTTTGTACTCTTGGGAACCGGAAGAAACATTCCTGATTTGTGCGTCAATGTAATATGATTATTAAATGAATATTTAACGTGAGTCAACGAAGTATAATTCTGTCCTGATCGTATTATTTGTATTCGATTGCAATCATCTAATTCGATTTCAAAGTATGGCTCTATTTAGACGTAACATTGTATCCTTGCCTAATCTAAGGCGTGCTCACGATCCTCGAGTCAAATCATTGGTTGACAAACAGCGATCAGATGCAAATTCCTAACCTCTGAATCAGAGGGGCCAGCCTACCCCAATAAAAGGGATTATCAGCAAACAACACAGTTTTTCAGTACAGGCAAACGGCCAAAATGTTATTTTAAGATGTCGACGACTTTCATTAAACGATGTTTTGTTAAAAAAGATTTCCTTAAAGTGTACTCTGATAATATAAACATAATGGTTGTTGTAGCTGCGTCGGAGTCGACCCTAGCCATAGTTCAAAAATTTCACATGCACGTTACTTGACAGATTCTCCCTTGTTTGTAAAGCGTACGTATCCGGTACGTACCCCATGTTGAGCATTTGGCGACGTTCCCTGAGATATGAGCCCTTTTAACCTGGTGGTGGGTGAGTGTCGCCAGCGTTATGTGCAGTAGTGTAAAGTACACAGAGTAACTGATGAATGAATGATTGAAGAGCTTACGTGCGCACGCGGTTGCGTTTTGCCTATCAAATTTCTCTGGTTATTTTGAGAGAGTGTCTAATTTTCAAAGTTGTCGAAATGAATAGTCAGTGTGTAAATTTTACATTTGAAAACTGCAAAATCAATTATTTCTGTCTACATGCATTACCATATAATGTGCAATTGGCATTCATTACTTAGGCCTACTAGTCTTTCATGCGTACTTATTCTTTATATCCAAGAAATACATTTTTTACATACAATTTGATTATTGTGGAATATACGGATCACGCCATATAAACCTATATTTAACAAATCTGTCACGGGAACATGTAAATGCTTATGAAAAACCGAACTAGGCTTATATCCATAACCTGGCAATGGTAAATTAACTAACGTTAAGTAGAAAATGTAGAGTAGAATGTTTTAAAAGAAACTTCATAAAACATTCATGAAGTGGCTAGAAATATAACTACTAAATATAAAAATATATCACATTAGAGTTCTGTTAAATGTAAAAATATATTTAGAACAATTAATAATTTAACTACTCAACGGCATAAAGAATCTGCCCTATACACACCTATACTGTAATAAACACCTAAAGCAAAGCCCATTATTGCCATAATCTGCCTTTTATAGGCTACCATTATTCTTAAATAATATAGCTATTGATCATTGCCGTTAATTCACACGATATTTTGGAAAAATTATTTGACTTGTCTATAATAATAAACTTAATGACAGCGTGCATTCGCTTAAGTGTGTTTTTTTGCCACGTCACTTATTCACTATAGCAACTTGGCCACCTATAGCATGTGTGTAGTACACGATACGTCAGTGACGAAGACGTTTGATATACAATAAACTGTCGATGACCAACAGTATTTTAAAACATTTTAAGTATTTGAGAAATAATTACAGGTCAAAGAAGAAATATCATTCAAGTACATCATATAGAACCACCTGAGCTAATATATATATATTGATGCATAATTTCTAAATAAAATGGAAAAAACAGAAGTGAAATACAATAAATGTTCCTATTGAAACTTTGAAGATTGCCTCAAAGTAAAACAAACGCTTCTTAATAGGGCAGCGCCATCTAGCTGAAACATCGGGTATCAGGTCCCGGATTCCGCATTACCCGTGGTTATCGTATTAGCCGCTTATGCATCAAGTATTGCATTTTCAAATTGTTTATCCGATGTCCACATTAACCTAGACTGACATTTATATGCATTCTTCTTTGTATTCTGCGTTTGTTTAGTTAGTGGGACCTGTGTACCAAATGTTTTGCATGACTTCCACAGACAAAAGTTCCAGAGAAAATTATTTGACTTAAATGAAAAGAATGACACAGGGAGTCCACCGTCGATGTGTATGTCTAGAAAGGTTCAGGTTATTTTGGTTTGAAATTTCTGCGTATGTGAGATTGCTGTACCTGAGTGGGCACACTTAGAAGACATCACTAATCTTATCTATTGGGAAATGTTGTGATTATTGCAACTGACCTGAGCTTTAACTGTGAGGAAGGAGTCATGTTAGCATTCAGGTTCATTTATATTGCACTTACCTACCCATATTCCAAAGGTAACTGCCATGGCAACAGTGAAATGAGCACTTTTTTTTTTTTTTTAAACGATTTGTGGTCAGTGAGCACCAGCCAGCCGTCTCATCCATCCATCCACTAACTGCTTATTTTGGGGTGCTTTTCACCGGATTGTAGTTGGGATTTTGTGACTGAATGGGTCCAACTATGCAAGTCGCTAATGGGCCCTTTTGGGTTCCTGGGGAAAGGCACCCTGTTCTGGGGGGGGGGGTCACCTGGAATCAGAAGTAACTGCCTGTCTCCTGCAATCTCTATGCTCTCATTAAAAAGTTATTTAATTTTTTAGCAGTGTATTTTAATTCACAATCACACCCTTAGATGTTCATTTTAGTGTCCAGATTACAAAAGAGGCTCGATGAATGTGAACATTCAGCATCCAAGCACATGTATATATCAGCAGTATAAATTTAAATAATAATGATTAAATAATAATTAAAAAATTATTTGTGTAGAACTGTAGCGCTGGACTGTCTCCAGGTTTAAGATTAGTACGAAAAAAATAAATTATCTGATATTGTCAGGTTCTGTTATACTTTTCATTTTCTTTAATTTTAAAGGCTAATTTGGAAAATTAATATAACAGCATGAAGTGTTCAAATATTTTCTGAATATGTATTTTTGTGACAAGTTTAATTTTATGTTTTTGTAGTGGATTTTATGTTGAGTGGTATCGCGCTGCTTGACCGCGCCGGGTGCGGACGCATACACCTACCCTCATTTCAGGAAACCGTGTCACTACTGAAACAAGTCATTTTTAAAACAGAAGTCACTCATAGGTCATTTCAGGCTCCATATCAGCTTATGGTGATATTCTGACAGTGCTTCTCACATTTAGGTCATCTTTTTCAAACATGACTATCTCAGTGAGTTCTCTGGTGAGAGAGGGGTCAAGTTAAGAAATGGTTTGAATGAATGAATCACTTCTTGAGTATGCTGTCACACATATGCTCTCCGATCTCTCCCAATACTCCCAGCGTCCTCCTCAGGGACCTCGAATACAGCTGCAGTAAACACAGCACACAGCGCAGTGTTCCTGACCATAAACAAACATTGAAATGTTGACAAAAGCCAAACATGACAAAATTAACCTTTTTAAATCCAGGGAATATCACTGCACATTGTGTCCTTTCTAGCCTAACCATCAATAAATCCTCATTGCATCACATTGACAGAAATCCTTTATAATCTTGGCTGAAAGACACTGTCGAACTGACATACACGAACCACGGTGAGAGGTTTGGGGGGCGGGGGCGCTGCTGTTACTTGCATCTGTCAATAGCTTCTTTAGCACTGACACTGACAATTTATTTTGACTTCTGAAATATTTTATTTACTGATAAATTACTCAGGACAGATAAACATTGGTCTACAAAAGGGGGAAGAAAAAAAAAAAAAAAAAAAAAAAAAAAACATTGGACATCTGACAATACATTAACCACAATGTTCTCATTTATCGCTGACGTGAAATCATTTTAAGACGCTTAAGTTACGTAAATGAACACCCACAATAAATTAAAACCCAACGCTTATTTCATACACAAGAGATCCTTTATATAATGTACCAATGGTGCCGATACTATGTGGATTGATGATGCAACAATGTTTGGCAAAAAAAAAGTGCAAATTAGAATATAGTAACATGCTTAAAGCTCATACCTGCAAGTAGCATTATTAAAAGACACAAGTATGGCTGAAAGAAGAAACTGCACCTAAAAACTAAAACGTCAGGAAACCATGAAGTACGTTTTGTATTTTTAAACCTAACAGCATGAAGGTAAAGTTGACATGCCTTTAACTTTGGTTATTTAGACCACAGGGCGCTGACAGTTCACAAATCTTTCTGAATACTAAACAATCAATTCTTTCAAAATCAGCTCTATTAAACACAACCACATTTAATAACATCCAATCAACGGTCATGGGACATGCCTCTGAAAGAAGACAAATGGGGCAACTGTCGACTCTTTTTGTTTGCAGTGAATAAGCGCAGTAGAAAAAGGCAGCTGCACGGTATCGCTGGGACTTTTAGGAGCTCGAGCAGGAGAGCGATCTTAGCAAAGATCTAAAGGTGTTGGACACCACAATGATTAGAGGTTTACAGCCAGCTCATACCACACGCCTCTGAACTACAGTGAAGCAGTCGTTAAGGCCACAAGGTGATCTAAACATTTTATGTATTATAATTGTGTGTCCAACTGCATCTGGAAGGACAGTGTGTGTATGTGCGGTATTTATAAACCATACACATGTGCGGCCATCTTTTTACAGGTAGAACGTAAACAATACATTCACGCGTGTGTGCATGTACGTAAAACTGCCGATGCAGTACCTGGATCTCAATTTCATGATTAAATCTCTGGGACAAGTGCTTATTTCCTGTATTGGATACTAAAGACTGCATTAGAAACCCAATGATGTAACACACTGAGCTGTCAGTGTCAGCTGTGATTTAAAAAAATAAAACACAAAAACAGGCTGCGCACGCAGCAAAATAAAGCACCACATGGGGTATCTGGGTAAACAGCTGTACAAGTTTTACATTCACTTTCATTAAACGTAGAACTGGCAGACAGACGCAGAGTCTGTTCACGGCTGCTTTCGCTGCAACACAAATTATTTCACAGACATCTGAGAACGATGCGAGCACCATGTGTTAATGTCACAAGATTTTTAGAATTTCTGCCTGAGAAGATACAGCTGTTTCACCACGATTCCAGTCAAAAAGGCAAACCAGGTTAAACCTAAAAAGGTATTCGTAGTTTAGGTTATGTGATATTTTAACTTCAAAATTACCATTATGCAGCATAAAAACAATTACAATTCAAGATTAAACTGTTTTACAAATCACAATCATACTTGGTATTACCGTCTACAGTTAAATTAAATTTAACCTCACTTTAAGTCACTTTAAGTCAAATTTTGGAAATCACTGCCATCATGTTTTCCCAAACTCATCTGCAGATGGGAACAGTGATTGTGTAAAGATACACTGACCAGATGACAAAATTAAAACACCTTCCACCCACTGAAAAACGAGACTGAAGAAACTGGAGGTTTTCTATGACTTGTAATAATGTAAATTACCCTTCACAAAAAACATACATGAAGTCTGCTTTGGACAATCACATTTGTGCGACTTATGCATGGTTCTCACCTGCTGGCAAATTCAATTAAAACTTGTTAAATTTATGTCCCATAGAATGAATAATTGAATGGACTGTGTAAAAGGTGACTGGCCTCGTTTCCCCCCATCCATGGCTGAGAGCTTCCTGGTCAAATCAAGAAGCCAAGATCCCAGGGAACAAGTGCCATCTCTTTGCTCCAAACACAAGTGACAGGCGATTATTGGTTTAACAATCTGTGAAATCGGTGGTGGCTGTCAGGCCGCTTTCTGCCCTCAGCTCATCTGCTCCAGATAGGCGGACAGCAGAGGCGTCGGGGGTGAAAACTCCTCCTGTTTGTTCACAACCCTGGTTTGACGATCACCGTTGTGGTTGACACCTAAATTATGCGAGAATTATGGGGGGGGAAAACAGGGGACTTTACATAAAAGTATGGAATGTTAAAGCGCTTTTCCAGTTCACAAAATCAGGCATTACAGCACTACAAAAACATTTGTGATGGTGTGACCACTGATAGCTACGACATGTCACAATCAGGTCAGAATCAATTCGATACATACAAGCGTGTGTGTGTGTGCGCGCCTCTCTTGCTTCTGCTCCATTGGAAAGATCAAGCCTGATCTAAAGGTCACCTGATACTTAACTGGTCCCAGTTTGGGTGAAATGGGAGGAAAAAATCATTACTCCCTAGAAAACCTATGGTTGATCTTTTACTTGAACCGGTCAATTCTATCCGGCAGGAATAATTCTGAAATGCCAGACGGAACACAGTCAGGGTACAGAACTTACTTGCGGACACAAGGTCCATGTACTGGCAGACGGCGTGCAGCAGCAATCGCTCATAACTAGTCAAAAAAAAAGAATGGCACAACCGAAATAGGACTGTTATAAACAAGAGGAAATGACTTTCATTTACAGGCTATCGCTGACTCACGACTAGGTTACATTCTAGCAGACAGGCCGTATATCAGAATAGGATAATCGCACCAACGTTTAGGTGTGAAAATGAGGGAGGACTGCCATTCAGGACAGGACTCTCCCACAGTAACCTCCATATGGTACGGAGCACACACTAGGTTAACAGTGCTGCTTGGCGACAGCCGGCCGAAATTAATTTGTAGAAGACATTTACTTATGTTTGAGTTGTTGTGAGTTACATGGTTGTAAGTCAGGGACAGTCTGTATCTCCGTGATCCAACATTACAGCACTTATCTTTACGTACAAGACTGAGTACTGACACATTGACAACAGCATGTAAACACACCTGCTGGCCAGTTTTGTGGTGTAAACAGAGCGAGGATGAGCCACGAAAAAGCGCAGCAGATCTTCTTCAAGCACCTCCAGCATCCCCTTTGCAGACCGAGGAAACGTGATCATTTAGAAGGAAGCATCATCATTTCTGCAGAGCGACCGCAGCGCCGGAAACACTGCGTCTCCTCGGCGCAGAGCAGCACTAACCATGGGGACGTGTCGCCTCCTGAGTGCGGTGCGAAGCCTCCGGTCGATCCGCTGGAAGCAGTCCTGAGCAGTGTGGGCTGGATCCACTAAGATTTAGCCAATAACCCGGGATTACTTCATGGAAGACACGCTCACTCATTCTCTGTGATGCATGCCTGCCTGCCGACTCACAGCAAACCATCGGAAACTGGCTTCACGTGCCTGACAAGTCCGCTAACGTGGACAGCAGGTCCTACTTATGCAAACCATCTGGGAGTGAGTGAGAGGCAGGACTTACATTCTCTCTGATCCTTAGGAAGCCTCTTTCCTGCATTCACCTCCAGCAGAGCCAGCAGCTTGTCCTGCTCATCTCCGGAACGATTCATAAAATCATTCCATGACTGAGATGAGGGGGGGGGGGGGGGAAACAACATCAGGTTAGGGCTGGGCGATATAAACAGCATGCGGAATTATCGCGATACAAAAACGTAGCAAGAAAACGGGCAACTTCAACTGTCAACAAGGATTACTGCTTGATACTTCAGCCTATCGCATCACAGAAAGAAACTATTCCGACCAATCGTATGGTAGTCTTAAGGACGGGTGACCGACTCCCCAAAAACTGCACGGTGAAGATACCGAGCGTGACGTATGCTAATGTTTTGGTAACAGCATGAGAGAGATAAGGCTCCCTCAGAGGAAGCTTCAAATGTCAAGAAGGCGGCGACGGCTCAGCAGCCACGATAATAAGATAAAGTACCAAGACGCTGCAGTGTAGGTGCTGCAGTCTATTTTGCAGTTTAAAGTCTGAAACACAACAGACTTATGGTGTGCGGTGTAAAAAAAAAAAAAAAAAAAAAAAAAAAAAGAGATTCAGTGTCCACATGGGGAAGAGAGGTGCCTACCTGGATGTAACTGCTGTTGGTACAGGCCTCTGTGAATATGGACGGGGCTGCGGGCTCTCTGCTTGTGTCTGAGTCATCTTTGGTTTGCTCGTCCCTCTCCAGCAAATTAGCCAGATATCGAGCTGTTTTGTTGCAGAAAAGTCAAAAAAAAAAAAAAAAAAAAAAAAAAAAAAAATTCCAGCCACCTTAATTATACACGAGACCCAGGTCACTGATGTGGACATCTACAAAACAAAGCCATTACAAAAATTCATCCATCCATACCCATTGCAGGGCTGCAGGGATCTGGAACTCCCAGACAACACAGGGCACAAGGCAGGGGTACGCCCTAAATGCGAGAGCATGCACACTCACACACTTACTGACCATTCAGAGATGCCAATTAACCTAACTGCATGTTCTTGGACTGCAGGAGGAAACCAAGGTAGCCAGAGAAAATCCACACAACACAGGAAACAGGGTGGGGGTACAACAGTCCAAATTTTGCTTCCTCTCAGCTCTCAGCACACCTGTACCAGGTATTCTGTGCTCCTGATTGGTTGGTTGGGAGTTGGGAGGGAGCAAAAACATGGACTGCCTCGGGTTCCCTCAGGACTGGATTGGAAGACACTGCAGTATCGTACAGCAAAGATGGAGGCGAGCACCATGCCACAGTGCAACCCTGACGGCCGTTTCCAAAGGTGCTCAACTTTAACATGTAAAACAGCATTTACAGCAAAACAGGCAGGCGCAGCTTACAGTTCTCCTGGCGCTGCAAGCTCTTCTTGCCTTTGGCCCGTGGTATGAGGTCCGAGTTGCGGATGGCCTGATTGATGAAGAACTGCTTCTTCTTGGCCGGCGACACTCGCTTGGACGGGGAGCTCGGCGCAGAGGCGCTGCGCTCGGCTACCAGGCTGGGAGGCATTAAAACACACCGGGGCGTCACACTGCATCCGAAAGCGCCTGTGCTCCACACTAACGTTACGGGCCGTAACTCCAGCCGTCTTTGATTTCATAACCAAACTGCTTTGGTTTACATTTAAAGAGATGTTAGGCAACTGAAAGCTTTCACTTAAAAGCGTGTTCGATTAAGTGTCAAAGCGACGGCAGCTCGGGGTCTGTGTTACATTATAAAGCGCCGCTTGATGCTCTGTGTAAGAGGAGATGCATCCTGACCCTCAGCGCCAAGCGGACACTTTACAGGACCGTACCGGCCTCTGGCTCCCCCAAACAACACCGTCCCTCCGTGACCCTTATTTTATCGGATCTTGGTGTTGTAAGCTAAAGCCGCAAAGCTCGCAGCATCACGGACTGGGTACAAAATGTCGGACGTGCGAGGCGGCCGGCGTTACAGTCTCCAGAGCAAACGCCGCAATAGGCACCTCGGGCTCCCCGGAGAGCCAGAGCAGACACCGCAGAAATAAAATAAGACGCCGAGATGGCCGGCTAATGTCAGCCAAGTAAAAGGTTACAGGGTGTAAATCTGAAAGTAATTAGCAACATAAACCGCCACACTAATAAATACACCAAACACGGACCTGTGAGCTGAAATATCGACAGGACAAATTTTCCAATTTCTCTATTTCCAGCGGGTTACTTTTATTACTCGGACTGCGCACTTTAATCTATCTTTAAAGAGCAGCGAGCGGCTAATAGTAACACCTGGACTGGCTAGTCGGCTAGCTAACTGGCCTAAAATGGCGCCCGGGAGACCGTATCATATAAAGCTCTAGCTGTGGGTAACCATGTAACCTTCAAGCGTCAAAGGACAGCTGGTTAAGTCGGTCACCGAGAACTAAGCGGTTTAGGCTGCAGTGAGCAGAGACTCCGAAAGGCATTTTGCGACATTTAGCCGGAGGTCCTCATTATGTTGACAACTACAAGACTCACAGATCTCGCTTCTTTATACTGGCAGACGAATAACAGCGTTCGCAGCCTAGTTATATTAACTTAAACTGCTTAGATGATACGTCCCCTTAATTTGCATTAATTCAGGATATCAATTCACATTAACATAACTTACATGTAATCCCGAGCTTCATTGCTGTTACTGGTAGTGGTAGCGTTGGTCAACACAACCATATTATTACAGCTAGCTTGATAACAGCCTGCAGATAAAAAAAAAAGCACGGATAAAATAATAATGATGGTAAATTATATGTCAAGACAGAAAGCAAGCGATCCTACAGTCTTGATTGCAATGCCAAGCCCACCGACAGAACTCGCCCACAGGCAGAAGGTTAAGTGCGGAAGTCGGCAGGAGACCACGCCTGCCCACCGTCTCAGAAGGCTGGCAGCGGGCGACGAGGCGGGATGTTATTGTTATTGTTGTGATTGCTTTCGTGGGCCATCCCTGAACAACCTCAAAACCTAATGCGTTCATCACTTTCACCTGAACAATGACATATATATATATATATACACACACACATACATATACACATATACACACACAAACATACATGCATGCAAGTGTGTGTGTGGAACTGACATGCTACTTTTCAAGGTTTATTGAGTATATTATTTGACACAAAACAAAGTGGCAGTAATAAAATTCTAGTTTGTAGAAATACAATACAATACTAAGTCTGACAAATCATATCCAAGGTATGACCGCTTCAGGTATGACATGCAGAGTATTTAAATAACATACATGTAGATTGCTACATTAGAAGCTGCAGCAAGTGAATGCACATATTCCTGACAAAAAAAAACACCTCTTCCATGTAACAGGTACACTCCTCGCGCTATTTTGCTGCGTTACTTAAATTAAAATACATCCATTTCCTTAATATTGGACACGTTACCAGAGCCACGGTTTTGTATTTTCACATATGTAGCAGCCAATAATATAATACCTGCCAATAACGTAACAATTTGTAATACATTAATGGTATCTTATGTTACTGACTGCAACACCAGGCAATAATATAACTTATTACACTGTGCTCAAAACATTACGTTTTTGATTCAGAAATAATTATTACATTATCAACTTGCATTACACTGAGAATGGAAAATGAGTATGTTACTGGCTATTATTGACAGCTATACGTCAAGACAATTTTACTATATTAGAAGTGTACAAAGCGACATTGTTTGTTACCAAGACAATCTCTTTCACAATCAGAAGTGGGTTGAAATGTATTTTGATGTAGGAAGATAGGGATGCTTTTTTTGGGGGTGTGACGTGCAAAAGGAAGTTCAGTAAAGCTAATGGTGACTTCAGCCAAAGCATGTCTATGAGCACAGACAGTACTTCAGATGTAAAATAATCTAAAAATGTTTATTTAGATATCGCATAGTCTAGATTGTGTAAATATATCGTACAATGTTTTGGGTTATGTGTATCTATAAGTTACAAAAAAAATTTAGATAAAACCAGCACCTGAAATGCTACCAGCATATTTCTCAAAGAGTAGCTTGATCATCAGCAAAATCACTGCCTTACTAGCACTTATTCAATAGCAGAGGGCAGCTGCTCGCGGTTCAAACCTTAAGGCTGCCCCTTCATGCTCCTTACAGGCTGACACGCAGCACGGCTGAGAACGATCCACTTTAAAGTGTCTTTAAAATGCGTGCAGTTCTAAGGAACCTGGCAAGTGTCAGCTAAGTTGGTACGTTAAAAAAAAAAAAACCTAGTTTTCTGTGTTGTTGCTATGAAATGTCAGATAGGTGGAGAGCACAGCTGGAGTCAGGCCCTCATGACCAGGGGATAATGTGATGAGGTGGCACCTGCCGTTGAAAGAAAACCACCCAAAATGAGCACCGGTTCACAGTTACACCTGGAAGGGCGGACATCTACAGGTACATCTGGAGGAACACACCCAAGCAAATTCAGCGACAACTTACAATATCTGTCAACCTATTATGGCAACTGTCAAAACAATGGAGGCAGAAGAGAGAGACGGCATTCACCTAGAGTCACGTTGGCAGGGCAACATCTAACGTCTGACTCAAGAGCACATTCCTAAGGAACCAGCAGTTACCCAACTGGTTATTCATGTATTCTTACCTACCCTTAATACTTTTCAAAATACCTGTATCGTATAGACTAAGAGTAATAGACATTTTAAAGAGCTCCTGAAACCATAGCAACAATCAATACAACCAGGACCACTAATATTTGTTTTTTACTTCTTTTCATCTACTTTAATTACAGCCTTTTTTTGGGTACAAGGTATAAAAGTATTTAAAAGAATTTACAGAATAAGCTGGTTTTGCCTTATTAATTTGTATGCATGCAGATACTTAGGTCTCCGTTAGTGAATGACGGTTTTCAGACTTGGGTTGTTAAATGCACACTTTCAACTTTAAATGTGTGCTAACGCCTGTCTGCTGGGATAATACTGAATGAGTCAGAGCATACAGGGCACAAAGGACACGTCACACCTAAATGAAACTGAACAAAAAAACCACACTGTGCTGTGCCATTGCAGTCAAACTCACCTCCCCCAGCCACTGTGATCCTTAAGAGGATAACAGTGCTTTACGTATAATGTTAAAGCATTTTGAAATCCTACTGAAATATCTGTAATTATTGATTAACCAGAGAAATGTCTCCTTGCCAAGATAATGGTCATCTGCTATGGTCTTCCAGCTATCAAACATTTGTCCTATTTGTTTGAGACAAACTTAGCCAGAGTGACTTCATGCTTCTGCTTGATCTGTGTCATATTTGACCAGGGAACAGTTTGGCGGCTTGGGCCTCATCCTGATGGCAGAATGTGAGCTGAAGCAGCCTGGATCCCTGAGCGTGTACAGGAGGCATTCTCACTGTGTAAGAATAGTGCCCAGACTATCAAGCCGACGTACTGCCTCAGCTGAGAGACACAAGGATACATCTTCAAGGTTCTGTCCTGTTTTACTTACGCCAACGCAAGTCATCTGGGATAAAGGCCTCGAGGTAATGAAGAAATAACGTCTCCATCTACCTATGTTCGTCCTAACAACACAAATACATTCAACTTATATAGACCATTAAGGTCAGTATTACTCTCCACAAAACATTTATTGATTCGTTAAACATCTGCATAACATTCGAATCATGCAGACAGTTTCTGCACGTTTACTGTGTATTACATTGAGCCTGCAGGTACGAGATCATGCGAAGGGGCAGTGTGGTGCCGCAGTGGTGATGCAGTGGTGCACTGTCATCTCACACCTCTGGCACCAGGGTTTGGGTCTCAGCCTTGAATCCACATGTGTGGAGTTTGCATGTTCGCCACCATGTCATCATGGGGCTTCCTCCAGGCTCTCCAGCCCCCCCCATCCAAAAACACATAAAGGTGAAAAGGAGTTGCCAAACTGTGTGAGTGTGCCCTGCAATGAATTAGTGCCCCATCCCGGGTTGTTCCCTGCCTTGTGCCCATAGCTTCCAGGCTCTGCACCCCCCCCCGCACACAACTCTGCTAGACAAGCCGCTATAGAAGATGGATGGAGTTTATGGTTATGCTCATGGTTTCTTTGAAAGTGCAATATCCTACAACAGGCAAATCAGGAGTAGCCTGAAAATCTTAAAATTCTGTTCAAGTTTTAGTCTTAAGTATGAGTGGAGTACATTCTAATGAGGACACCCTGCCAAATATACCTTCCTGCCACAAGGGGGAGCTCCAAGAAAGTATGTGCTCTATTTGAATGACGAGAAACGGAAACACAAAAACGGGAATGCGCGAACACTATTACATTAACGTGAATTAAAAAAAAAAAATGTAAGTATTGCGAGATTTATAGTAATACAGCACTGTGGAGAATGAACAAGGCACCAGACTCCACCTCTGGGGTCACGAGGTGGAGGAGGTGGAGGAACCCTGAGGAGCAGCAAACGCCGGGCATGGACTCGCTTCTGGCTGTGCGACCCAGCGCACCCATGGCTACTCATCCCCATGCAGCTCACAACTTGCTTTCCTGTGTGTCCACCAAGAACAGGTCTGCGGGGTCCACATTGTTGGACGTTACTCTGTTCATCAAAGACCCTCTGCTGGGCTGGCCCCTCCCACCGTCCTGGGACCTGACGTCAGGTGACTCGCTTGGGTCAGCTGGTTGGCCGGGGGGAGCAGTCTCCGTTTCCCTAATCACCTTCACTTCCCTGAGTTGGTCATCGTCAGTTTGGTCCCTCGCAAAACTGACAAACACCTTGGGAAAAGAAAACACACGCGTGCCTTTTCTCATTTGAACCATAGCATATGAGGAAAAATAACTCCCAAACACCAAGACAGCCTGAGAAGCCCCCTACCTGATCCAAAGTTGTCTGAGACACAGAGTAGTCTTCAACTGACAACTCGTTGCTATTACTGGAGAGAATGCTGAAGACGTGGGCCAGGGAGCCACCTTGTGACTGTAGGTGGTACTGCAGCACATTCTGGTGTCGCTCCTTCAGCTCAATGCCAGGGAAAGAGGACTTGATAAAGGCATGGACAGGGCAGGGCTCTTGGGAAGGTCCCGCAAGCCGCAGGATGATGGTATAGCCGTCCCCAAACCTAAGACATCATAGTGCCTTTAGTCCCGTATAGTAATGACACTTTTTACCTGCCCCATCCTGCTCCTTGTTTATTCTTGTCAATCACATTTCATTGCAATGTTGAGCCTGTGATAAATAAACTAAAAACTGAAACTGAGCTGAAACTAAACTGAAACTAAACTGAAACTAAACTGCTGTCCATGATCTGCATGGAGGTGAGAGCGAGCTTGGCAGTGAAGGGCAGCCACCTGCAGGGGGGCCCAGGGGAGCTGGGGGGTCAAGGGCCTCGCTCAAGGGCCCACAGTCATGACTATCCTGCTGAAGTCAGGCTCAAACCAGCAGCTTTCTGATCCCTAGCAGAGAGGATTAGCCTGCTGAGCCCCCCCCTTAGTCTCCTCCCTTAGGTCCCCTGCCTTAAATTTGCCGCAGTTGAAAACCAGTGATGCAGAAACACCTTTACATCCTCACACGGGACAGAATCATCTGCAGTTGTTAAACTACATTCAAGCGGCTCTAAGGAATAATAAATTTGTCACTATTTATTCCTGCAAAGTGTGTTAAGCTTGATGTTCCGCTCGTCTGCCCCATTAGCACCCAGGAGGACGGGTTCTCCCGTTTCCCCGCCCGGCAGTTTCGGCCAGTTTCCGCAGTACCTGTTCTTCAGGTGCTGCACGGAGCCCAGACAGCAGAACCTGCCGTTCACCATGATGGCCATTCGGTTACAGAGGGCCTCACATTCCTCCATGCTGCGGCAGCACGCGGACAACAGAGAACCACAATGCGATTACAATGCGAAATTAAAAGATTTACTTATAAATGACAGCGTGCAAACAGCACCCCCTACCTGTGTGAGGTGAGAATGACCGATCGGCCCTCCTTGATCACGCTGAGAATGCAGTTCCACAGAAAACGCTTGGCCTTTGGGTCCATGCCTGTTGTAGGTTCATCCTGTTAGAGCAGAGGGATCCAAAAGGGTGGCAGGAGTTGGGCTGCACTTGTGTGGAGCTCATAACGACGTCGACATGCACTCACCAGGAATATGACTGGGGGGGCCCCGATGAGAGCAATGGCAGTAGAGAGTTTGCGCTTGTTGCCCCCGCTGTACCCTCCCGCTTTTCGGGTAGAATAGAGGGTCAACCCAAGTTTCTCTACTCCCCACTGGGCTACCTGGGATGGAGAGCATGCGTTCAGTGGACAACTGGATCTGGTAAACATGTTCATATACAGCACTGGTCTTTTCACCAGTCATAGTTACTTTCAGAAATGAGTACCGTGAAGTAAACAGTATGTATTAAAATGAAAATGAGGATAGGAAGAGTAGAGGCTGCACTGGAGTGGGTACCTTAGTCACACTGTCCTCCGGGATACCTCGAAGGCGGGCGTAGAACTCCAAGTGCTCCTGACCTGTCAGAAGGTCACTGATGGCGTCAAACTGTGGGCAGTAGCCCATGAGCTGGTGAACCCGCTGCAGCTCAGTTAGCACGCTGTTCCAGAGTGAAAAGAAAAATCACCAGCCTTGTGTATCAGTAATGACAGCGCAAAGCCCACTGTCACGTCAAAGTTAAGACTAGTAACATCTAGTCACATCACATCAATCAAGTCAAGACACCTCAAGAAAGTACCAAAAAGTATGGTACTTCAAGGTGTTGGTTTTCCACTGTTGTAAAAACCGGTACGAGCATCGAATGACATCACAACGTGAGGCGGGGGTATTTTGTACCAAATTTGAAAAATGAATTCCCTAAAAAGCGGCCCGAATGCACATACCTGTGGCCACTAAGGAAAGCCTCTCCGTAGGAGACACAGGTGTCACCTGTCAGCATGCGGAATGTCGATGTCTTCCCAGCACCGTTAACCCCCAGCAGCCCGAAACACTGGCCAGAGCAAAGAAAATCATTTTATGGTGCCACTTTCCGAAAGCCCTTCGCTTCTAGGCCTCACTGGTTTAGCAAACAGTAGAACCCATTTCCTCCCAATGCATGCCGGCCGCCATACTGCATGCGAGGAACGTTAGCGGTTTGCCCGGCTCTGCCCGCACATCCAGGCCAGGACCCAGTCTCTAAAACACCCCCACAGCTTCTGATTTGTGTACTACGGGGGGAGGATGTGGGTGTCATTTCCCTGTGCCTAATTTAGCCGCCATTTCCGAGGCTCGTTAAAGAGGGGGACGACTGTGGCTCACCTCCCCAGGAGGAATCCCCAGGCAAAGGCGATCCACTGCAGGCTTCCTGCCCACCCTGTACACCTGCACCCAGGAGATCACAGTCACCGTTTATAAACCTTACAGATTAAAATCATTTCTGCATTTACGGTAACAAAACATTTATCCTCCTGCCACACCTTCCACGTTCTTCCTCTTACCTTACTCAGATCATTCATCACCAATAAATCGTTCCTTGCATTCCCAGACTTCACTCTCTCCCTCTCCTTGGCTACGTCCTGGTCCTCTGGACCCAAAGGAGGCAACGCGGACTCAGACAGAGACCTAGGAGCAAGGAGAATGGGAACAAGCGGCTGCAGATGCAAAGGACTCCGTTTTCGGCATTGCTCAGAACATTGTTCTTCAAGGCTGAATGTGTTACCGGAGCTCAAGGTGCTTCCAGGTCATGAAGAACTTGTATTGCAGCAGTAGGGTAAAAATGAAGAAGACCAAGCCCTCCACCGCCATGGCAAACAAGTTCTTTCCCACAAAATCCCAGGAAAGGGGATCCAGGGTTTGCTTGGCGCCTGTGAACATCGAGAGGCAAAAATATCACAGCATTTGTACTCCAGACAAAGAGGAACTGGTGTTACTTACTGAGAAGTTTGGAATAGATTTGTGTTTAAGTTACACCAGGATTGCAAAAAAACGATTATTTTGATAACCAGTTAATCATGTGATCTTGCAATCCATTAGTCGGGACAAAAATACAGGATTTACAGAAAAGTGTAAACGCTTTATTTAAAAAAACAATAAAAGGTATTATTTTAAGTCACGTTGAAATAGAACCAGGTGTAGAGAATCTCTATTTAAGAGTGGTACAGAAAAAATATACACGGTCTCCGCAATATTAAGCTTGCTAACAATTGTACTTTATACTGTGGAATACAGCATTTTGACAGCATTTCGAAATCCCGGTGATAAAATTCAACAAGCAGAAGCGGGCACTGCTTGCTTTGTCGTCAAGATTTCAATATAACACTACGCCGTGTTACCACCCAAGTCTAGTAACAGCTTTAGAACAACTCATATAGGTCTATCCATTTTACTGCTTGTACACTGCCCAATTCCTGGCAATGGCCTGCAGTGGCCCAATAGGTGGCAGTGTGGCCCCAAACCTCCAGAGCTGTGAATTCACTTCCTAGTTCTATGTATGTAGTTGGTGTTTTCGCAGTGTCCCAATGGTTTAAAGATGAAAATCAGGTGAATTTCTGACTGTAACCTGCATGCCATAAATGTATTCATTTGCTTTTAATAATGAATAAGCACAAATTTCACCTCTTCTTTATAAAGTTGAAGTACGTCATTTCCTGAAGAAGAATGTGGATCATTTTATAATTTTATAACAACTATAGGAACCTGTGGCAATGGACAATGTGACCTGGAACTAAAATCCTAGACACAGTCCAGCAAATGCAAGTCTGTGAAGGATCTCTCGGCATTAATCACTGAATTATACAGGTAAATAGGGCACGGTTGCTTGGAGTTTGATGCGGAACACTTGCAAATATGCAAAAATCTTGTGAGATGTAATTTAAAAATAGTGAATGCGAAATTCCGCATATTTTCCCTTCTCCCTACTTTTATTTTACAGTGTTATTCACATCGAAAACTCGAGCAACCTCCTGTTTAGCTTAGAGTCGTGGCCCAGCTTCTGTACATCTTGCATATTAGCCAAGTTAAATTGATTTATTTTTTTTAGCAGATGCTGTTGCCTAAAACAATGTACAAGTTGCTTAATATTGCTTAAGTTGAAGTGTAATTTAATCAAGGATAAAAAGTGCCAGCACTCTACCAGATCACGGAAATGACATCTAACAGTAACATGCTAAATGATTTTTATTTATTTATTTATTACTATTTTAGCACACCTGTACTGGATAAATGGTTATAATAATGTATGGAGTTATATTAGCATTTATATATCTGCATGGTATTCTTTTGATTCCTTCTATAGCATGACAAGTACCCTTCCTCTGGTCATACTTCCGATATTTCTGAATAGTTCATCATTTCAGCTGACACCTGACAGCAAGCCTGTGATGCTCATAAAGAGATGTGCGGGTTTTAGTGCGACATACCCAGACGCTGGAAGGTATCAACCAAGGCTTGGTTCTTCGCCATGTCGATGAGCCCCCGGCCCAGACAGAAGTGCGGGAAGATTAGAAATACCTTCTTCAGGATCTTATTTATGTCATTCAGGTACTACAAGGGGCAAAGACCATAACATGTCCGAGGTTGAGTTCACATGCACTTATCACTGAAGTACTTCAATTTAATAGAGATTCTCATAAACAAATGAAAGTATTCACACATGAACAATGTTACCAAACACAGAATGATCATACATATTAATGAACACTGGCAGATTAGCAGAGTTAGGTTGGACCTCAGACAAATACTAGTTTGGTGAATTCTCAAATGTCCCAGAAGACAAAAAAAAATCAGCAACCCTATCAACACATTGCTTTTCTTATTGTGAATTTATAAATAGTTCATATTTTTCACCTTTTAAAAAAAAAAAAAAAAAAAAAAATCAGCACTCCTATCTCTGCAGCCACAAGATAAAATAAAAACCATGTGCTGGGAAAAAAAAACATAAATTACTAGGGCTGGGAAACGATAAAGTAGTGTAGTAAGATATTAAACGCAGAATGTCCTGTGGCCTAGCAAATCCGCAGTGCGGACGAGCGGCTCTGCAGCAGCCAAACCTTGTTTCAATACCTGATCCGTGAAAAGCTCCAGGACGAAAGTGGCTACGCTGCCGTTGATGCCGATGAAGAGGTTGACAGATGTGAGGAGCACATAGGCAGTGCTGGGGATGCTGAAGATGAAGGAGGCGGGATACATGAGCGGCGTGATGGACCATCTGGGGCAGAAACGCAGAGGAAACGTCACTACAGACTGATCAGAGGGCTAAGCAGTGTGTGTACAGCCTACACCGGGAAATGTGTACAGTGTAGTGATGGGGCACATAGTCTGGACACTCCAAGCCGTCTACAAAGGAGAGTGATACGGCGTCGCATCACATGACCCGGTCACCTGACCTATACACAGAGGAAATGGTTTTGGAGGAGTTTGACCAGAGAACGAAGGAAAACCATCCAATGGGTGCTCAGCTTATATGGGAGCTCCTTCAGGTCAGCTGGAAAAGCATCCAATGGGTGCTCAGCTTATATGGGAGCTCCTTCAGGTCAGCTGCAAAAGCATCCAATGGGTGCTCAGCTTATATGGGAGCTCCTTCAGGTCAGCTGCAAAAGCATCCCAGGAGGCCTCCTCATGACACTGGTGTAGAGGAGACAGCAGGGTCAGCCAGTCCCTGGAGAAATAGGGGTTAAGGGCCTCGTTCAGGGGCCCAATGGTGGGATCACTCTGTCGACCCAGGGATCTGAACCTGCAACCTTCTGAGTCCCAACTGACAGAGATGTCCCCTACCCCCAACAAATAATTTTTTTTAATACTCTTTTGGTCAGTGCATAGTTCCATATGTTATTTTATAGTTTTAGTTCTAAAATGGTGTGTCCAAACTTTTGACTGGTGCTGTATAACACAGTAAAAACTAACCTGAGCTAAAAGACGGCAGACCTGGGGGTCTGATCTTTACATGGTCTCCATTTCACCAGTAAAGGGACCCCATAAAGCACACGGTAGGGGGAATCCCTGGGCAGCATGGCAGCGCAACCCAGGGTTCACACATGAAGCACCCAGAATTCAGAGGCGACAACCTGCCTAACTGCATGTCTTTGGGCTGAGGGAGTAAACCTGCTGAACACTGGGGAAAACATGGAAACTCCACACATAGAGCTGGGGGGCAACTGGAAGGCCTAACTCTGGAGATGTGAGGCGAGCGGGTTGGCCAGTGTGCCGCCTGATTTGTACATTACGATATAACACAGAGCGCAAGTGCTACACATGTGACGGATCCGCTGTTACCCATATAGCAGGAGCAGCAAGACCAGTGCAGGCAGATTCGTTTCAGATACGTATGCCTGCTGCTGGAAGCAAATAAAGATGATGACCACCATGACAGCCGGCACTGCATAGTTCATCTACAGCCAAGTCAAAAGGAGAACAGAGCAGTGGTTACTCTCCATTATCAAATACGGCGACACGGCAAGCAATACAGCAGGTACTAAAGTTAACAGACACCTGAAATGCTTGGAAATTCCCATTTATATGAATATGAGACAAACAGCCCCCCCCATTACCGGTATAATCTTCAAAGACCATCTACAGAATCAAGATGAGTGACGGGGTAACTAACCATATCCCAGGTGAAGTTGGCCAGCCAGTACAGCACAGGTTTGACCCCACAGACAAACTGAAGGTGCTTGGCCTTGCTGACCCGCTCCTCAATGAGGAACAGGACGAAGCTGGCCGGCACAAAGGACATGGCAAACATCACGCAGATGGACACCAGCACGTCCACCGATGTGCTCATCCTGATTGGTGAGGCAAAAAGGTGACTGGTCATAACACGGGCGTTCTCCCACACTCAGAACATGGAGCAGTCTTCCAAAGAGCTTTGAATGGTCTTACTCACATTGCTACCTGAGCCAGTTGCTCTTTGGTGAGGTTGAGTGGGTGGTTGTAGGCCGTTATACCATAGCTGCTCCTCTCAGCTCCAGCAGGAAGGCTGGCGCGGAGAAGCCCATTGTTCACGATGTTCACAAAGGTCACCATGGCGTGCCAGCCCTTGTTGTTGAACCACACCTGGACGAGGGAAACAATATGTTTACAGTCAGTGCTAAAAATAGGCAGGGCAGTTTATGAAAGCAAACTTATGTTGACCTCCTACTCACTTTCACGTGGTTTTCACTGTTCAGTCCATCGAGAAATCCAGGCAGTCTATCTAGCAGTCGATCCACCGAGCTGTTCTGTGAATGAGGCAGGACAGGAATAGCAATCTAGCACAGAATTCATGATGAGCATGATACAAACACTACATAATTCTCTGGATAGGTAAACAGGGTAGTCTTGCTTGAACCTCTTCTATTCTGTAGCGGCTCCTTATTGCCAAGACAGATTCCTCCAACTGTTGGACTTGTGACATAGGCTGGGATCTGTCGTCTCCTATGGAGAACCCACCATATCTGCAACATGAACCACGCAACGTCTTTTAACGTTCTTAATCTTCAGGCAGAGGTTAATAAAACTTTTTAATAGAGACTGAATTGGCATTTGACACAAATCCAGAGAAATAATCTCTTCTAATCCACCTTTTTATCTTACCTGAACTCATTGACCCACTTTTTGGTCTTTAAGCTGGATTGAGAAGACAAAAAGATGCCAATGGATGAGCATTATAAACGGCAAATCTTTCAGAAAAAGTTCCTACGACGAGCTCAGACCTCTTACGCAGAATCTGCGGGTACGTCTTGACAAGGTAGTCAGAGATATTACGTCCAGTCATGTTCTGCAGGATATCTCCAGTGGGCCTCTTGACCTGTGGGAGACAAAAGGCCATTGATATAGCAACAATAGTTTGTAAGTCTTTTGGCTGGAAGCCCAATTAACTGAAAATGATTACAATTATTGGGAACAACTCAGAGGATCGATCTACACGAAGGGCTCTTGAAAGTCGAACCCCAAGCAGACTATACACTGAAGGGCACCATATCACGAAATTTCAACGAAAGACAGGAGAGGTGTAAAGCTGCCGTGTCACCTGGGGAGGGGGCAGGCCCCCAGCGCCGTCTGGACACTCTGCCAGCATCCTGCGGATCTCACTGGTGCTGCACTGGCACTCCAGTGAGGGCTTCTCACTGCTCCAGTTCCCAGACTCAAAGAGCTTCCATGTTGAGTAGGGTCCCTGAGGCGTCCTGAATACAGCGCCCCAGCCCTCTGTGCAGGGGCTCTCCCTGCACTCAGCACAGCGGACAGAGCGACACTGATCACACTGCTCCCAGAGAAGAGCAGCATTTAGGCGTGTGGTTATAAACAGGATATTTTAGCTCCACTCCCTGTTTAAACATAATGAAACTGAAAAGCAACAGCTTACCCATTAACTTCCATGCACTTGGTCCCAAATCCAGGCCGATCCAACAATGCCTCAAGTAAATTTTCAACAGCAGGTTCCCCAGGAGCATCATTGCTGAATAGGTACATCTGAATTATATAGTGAAGGGTTCTCAAAGTCCAGACCCCCCCTCCCCCCCCAGTGACTGAAAGTCGAAACCATCAGTGAGTGTTAAAAGGTTCTCAGTTTTACTATATACTGATAACTATATCCAAGGTTATTGTTAATTCCTTAAAGTTCATAAAATGCTGTTTTATTACTGAAACTGGTTCCGGACATCCGAGTTGGAACAAAAATCTGGATGCAGACCTTTGATCTTAAAAGTTTGGGAACCCCTGCTGCAGGCAAACACAAAGAATAGCCCTGAATTAATGTGAGGATTCAAGTCATTGAGAGGAAGTCCATACCTGAAAAAGGTGTACTGCTCTCCATACATCCAGGGCTCAAGCTTGAGAGATGGATACTTTCCAAACGGAGGCACAAGCAGGCTGAAGAAGAGGGCGACCAGCACAAACACAGCAGGCAGGATAATCTGGCAAAGGAGTAACAGTGAGGACCTCAAGGTGCCCCAGGCTTCTCTGGGTGGAGATAAGGTGAAGCGCTTTGGGTGGCTTCAAAAGCACTACATAAACATAACATTCATTCATTCAGTCTCTGTTTCCCCATGTTCCTTCTCCATTTTGCTGGTTCTGTGGGCGATGAAGGCGGCTGTGTACCTGTGCGAAGAAGCCCCGCCGGCTGCGGCGGGCGTACAGCCACCTCTTGATGAAGAGCGCCCGCAGCTGCTGCAGGGTCAGAGCCCATCCAGATGGGGGCTCGCTGTCCCTCCCACCGCCGCTCAGAGGGTCCGTCTCCACATGATCTGTGTGGCAGAGGGGTGAGCCGGTGTGACTGAAGCTCCCTGCCTTGGGAGCTCACAGCAGCAAACACCCCTGTAGCTCTACAGGGTCCAGAGAGCAGACATCTGGAAAGAAGCCGCATGTCCGGGCACAGGCGTGCGGTCCAGAACATTACGGTACCTTGACTGTGCGATTGCTTCCTCTCTAGCAGCAGGGCGGACAGACAAAAAAGCAAGTCAGAAGTTGCACGTGTACATAGATGGAGGACAATCCATGTTCTCAGACTGAACCTGTAACACACCAGTCTGACCGAAGGGCAGGGAGCGATGGGTGGAGCTATGCTGCCCCACAAGGCAAAACACAGTAACTGCACATTTCATCAAAAGGAGCTTTAACACCGTTGAATCTTTTTTCTGGAACCAGAACCTTTTTCCAGACCTAGGGACTTTTGTCATGTTCACATTACAGGACCTGGGCCTGACTGTAGTTCCTTCGAGGCAGTTCCAGAACCCTTTTTTAGTCCCTACTCCAGACTATGTAATTTTCATGTTAACACAAACTACTGGGGAGGCACTTACAGCAAGAGCTTGCTGACTGGTTGGCGCTTACAGCAAGAGCTTGCTGACTGGTTGGCGCTTACAGCAAGAGCTTGCTGACTGGTTGGCGCTTGCAGCAATAACTTGCTGATCGGTTGGCGCTTGCAGCAATAACTTGCTGATCGGTTTGCCACAAGCCCTAGCTCTAACTTACATGGAAGTGAATGGAAAAGAGATAGAAGTAGGGGAGCAAAAACTGAGAAAAAAATTATTTTTATATCCCAGTTACATTTATTGCATCAGTCAATAAATTTTTTGCTTGCATCTCCATTTTTTTGCATCCGACAATTCGATCAATAACAGATATACTTTTGTCTAATATTGCCTGTGGTGAAAGTCGCCCGTGCTTATCAGGATAATGTTGCATTCTGTGGAAAACAAAAGATTGATCTGCTGGCCAGATTTAATAAAAATCATGCACATGAACTGTTTTGATCGCAATCAATCCCCCCAACAACTAAGAGAACCACTTATTTATCCTGCATTGTTAGTGAGTGACACTGTAGTTTCATATGAGATTATATGTGAAGTTTAACTTATGAGCTTTTTGCATCTCTCATGCTTATTTAGTATAAAGGTGCCAATTCCTGTTCTGTGGTGTAAAAGCGACACATGAAGGTGGCCTGGAGCTTCAAAAGATCCAGGTCGGGATCAGGTTCAGGAACTTTTATGTGAAAGCACCTACAGTTGAGTCACTCAGGCTTGGTTTTCACTTAAGACAAAATATCTTACCTATGCACAGTTTGGAAGAAAACAAAGTGTGAAAATTAAAACCGGAATTAAACCACAGCAAAACATCCTTCTTTCTCAATTTTGCTGTCAGTGCAGTTACAGTGTTTTGCCTTTGAGAGGCAGTACAGCAGAGAGGCAGTAAAGGGAGTACCAGTCTCCGCCTCCTCAGCCGGCTCCCGCCGCTCAGGGCTGGCATCAGGGTCAGTGTCCACTCCGGTCTCCTCGGCCACTTTCAGGAACACCTGGAAACAGAGGCAGAAGTCAAAAAGCGCTAAAGGTTCCTGCAGGCACAACATAGGCCAGGGACCAAAAATGCAGCAGTTGCAGGAAACACCGGCCCGTCATCTGAGCCCCGAACCATCACAGCGCCTTTACTCCCCCAGGACGGATAAAGCTTGGTCTGACTAGCACGACACCGACTCCGTCTTGAGATTCCGAGGGGGGGGGCCGCGGGCAGAGCACTCGCCTCCTCCAGGGTGGTGTCCGCCAGGCCGTAGCCGGTGCAGCTGAACTCGCTCAGCCTCTTGTCCAGCTCGGTCAGAAAGGCGGCCAGGCTGCCGTCCTCGGCAGCCGCATGGGGGAAGCTGATCACCGCCTCCCTTCCCACGTCCTCCACCAGCCGCACCTCCGACATGTACCGCCGCGCCAGCATCAGCAGACCTGCCACGCCTGGAGAGCCGCAGGCCAGGACAGCGCATGCCACGTAAGACGGGGCAAGACAGAACCTCGCTGATACCAGGGGCACATTCCTGTTGGCTGGCGCCATTGCAAAATAACAGCCAGCATACATTCGCCACCAAAGACGAGTAAGAATAAGTGTGATACAGTGCTGACGGAAACATGTTGGTAAACATGGAAAGTAGAGCTGTAATCGGGCCTCAAGAGTTAGGCCCGACAAGGCCCGAACCCGTCAGAATTCGGCCCGAGCCCGACAAGCACATATTGATTGACAGCTTTTTAAAAGCCCGAACCCGTTTACGGGCCGACATTATTCAAATGTGCGCACGCACACAGCTCACGTATCAAGAATGAGTCATTGATACGTTTTTTTAAACATCATTTATTCCAGAGGCTAGTCTCCGTTTCTCCTCCTCAGCATCCATTTTTCGCATCTTTCTCGCGCTAATCGAAATGCATCACCTGACCACTAATTTACTGCACGAGTCCGGCCCGAGCCCGTGTAAAATGATAGAAATCAAGCCCAGAGATCTTCAGCTCTAATGAAAAGTGAGTAATTTAATGCAGTTGGACGAATGCAGTGGAGAACTGGGCCTGTGTCACGGAGGCTGGCAGGATTGGCAGTAGCGACAATGAAGCGCGTGAAGCACCGTGACATGCATCTCAGGCAGAAAAGCCCGCAGGTTAAGGTGCTCCTCCATTATTCCAGCTCTCTGCTGAAAGGATGAGCTACACATCATTCAGGATGCAGCAGAGATACATCATCCTAAGGCTAGGAGTCACACCTGAGAGACAAAGGCACTCACCGCAGGCGCTCTCCTCTCCTAGGCCCATGTCATCGCTAAGGGAGGAGTCATTATCCTGACGCAGAGAGAAGGAGTGAATCACTGAGGGAGGTTACGTCAGAGATGGATGAGCTTCCCATAGGAAGACAATCTGTCCATATAAGAGCATTGAAAAGAAAAAGAACACCAAAGCCTCCGTCTACCCTGTTGGCGGTGGGGGTCACCGGCTTGTCAGCGCCACTGGTCCGATCCCCCACTGGCTCGCCGTCGTCTTTGACGACAGTGAGGTAATAACCGGTACCCAGACGGGCCTTCAGGAAGATTGAGGATCCACAGCAGCACAGCTGTCCCTTAGAGATGATGGCAATCCTGTCCCCTAGAAGGTCGGCCTCATCCATGTAATGGGTTGACAGGATGACGGTGCGGTCTGAGAGCAGAGAAAGAAGGAAAGAAAACATCAGTCCACTCCTCAAACTCCACGGAGACAGCTGGAACCTGCTGGCACCTCTCAGCTACTTCACGATGTCGGACTCCATCAGTCTACGCTAAGAAAGATGGTGCCCTGGAAAGGAAGCCATCGGTCTGTGGGCGATCTGCCGCCCATGCCTGCTCCGTGAAGCACCACCCAGAATGTTGGGCAGCACTAAGAAAACCACGGTTTTTGGACGATGAGTCAAAAGCTGAACTTTCTGGTCAATGTGTACAGTGTTATAACTGGGGAAAACAAAACACTGCAGTCGATCTGGGCATGTGGTTCCCTGACCTTTTCGGTACTTGAGTAGGAGGTCCCAGATGCCCCGACGCGAGTAGGGGTCCACGCCGGCCGTGGGCTCGTCCAGTATCACCACCTTGGAGCCCCCCACGAAAGCGATGGCCACAGACAGCTTCCTCTGCATCCCACCTACACGGTCCGTCATAAAAGATGCAAATAATTAGAAAAGTATTTATATTATAAAATGACAATAAATAATACATTTATCCATCTGTTGTCTAAGACAGTGGTTCTCAACTTTTTTTTTGCAGTGGGCCGCACTATGTCCAAGTTCAAGTTTCACGGGCCGCATATTATTTACATATGACGTCATCAACGCTCAATAACCAGATATTATGCATCTTAATAATACATCTAATTGTAATAATTTATCATTAGAGAGTATAATTCTACTTACCATTAATGAGACACATTTATTATTATTTTATTTATTTTTAATTTATTTAATTTTTTTTTTACGTGGTAAGCATCGCGGGCCGCATGTTGAGAACCACTGGTCTAAGAAGAGACCAGAGTCTGTCACCAGAAGCACAGGAGAGCTTTGAGTTATTTTCCCAGACTGCAGGGTCCCACAGCAATTAAATATCACACCTGAAACCACAAGCTACTGCGTCTTCAAGGTGTCAGACCCAAATCAGAGTCATATCCCAGTGTGTATTCTGAATGTCACAAGTACCAGAGAGGTTCTTGACTGGCTCGTGCCGCTTGTGCTCCAGACCCACGTCCTGCAGGAGCTTGTGCATCTCATTCGCCACTTCTGCTCCTGTCAGGCCTTTAAGGCGTCCGTAGAACCACACGTGTTCCTCCACAGTCAGGCTGGGTGTGAGCATAGCGTCAGGGTGGTCACATGATCATAAGGTAGAACCTTCCATTCACCAACCAGCTTAGATCACAGAACATCAGTAGCAATGGCATCCCAAGTCAGGGAGGCAGGGTGGCTCTGAGCTTAATGTTGTAGAGGCAATAGTGCTAGGGTTGTGGGTTTGAATCCCACCAGGGGGGGGCGTGCGTGTTTGTGTTAGTTTCTTCTTACTGTCCAGAAAGACGCAGTGATAATACTTCCAATGACTGCCATGTTTAATAATCTATGAATGCATTATAATATTTATAAAAGGCATAACACATAACAGCCATGTTTATCACACATTATGCTATATGTATATATATGTATATATATATAGCTCTTATCTATAACGGTAATGCAGTACAAAGCATCCTTAATGCTTAAACTGACCATTATAACTGACCATTATAATGCATTAATGAAGGCATCTATAGTGCACTATAGATGAGAGCTTCATTGCAGCTTATGATGTATTATTACCAAACACTATAATGCCTTATGACTGTCAATAGAAGATGCTGTAGTGCTTTATTAATTCCTTTAATGTATTTTGAAGGTATCCATACTGCATTATGGGTGAGAGCTTTAATTAAAGTGTTACTCATGCACTTAGACAAATACTGCACATAAAAAAACAACTGAAATTGTGTCCCGGGTGTGTCCCTGTGCTGTGGTTCCTTCTTTCGGGCCAAGTTTCAAACTCATGCAGGTTCCAGAATCTTGCAGCTCGGTGCCAGCTCACAGGAGACGGAGCGCTTATAGGGTTATGCGTGATTCGAGAGTGTTGGAGATACCAGACCTGGTGATGCTGCTCATGAGAAGTCATTGAAAAATGGAGGGATATTTACGATTAAGGGGGCACTTAATTCTTATGTGAAATATGGCCGTTAAGCCACTACGGTGAAGCTCGCTGGGCGGTTTTATCGCTTACATGTCAAAAAGGACGTTGTGCTGCGGACAGACGCCGAGGGTCTTGCGGATAGTATCCATGTCCGTGCGAATGTCCATCCCCTGGATGTAGACAGTGCCAGCTGTGGGGGGGAACAGGCCAGTAAGGATGGACCTGGAAGTGAAGAGGAAAAGAATTTCATTAGGTAGAGGCCTATAAGCCGAGGCTGCGCATGAGGACGTGCGGCGCCGTTATGTCTCAGGCCCTCACATGGTGGTGGTTTTGCCCGCGCCGTTGTGACCCAGGAAGGAGGTAATCTGTCCTTCGTAGAAGTTGAGATTGAGGTTGTTGACGGCCAGCTTGGCACCTTGCTTGTAAATTTTGACCAGATTGTGGACAGCCACCCCCAGGGGGAGGTTGGGGGGGTCGTCCTCCAGACAAACTGCGACAGCATGAAAAGAGGGGATGGCGTGTCAGGGGGGAACTGACAGCGGCGAGCAAAGCACCCTGACAGGTGGAGAATGAAGAATGAAAGGTCACACCGCAGGCCACTGAGTCGAGGCCAAAATCGTTCAGACCTTGCTGACATTGGACTTGTAGGTAAACGCCAAACTTCGCCAAACCGACCACTCATCACGTCGTTTTTTTTTTTTTATATCCAACAAGTGGAAGAAATGATGTACCCAGCAGAAACCCGATCACCTGAGCTCTTTCACAAACTCTGACAAACACTCACTATTCCCCCCAGTGCCAACACTTGCTACTCATATGCATCTCAAGGTGAACACATACGGACCGTGGCAGTAAACATATCAACGTAGAGCAGATGATTAACCACAATTCACCATGAGTCAATAATCTTTAGATCAGTTCCCAACAATTGAACCATTCTGGCACATAATGCCACAAAAATGTTCAGTAGAGTCATACACGTTGGGGAGTAAGCATTCATGTTTAATTGCCACATATTTTTGCTGCGTGTGACTGGCGTGTCTATTCAGTAAAAGCCAAGACGGCTCACTCACTCTGGGACTCGTCTCTGGGAGGAGGGGGGATGGACATCCTTGTTTCTAGGGGTCTTCCAGCCCAGTAATTTAGCTGAAACATGAAATTCCAAGGCCTAGGGATGCCAAAGTCCCCTGTAGAGGTAAACACTTTGGTGTAGAGCTGCATTTTTTTTTCCCCGTAGCTCGGTTTTCACACCATACATGAGAATTGCTCTTCTTACCTGGAAAAACCGCATCGATGTACCATGCGGCGATCCCATATATCAGCGCGTCGATAAACAGGAGCGCGATGGCCGAGCCGAAGTTGTAGGAATCTCCCTCCATCGGGCTGGAGGGCCAGTTGTACCACTGGATGCCCACGCCTTGCTCCTCATACAGGGAAAAATACTCGCAGCCAAAACCAAACGCTACTGGAGAAAGCAGGCTCTGCAGCGGAGGAGACCAGCGAGTGAAAGCAAGGAAATATCAAACATCCTCCGAAGATAGTCCAGAAGCTGCTCTCTTTTCAAGCAAAAATACAGAGTCAATACATGCAGAAAACCAGGCATTTTATTCTATCTTATTATTTCTATCTTCTGCACATGTCTCTTCTACAGAGCTGTCAGATGCGTGCTGGTAATGCGAGGTGCTCCACAAGGGTAACCTGTGAACTCTGGTGTGTAGAAAACCCATTTGCTTGGCAGATATCACACTGCAGAAGCACAAACCTACAGCACCTAAGCCTTGACCAAGGGCAGAAGGACAGACAGAACCCCCCCATAACTGCTAAAGGAGCTTGAGTCTTCTATTCTGTTGTTTTCTGGCTTTCCACACTCAAATCTCAACAATTCATTGCCTGTCAGTCTATGATGCAGGTGCTTAAATCTGATGTGTAACCACATTTGGGAGAGGAGACTATCAAAATGAACCAACCAAAGTCAATAAACCTCTACGTGAATTCACATGAAAAAGACCAACTTACAGCCAGGATCTTCAGCTCAATGGTGAGGAGATCCCTCCAGGCAACGCAAAGTACATAAGGCAGGTAGAGGGAGAAGTAGATGAGGCCTCCACAGGCAGCCGCCAGGTTGGCGCGGGAGAAGAAGGTGCTGATCAGGAAGCACAGCATGATGGTGGCCGTGGCGAAGGCGGTGAGGAAGAAGAGTACCACTGCTGGGTCACTGTAGGGCAGGATGTCCCCCCACTGAGGGTTTGATAGAAGATTATATTCTGTCTATCCGCATAAATATTTAAACCAAAAAGGTAACACGACACAGAAATCATGCAGCAGTAGCCTAGCGACCAGAGTGAACCGCCGATAGCCGCCACTTTGCTCCTTATAGGCTCAGGCCAGACTCTACAGTTCAAGTGGAGGCCAGCTCATCCAATCAGGAGTGTGGCCCACCCCAAGGCTGGGCTAATGCTAAGCATTAAGCAGGACATGAAGCAGGATCAAAATTCTACACCTACACACCCCCTGACCCCATGAGAGAATCCCGAGTCTCGAGGCTTAGCCAGGCTGCTTCCATAAAGCAGTTATGCAAGATGAACGATGACTTGCCTTCAGTAGAAAAACGAGGAGAGCTGCGCTGATGACGAAAGGGACGAAGCTACTGATGAACCAGCTGGCCCAGAGAGTGCCGGTGCCCAGACCCATGATTCGCATGGTCTCCTTCAGGCGTGCCTCCTTTTCGTACACCACGCCCTTGATGATCATGGCCACGGAGTAGATCCACGCCAGCGTCATGAAGAGAGGCAGGGAGCGGTTTAGCACCCGGAGGAAGCTGCAGGCCAAAGCACAGGCAGCCCATGTCATGGCAGCACATTGGTTAGGGTCAGGATTGTAATGAGGGCCAATAACCAAGCAGTAAGCCGGGGTCTGTGAGATACTGTGGAATTATGGACGTACACGTCGTCCACGTAGCAGGGGTAGGGCATCTGTTGCACGTAGATGCCGAAGTCCTGCTTTGTGCCACTGAGTATGCGGGAGAGGCTGCGTTCCACCAGATCCTGCACATACACGAAGCCGCCCCAGACGTAGTGCATGTCATCCAGGGGGTCTGCTGCTGGTCCAGGATCCCAGAATCTGACAATGTCAAATACCCAAGAATTCTTAGCAAAAAAAGCTTCAATAACTGCAGAGACACAATATAATACAAGTCATGCTATAAGATACCAGAACATACAGAATTTCCAGCATTAAATATCTCCAGCACAACCAAAGGCAGCACATGCAACTTCCAAATGAAAAATAATGCATCAGCAAATTATTTAAATTGTCCCTAGTGTGTGACTGGGTTTGCCCTGTGATGGGCTGGCATCCCGGCCATGGTGCACCATATGCATTCTGGGATAGGATGCACGATGCCTGCCACCCTGATCAGGATAAATGTGAGAAAACCAGTTACTGTAAGCCCATATGTTGCTGGTGGCCCCTTGCAGATGCTTGGGGATCCTCTATTGGGGGGGAGCAGCAGAGGGACACCAAGCGGGGTGGCCTACAGGCGGCACCCATAGAAGAGACCATCCACACTGAGACCGTCCCATGGCGCTGCTCTGTGGAGCCAAAGCCTTGTAGAAATAAGCAGCAGCATTGGGGTTAGTCTCTGGGTGTGGTCAGCCACAAGGAAGCTGCGATGAGAGACCACCAAGGTTACGGACAGTCCATTTAAGGCATGAAGTCCTCGCTTATGTAGATAGCACCCAGGGCTTCGTGCTTACAGGACGTGCCACGGTTAGATTCATGGCTTCATAGGTCGGAACAGACCAGCTTGCCAGAACGGTGGCCAGGCTGCCAAACCTACTCCATGACAATGTCGGGCGCCTGCCAGGTGGTCAGGAATTAGCACAAGGTGTAAGAGATGTGGACCTGTTCACAAGGTCCAATGGAACTCAGAGGGTTGAGAAGGTGGGCTGTAGGCCTGCTTGTTGCACGGGCTCTCCGATTTGCGTGACCTACTTGGTCCTCTCCTGCATATCCCGGATCTGCTCTACTATGGTGCAGTATGGTGATGGCTGTCGCTCCCAAGCCTCCTTTGTGATGTCCAGTCGCCCCAGAGGGGTATGAAGGGTATGAATCTGGTGGAAGCTCATTAGACCTCCTGAACAGAAGACAAATGGCTGCGTCAGGTCCCGATTGCTGCTGTCCACAACAATAACGCCATCTGTTTGGATGTGGTACAGCTGCCCAGGTCATCATCCAAGAGATGAATACCATTCTCTGGACACTGAAGATGGCCTACAGGAGGCCCCTACTGTTTGATTTTCAAAGTGACCCTCTGGTGGAACATCACCTTTGGCTACCTGATGGCATAGTCCACAAGACTATTCATGTCCCCGCAGACAGTGTGGAAAGGAGCCTTCGAAGTCAATCCTGACCAACTCAAAGTGCACCTCGACGATGGGCAGAGGGCACCCAGAGAGCTATTTTTAGCACACAGGGCACCTTTAGAAGAAGACCGATAGCAGCACTCCTGGCCAACCAATTGAAGTGGTCACAGATGCCCTCTTCGAGATTCTGGGCTCCTGAATGTACAGCCAGGTCATGCATGTGCCTCAGAGTGGATGTGTTCATGAGGCTATTTCCATTGCCTGAAGACAATGGAAATAATCCATGGATTAGGAAGCACATATTGAGGGCCCAGATCCCTCTTCGGGGGGCAGCAGTCACAGCGATACAACAACCAGATCTCCCTCAGCAGCCTGGTCAAGGTAGAGGTCCCACATGTCAGCCAGCGTCCACATCCTCCACTAGTGGAGGCACAAGAGACAGAGGCTGTAGACAGACATCCCATGAGGGGCCAGTTTTATTGAGAGAAAAGGAAAGACATAAGGTAGCAGCCGGTCTCCAGTATTCACCAGGTCAAACAGAGCATGTACCACTGCCTTACCCTTTTCGCAGCGCAGACTTTAACCACTGGCCTGTAGCATCACAATGACTTATTAATTTAGCTCACCTGTCCTTGATCTTATTGGTGCGGGTAACATCATCTATGTCCATTCGGATTTTGTAGGAGATGTGTGAAGGCAGAGTGGAGGGATCAGGCAGCAGGAACACTATACCAGCCCAAAACTGTCGGCTCTCAAGGAGTTCCAGGGCCTTCTCCACCAGGTCACCCTCAGAGGCCAGGCCCTCCAGCTTGTTCACGGAGAAGCACTGGGGAGCAATCGGAGGGCACACGCATCAAAATGTGAAGATGAAGGGCAGCAGAGTGACTCAGGTCTCCGAATCCTGATCTGACCTCTGATCCGTGTGCGTGGAGTTAGCGAAAACGGGTATACGCACAACAAACAAATATAAAAATAAATGCCTACTGCCTAAGCATGTCTCCAGTGTCTTGAGTAGCCCATCATGTATCGGGCACCAGAGAATGGGTACCTTGGAGATCTGTGAGATGATGCCAACGGCGTTGTTTATATCCTGGTACATATCTCGCCATGTGGCCGTCGCCCCAGAACTCATAGAAGTGTTCAAAGGCCGTGTGGACAAAAACTCGGCAATTCGCGCAGCTGTCCAGGCGCTGTTCTCCAAGCGGAGATCTACAAGTGTTGCCAAGTCGGGGCGTCCCAAAAGATCCTGTAACCCAGAGGACGGATGGTGGAAAGCACGTGTAAGAGGATTATGGCATCTTATTTAACCGGCCATCGTTTACTTGAGTGCAGGTCAGAAAATGCATGGTATAAAGAAAACTGATCACTACTGACAATGACAGTCCTACCTGTAGGAGCTGAACCTCAGGGCTACTTTCCATAAAAGTCTTGATTTGTGGTCCGAGCTCCTCCCAAGCACCTACAACGTCCTCCAGAATCGCCAGGTCCTGGAAGGTTTTATTCACCTACAAGCCATCATAAGTGTGGATGGTCATGCACACTAATTTACTTAGGTAGACTGGCCAATGGAAGCCTTTTACAGCAATCGGAAAAATACAAGAGACTCATGAACCTATTTAAGAAAAAAACCAAAACGAAGTATCATAACATGAAATGTCAACGGCAAAATGAGGGAGAGCAGAAAATTAAATGAGAGAAAAATGAGACGAGTTGCGTATGCGGTGCACTATACCTCTGCCATGATGCGGCGAGTGATGGGCGTGTCCGGCGCAAAGAGCAGCTTGCCAGTGAGCAGTGGTTTGATTCCTCGCCACACGATACGAGACAGCATATTGGACTCCAGGTTCTCAATTAGACTCTCACAGTAGGGAGCTGTAGCACAGGGATCGTACACATATTCACTGAGCAATTCTGCCGTTATGTATGCGGCATTTAGACGCATGTTGGCAATCAAAATGCCTCAGAGCAAGCTTGTACAAGCTTTGTGTCAATCATTCAACTGGCATATCTTTCCATGTCACCTCTGGGGTTGAATGTAGACAAATCCTCAAAATGTATATATTACTTAATATGTTAGTAAAACACAGCATATTTTTAGCGTTATTGATGCATCATCAAAGTGCCCCGCTCTCAATTCACATTAAACTTTACAGTTTGTCTAAATATAATTTTCTCTAAAACATCCCTAAAACCCAAGTCGATGCCAGCATTTTGGGTACTGTCGTTTTTCTACAGTACTGTAGAAACCAGGCGATTCTTCCAGACATGATCAGAGAACCACATACATCTACAAGTGTTCCCGTCCACCTCTATAACCCGCCTCTCTCCCCCCACTTAAAAACAGTTTTGAAAATAGGACATACCTAAAATAAAATGCTTACTATTCTTGAATCACTTAAGATACATTCACAAACATGGTCTGGTTCAAATCCTGGCAGTCAAGAAATGTCACAAAACAAATTTGTAAAAGTGTTACTTATACAGATAAAAAACATTTTTATTTAATTTTTTATTAAAAAGTTTTTGCACTACCACACATAATATTGTGGTTTTTGTTATTAAACAAATTTTTGCTTAGCCTGACGACCCTCGTGACGTTTTTTCAGTTACTCACCTACATTACATTTGTTTTTAAGCTCTTTGCAATTGGTGATGCGATTGCTTTAACTTTTTTCCACAACCCATTTTGAAAACTGTAAATATATGTGTAAAAAATTACCCGTGTTTAATTATTGTTTTTCTCCTGCTTTACTTAATAGTTGTTTCTTGTTATTTACTTGTCGGCTACAGTACATGCCACTGTTGTTGTTTTTTGTGATGTCCAAATGTGTTTGATAATAGAGGTAATGTTGAAATACATGGAATTTATTGTTTTGTTTTTGTGCTTTACCGAGTATCAAACTGGGTATTGAGAACAACTACTAAACTTATCCCTATTCGGGATATCAAAATGTTTGGATTATTAATAGTCTTCCTATAAAGTTATAAACAATTCTGCTAAATACACTATTATTTTATATTTAATACTATATTGTGAAAAGGCTGGGAGGAACTTTTCCTCTATAAAAAGGCCAGTCCTGCTTACTTGTGTTGTGCTTTTGTGCGGCTGCTTGCTCGCTGCTCATCTTGCCCAGGAAGGATTTGATGTCATTGTCCTCATACCAGTTGAGTGATGGAATCTGCTCCCCGTCTCCCTCTGGATGGCCACACATGATCCGAGAGACGGCCCTGAAGCTCTCGCGGGGGGAGGCAGAGCTGTTCTCCGGGGACAAAGTGTGCAGCTCTGCCATCAGCTCTGAGAAGCTGGACATGGAGGTCAACTGGGGGGGGGGGGGGGGCCACCAAGGACAGACAAGCCTTAGCTAAATACCAAAATCTATATTTTAATCTCATGGATGCACGACGGAAGACATGCGGATTGGTTCAGATAGAAACACGTTCCCACAAGGTCCCACCAGCCTTATTTCTTACATTGTTTAAGAGGATCGCCGTCTCTCCGGAAGCGGAAGCGACCGCGTCGCTAAGGACCCGCAGTTCGTCAAAATTCGGCATCAGCCGGTTCCTCTACAAGCAGGAAACAGGGGCTATGAGGCTGTGCGGTCACGAGCATACTGAACCGGTGTCCAGTCCACTTTAGGGACATTCTGTTCGGCAACATTCATACAAACTCCTCTGTGTGTGCAGCAGACTATAGTCGCGTGAACTATGCAATCATGGACAAATTTCTCTTTCAGATGCAATAACCATCACAACAGAAGCTTTTTATGGCTGCGTGGTGTAACTGAATGCTTCATATTCATCCCCTGACACATCAGGGCTGGACTGGTATATGCTCAAATCCATATTAAACACTCTGAATCCTACCCAATATTATGAAGTGTCTGTATAAAACAAGGGTGGTAAACTTGTTTGTGCAAGTATGACAGAAAAGCTTGGACGGCATATGAGGATATGAGCATATGAGGGTTCAGGGATGACAACGATAATATTGTGTGACTGGGCATTTCGCAACAACTCGCCTGACTAGTTGGCTTTAGTCAGCAAAGCCATCAGCTGAGAGTTCGCCGTTAGATAATATCAGAGCTGAAAGCGTCTCGGGGATCTCACACTGACCATGAAGATCTTACTGTAGTCCAGCTCGGAGAGGAACATCCGCTGGGCTGCCTGCAGCGTGTCGGAGGGCATCGCACACAGAGACGCCTGCAGCTCCCCCAGAGAATCACCTCCAGCTACGGTCACATATTGACCCAGCAGGGCGGCATTGCACACAACCTGCTTCAGATCAAAGCCCGCTCCAGCCAGTGACACCTACAGGCAGACAGAGGGAACTGCAAACACTTACACTATCCTGTCGAATCATGTTCCCCGTTGTCTTTCCTTCATTTATGGAAACATCTTATGCTAAATATTATTATAATGACGTCTTCAGCTTACAAAAAGAGGAATGTGACCTACCGCCTGGAAGTTGAGCCGTGCTGTCATAAGCTGGTCCAGGGTAGCTGGAGGCAAGCTTCCATTAACCAGGAGGAAGGTGGAGAAGGTCTCACTGGGACGCAGGTACTCCTCCACAGGCATGTCTTCCAACCACAAAAACAACCATCAAAAATGTATAATTCCTCAGCAGTTCCTTGGCCAAACACATGGACGCACAACTACAGGTTTTCCAGGGAACCATTTGGATGTAATAACTGCATTTTTTTTACTGGACCACAGCAGGGTATAAAGTCTAGAGTCTATCCCAAGAAGCACAGGGGACAAGGCAGGGAACACCTTAGACGAAATCTCAGTCCATCACAGAGAATCTAACACAATACAGCATTTTCATAAACCGCACGCAACAACATATGTCAAAAAACCTGAAAGAGGAAGATAATAAGCCACTTATCCACAAGCTGTCCCTTAACTGGTTAGTGGTCAAGCTGTCCCTTAACCGATTAGTGGTCTAAGGGGATTATGGAAACTCTTAAAGCCCATAAGCAACTACTGAACACTAAGACGGAAAAGGGTGAAGCAAGACTGCCGATCTGGTCTTAGCAATAACAGAATCCTGTATGACAACATGATCTGGTTGATGTTGGCATCCTGATTCGGCTCAGTTGTGAGATCACTGCTTCTCTCCTCTCCAATCCCAAGATTTTTTTTTTTTATTATTTTTTTTTTAAACATTAAACTTTAATGTTGACAGGGTGGACTTACCATAAACTAAGCTAAGCCAGGGGCCTGATGAATGCAGAATTTTACATTTAAGGATATAACACGATATAATCAATGCGACAGAGGAAGTTGTCCTCATCCCGGCTGCATGGGACTATTCTTCTAGGGGCTCCGGAGAAGTTAATCCGCTCCTGAATGTTAATACGGGCTCAGAAGGACTAGTCATTTATCCTTAATGTACATGAGAAGTGCATACCTGGCCAGATGCTGGGTCTTTCCCTAATTTTTTGGAGTGCCAATCGTATGTCTTGGAACCCTGAAAAGGCTGAATGATTGCCACTGTAGGCCAAGACGGTTCTGATATCAACAAAAAGCCGAGAGATTCTGAAAGAGACGGAATATGCGACGAGACATGAATTATAAAATTGACAGATTTGTCAAAATTACAGACAAACTGCTGTTCTGTCAACTCCAGATGACAGTAGTATATACGCACATGGATTTGTCAAAGTTGTCCACCCGGCCTGGGGTCTCACCCTGAGTGGGCTGCTGAAAGCACGGGTTGTTGATGTTGCAGATGATGCCTTGCACCCAGGCTAGTGAGCCTGCTGAAGGAAGTGCCTTGTTTGGAAAATGACCTGAAGCACAGAACAAATAGAAAAGCTGGTAAGATTCAATTTCAAGGTCAAGAGCCTCAACCTGTGCATGACCTAGAAGCACCTTTGACGCTTTAGCGTCCTAGACGAAGGTCCGGCTGACACTCACATTGCCTCTGCTTGTACGGGGGATGAGAGAAGCGGACGGAAATGAGGATGACGAACAGGAAGAGTGGCCAAAGCAGCTCGATAACGAGCTGGACCTGCAGAAATAGAAAGCCGGGTAACAAATGGTGCTATACAGCAGCTATTAAAGAGCCCAACAAAATCTTCCTTGACTTCATCCATCATAAATCAAATCAAACCAGAATAAAGATCTGCTGTTTTCTTAAAGAGGATCCAGCTCCTCATGGTTACTTGAAGGAAAGCTGGAGCCCAAAGCCTACCTTGTTCCTCCTGCGATAGGTGATGTTCTTCCAGAGCAGGAGCTTGAGATTCGTCCAGACTGCCATGGCCTGTTGTGTTGTGCTAGCATGCTAATCAGCTGTGGCCCAGCACTGAGGCTGTGACAAGACAGGGGAGCCAGTACTGCTAAAGGCAGAGACTACAAGCAAACAGAGACTGCCACATGTACCTAATACAAACAGGACCTGTCCCGATAGCACGAGGCTAGGTATTGGCAATTGAATTAGAAATATCTGAAACTACTACTTCTCTTGTATGGTTTGCTCCTGTAAACATATTGCATAATGCTGTAAACAAAAATTAAATCCATTTGTAAGATTCACTAGAAGAAACCAAATACTGTTTTACATTGACTGACATTTGCAATGTTTTTTCTGCATTGAGTGAAAAAGGATATATGATATTAGAAACTGAAAATATCCTTCAAAGTGACAGTCAGTAGTAAAAAATGTGGTCCTTGTAATTCGAGTATTTTCTGGCAAAATTCTACGATTTCATCTACACAGGCCTTCCCATAACGTGCCGATTACTCAGGGTGTACTCACACTAGGCAATGTGAACCGTGCCCGAGTGCGTTTGACCACCAAAGCGCGGTTCGTTTGACTAGTGTGAGTGCTCCCAATCGTGCCTGGGCGCGGTTCGTTTAGCGCGGTTCATGGCAACCATGCCTAGTGTACACCCTCATCAGTCCCTTTTATGCTAATTAGCTTACAGGGCATTTTACATATAACAAACAGTTAGATTACAGTAGATGCCCTGCATTCCCTGACGGGTTAAACAGCATACTGCTGTATTTTACTTTTAAAACTCACCACCATGAATATCACTAGATGCACTTGCATTTACACATGCACATTCATCTCACAATTACTGTCAGAATTAAAGGAAACATATGTTCAAAAAGACACTCCTACAACTTACCGGCAAAAGACACAAAAAACCGAACTGTCTGCAAACTGCAGTAGCCGTTACTTATAATGACATGTATGACTGTTAAAGCCGCCCATGGTTCATGGTCATTTTAGTTGAAAAGAATTAATAATGTACGTTACGTGAGTTAAACAAAACAAATATTTTAAAGTACAAATAACAATATGACATGGCGATTCATGCTGCACTTTAAGTTACCATTGCCTTTAAATTTACATGTGACGCACCTCCACATAGGAGCAGAAAACTTCGCATTAGCGGCCAGCCCAAGCGCTGTCACTTGCCTATTTCAGGCTTCCTTCTCTGCTTGCTTTTAACAGACATCCCGTAACAAGATGTGCGATCTCTTCCTGTCGTCAGGCTACGATACTGCGGAAAGGCAGCTCTAATGAAATATTCATGCATTCACAGCGGAAGTAAACTCAGTTAAAAAACCCGAACACATGCTGCTGTATCACCCGTATTCGCATTGCCGTTAATGGCTCACATCTGTGGGAACGTTCCCTGCGGGGGTCCCCAAGGGTCCCGATAATTAGCCGGCGCACAGTCTTCGCTGTTTGTCTCTCCGTTACAGACCTGTTTGGTCGGGAGAACCAAACACACACCGGCATCTGCGTTAATTGGTCGGCGCGTTTCATGTCCGAATATCGGCGAATGTGATTGGTCGAGAGCCTGGAAGGGGGCTGGCAGATACACGAGGATGCCGAGGTGCCTGCGTTTGAAATGCTGTTCATAAATTTGGACGGGGCGTCCGAGTTTTTATACCTTAAATGTATACAGAGTCGTCAACTTTAGTCAGCCAGCTGGCGTGAGATTTTCAATTGTAGACAAGTCTGCACACACACTTTCATGTATGTAACAGTTTTACCTTGTAAACAGTGTAGGGTTTGCAAACTACCCCAACGTTTTTTGATGTACCTAATTGTAAATTTATAATGAAATGATATAGACTTCCTGTAATATTCCTTGCATGAGCGCCAAAGTCTGAAAGCGTGAGTGTTGGCAACCCTGTACAGGGAACTTTGTGTATACTGCCCCAACACACAAATAGACTTTGAAATTATCAAGTAAATCAAAGGATTTATAAAAGTTGTGAAATATGTTTCTTAAATTCAACAAAACAGCTTCAGTAAATACTTAAGAACGAAACCTTAAATTGCATTCTTGAAAATATGGATTCCTTCACGTAACTGTTAGTTTCGTTAAATGTTTATTCTGACACACAAGTTAAATTGATTTAAGTTTTCGACATTGCCACGTGCAATAAAAAAAACGACTGAATTACGATGAAAGTGTATTAAAAATGTAGCTCGGCATCTAGTAACTATTACACACCATATCTGATGCATTGGATGAATGCTGCTCTTCCCATCAGCAATATCGATTCATTTTATCGCAAAGAAATGACCTTATCAAGCAAATACAACCTCAAAGATTAAATTCCTTTACCGCCAATAATGTCCCCAATCAAAAAGGTTAAAAGGACACTTATCCATTCCTCCCCCCCCCCCCCCCCACCACGCACCCCCACCCCACCCGCGTCCACCACACGATGGCTTTTCCCCCACCCCTAACCA
>JAODKE010000035.1:713785-732780 GCA_026779605.1 Mormyrus hasselquistii | reverse complement strand
CTAAGCCCCTGGGGCCAAGGGACCCCGGTGATGTGACACTGGGCTGTCCTGTTGAGCCCCAGGGGCCAAGGGACCCCAGTGATGTGACACTGAGCTGTCCTGTTGAGCCCCAGGAGCCAAGGGACCCCGGTGATGTGACACTGGGCTGTCCTGTTGAGCCCCAGGAGCCAAGGGACCCCGGTGATGTGACGCTGGGTTGTCCTGTTGAGCCCCAGGGGCCAAGGGACCCCGGTAATGTGACGCTGGGCTGTCCTGTTGAGCCCCAGGGGCCAAGGGACCCCGGTGATGTGACACTGGGCTGTCCTGTTGAGCCCCAGGGGCCAAGGGACCCCGGTGATGTGACACTGGGCTGTCCTGCTGGGCCCCAGGCTGTTAGATTGGTCTCTGCGGACTGGCCAAAAAAGCCTGTTGCTGAGCAAGAGGTCCAGTGAGTTGGTGCTAGAGATGCTTGAAACAAGAGGGAACACATTTCAATGCCCCAATTCCGAAAAACTTCATCTAAATGTTTTTATATTTCACTCAATAGAAAAAAACAAAACCAGAACTTTGGTTCAATCCCAGTAATTTAACAGACATCTTCATGAACTGAATGAATTTCTAGCAATATCTTGTTGATAATGAAACACATTAAATTACTAAATCACAAACACTTTTCTGTATAAGAAGCAAGGGATATAAGTGTATAATATATAGATTTATCACCTGCTTCCAAAGTTGAAGCTGCAGGCGTAGAGGATCCACTGAAGCTAGAGAAGACACTATTAAGCTCATCTTGACATGAAGTCTGTGAACACAAAGCTTACTGATGTAGAAGACGAATGATTTTTGCTGAAAAATGTAATGATGGCAGTTTCCTGTGTAAAGGGTGAAACATTCCAGGGACATTAAGCTGGAAGATGGGAAATTTACAGCAAGTTCCCCTCAAAGAGAATGGATGAAAATCACATGGACAGGATTTCAGTCTTAAGGGATGTTTTACAGCTGGCAGATCATGGCTAAGGAAGTTCTTGTATGGTTTGGACCTACCAGGGCAGATGGCTGAGCTGGAGAAGGCGGCAGAGGATTGAAGAGATCTATGACGTCAAGGCCCTTATAATTTAGAAAATACAAAATGCATGTCAACCTTGCAACACTAACTACTAGTTTTCGTTACATACAGGCACCGGACCATGCGACTCCAAAAATGCACATCTTGTCTGGTGACATCTACATCCCTGCTCACGGCGCACGGTCTCTGATGTGCAGAAGCCTCAGCGGCTCACAGATTTTCAAAAGTAATGTGAGATTCAAGTCCCCCCCCCCCCCACAGCTTAAAAGGAACGAGACATTTTCCAAGTTTACACGCCCCCACAACACATCACAGATAAAGGTCATGTTATGTGAAAGTCAAATGAGAGCTGACCTTCGGGGGGGCAGCCAAGTGCTCATCTAGAAGCAGACAGGAACCATTTTGCTGAGAATGATTAAGAGATACTTTCAAAAACATGCCTGACCGACATCCTCATCTTAGAGTAACTACACTTTTCATGGAAAATGTAACCTGTGCAATGACAGATGGCACGCACTGGACACCAAACAGGAACGGGTTTAAGTCACATTGCTTCTTACTTGTGCAGACAACGTCTCTGATCTTTCAGCAGATGCTATCTGGAAGGCATTTTTTATATCTTCTATGACTGGATCAGCCTGTGAGGAGAAGCAGCACCGATGTGAACCTAGTAATGAATTACGCAAAAATTAATTTAGCTGTAAGACGACTAACTGTCCAATGACTCACATCTTAAGACATGATTTCGGAAGACCAAGACTCATTTTAAAAAATAAAGAGTTACTTCACCAAATCCAGCATACATGACTTGTCTTAAGCCACCAGCCAGTTGGTGAATCGTGTTACAGGGCCGGAAGGTGTGTAGAATAAAGAAAAAAAAAAGTGATGTGTGGTTTATTTGAAGAAGTGGGGCGATATACAGGGTAGAGCAGCTCTAACTTGTGTAACAGTATTGATATTATTAATAATAAAGAATTATAAAATCAGTAATTGTCTTTTCAGATTGAATTGCACATACGGGTGGAACAAAGACATTTCCTGAAGAGCCGCTATAAATGTGTCTCAATCTGATGACTCGTCCCCTTTCGGGTAGCTTTGTGTTCTTCAATGGTGTGACACCCCCCACAATTCGGAGGTGGCCCCGCCAGTCCCGCCCATGTGTCACATGCCTCCTACATGCCTTCTAGTGACGTTTTGAACGAGCCTTGAGCATGAAGCCCGCAGATGAGTGTAATCTCCTGCGATAGGAGGAGAATTCAGTGGAGCTGCACGTTGCGCAGATCCAGCTACTCACTAAATTGACCATCTTGATGAAGAACAGCTTGAAGGTTCCCTCGTGTGCATAGACGTAGGCGAAGGCTCTGGGCTGGGAGTCGTCCTTTTTCACAGAGCTGATCTTCTCCAGCTCGTGCCTGTGCTCCACTGCCTGTGAGAAGCGTAGCGCAGCTGTGAGCTTCTCCCCCATTCACTCCTTAACCTCCAAAGTCTGGCTAAATCAGGGTAACTCGCGCGCTACACTGTAAATAGGGCAGCAGACCTGTAGAGCCTTCGTACCAGTTTGTAGACTCTGCGACGTGAACTTAGGGCTCCCTCTATCAGTGACTGGATGTCTTCCGTTGCAAATGATTCATTCAAAAGTGTTATGCAAATACGATGCCTGATACAGTGATACAGTGGTGCAGTGGTACAGTGGTCATTCACGCGATGCTCATGAGTTACTAGTAGTTTGCAGGAAGCCAATGAGTTGCTCGAATAACGCTTTTTAGAAATAGGATCAATAACGTAAGTTTTACATTCTTTTAAAATTCTGCTTATACATGTGTACATTGTGACAGTGTCAGGTGTTGAGTGTCATGCTCTATTTCACATTGAACACCCTAAATCTCAACATTTCAGGTTTTCAGGAAGTATGACTCCCAGGTAAGAAGCAGGACAGGAGACAGAGGCCATGAACATAAGTCTGCTTGGTTAACTATGCAAAGGGCAAACGTGTTTTCACACCATCAGCATTAAATATATCCAAACCAATTACTTGATATCAAAACATTTTGTTATGTATGTAAATATTAAGGCACACTAATTTGGAAACGACCATCTAGACACTTATTTTCCTTCTGCCTGGCCCAGTGCTCACCCCGGTCTTCTCGTCGATGATTCGGACGCAGGTGTCGGAGACTTTCAGCCACACCCTCTGCTTGTGAAGTCCACGCTGGCGGGCTGCCATCTCCTGGCCCTACGCACAGCGGAGTCACGCTCAGATCACATCGACGGCATGCCTGAAGCAGCATGCAGACCCTGATGCCACATAAAGTGTCTCTGTGGAGACACTTGAAATCTGCTGTTTTGTGATACTAACAACATTCCTGCAAAATGCTATATCTTGGGACGTATTTGATTGCTCTAGACGGCAAAGTTCTCCTACACAGTCTTCTTATGGAATTATTGGACTTTGGGCAAAGTTATTCCATACTGTAACCCTCATTTAGAACCCAGAGAAGCTTCTATGGCCAAACCAAGCACTGGGGGGTATCATATACTTCAGGCCAGATGAGTCCCTTCCACTGATCTCTGGTCTGCTGCTAATGTGCTTTGACTCCACATACAGTAACTGCTGTTAGCTTTGCATGTAGCTGTGGGATTCAATCCAGTTAAATTATTAATAATTTTTATTAGAAGGCTAACAAATGATGTCGAGATCAATCAACTTCTTATCTCCCAAACTTTCCAGCACCATTATTATGATTAAGAAATTATACTTCAGCTACAGTCTTTAACGGGGACTGCCCACACAGCCCTTCATACATTGCTTGCGCTCAGTGTCTCTACTGAACGAAGGGTCTGTGTCTCCTCAGGAAGTTCTCAGATGACCTGCACAGCTCCTAGCTGGACGGCAGGGCTACCTTCAGCTTCATCATGGAATCCAGGCACATTCGGTCACCCTGGGCGTCAGCCACGTCATCCACACCGATGAGTTTGGCCTTGTAGCGTACGCCATCTCCCTGGAAACGCTGTGCCAGGTGATCCGGGCTCTTCTCACTGACAGAAGCTGTAAATGGCAGTGCACACTAGCGCCTAGTGAAAGGACTTATGCACTTATGCCAACGATGCTGGCAAATGCAGTTACTCCTTTGCTGTGTGTTCTGGGATTCTAAGACTTTTTTTTGACTACATGTTTATTTTCTTTTTATCTCAGGAACAGAAGTGAAATTATGTTTAGGTTTGCATATCTACTGCAATTTAATATTTACAATATACACAAGAACAATATCATTCATTGTTCTCTATATATGATAGTGCACCAGCCTGCTTCCAGCAAAAACATGTGGCAGGTCAATAAATGTAAATATAAACTAAAAGGGTATGAAAATCCAACTCATTTAATACGTGTAGTAAAAGAGAACTCTGGTCCTGTCGGTTAATATCTAACCTGCTTTTTAAGCACTTTTTGTTCAAGGAAACAGCAGAACACTTTCTGTGTCTGTTTCAAACAAACTGTTATATATGTAGAAAACAGATGATTTATATGCCGAAAACCTTTAGTTTTAATTCGGAATCCATCATTCACATAGAGGCCTTTAGATTGGTGTGAAAAAGCAGACTTACTAGCCATCTTTTTGCTCGAAACACAGCAAAATATCATCAGGTCTCGGCAGGTACACGCGGACTTCATGTGACGCTGAACCACACAGTTTCTCACCTTTTTTGTTGGGAGGCTGGCCCGTGGTCATTCCCTGTTCCTGGGCTGCATTACTGACAGCTGCTTGGGGACCGTCTTTAGCTTGCATGGTCACGCAATTTGCTGCTTAGCAAACTCCTGCCAGAATTTCACAGACATTCACACTTGCTTTTTTCCCCCCAAAGGATAACTTCAAACCTACATCCTAACTGGAAATAAAGATGCTGTAGCATTTGCCACATGGAGATACCTCACCTGAAGGATGTTTCTTCTGGGTCCCTTCTGCTGTCAGCAGCATTTTGAGAATCTTTTGGCCAAAGGTTACAGTGTAAGCATTTCTGGTGACATATTAACATCCTGTGTGCATCGCACACATGTATAACGGTGATGTTGACTATTAAATTGCACACTTACATCTGTCCATAGGAATTCAAATACATCTGCAGAATGGATCAGGTACATAGTCACGTAGGAAAATAAGGGGCTTGGACCCCCCGACCCCCTGAAATTTGTTGGCTACCGATCAGGCATGTAGCTATGACCCCCCCCCCCCCCCCCATGCGCAAACACACTGGAATTTATTTCTGGCTACAGGCCTAGACAGGATAAGTGTTATCTGTAATAGGTCTTGTGTTGTTTGGTGACCAGATTATCCACCCATTTTCTATAATTGCTTATTTGAAATAGGCCACAGTGACTCAGCAGCCTGTCCTAGAGATCCCAGGGCACTTATCATGGGGCACTGACCACGGGGCACCGATCACTAAGCACCTACTGCTGGGCACTGACCACGGGGCACCGACCAAGGGGCTTGCTCACAGGGTACAGGAATCGTAGATGGCATGTAGCAACAACGACCTTCTACACGTAAATAATTAGCAGTGAGCAGTATACATCTTAAATGAGTCAGAACAGGGGCGGAGCTAAAGGGGAACCCCAGTGCCACCCCGCTGGAGATGGTAAACATTAAAATATACCAATGAGGCGATTGGGCAAAGATTTGAGCGGAAAGCTGTAATTTCCGAGTGCCCCTGAACACATCCCGACGCAGCAGTACCCTGTGCTTGCTGCTTACTGACATGTCATCGGCTAAAAGCTCTGGCAGCGGCACGTGTTCCTACATGTTACAAAACACACCCGCGGTATTGATAACGGCAGGAGTTACGCAGGTATTTATAACATATTACACTCTTTTACCTTCCTAATGAGAAGTGGTCACACAGTTGCAGTACATAAAAAATAGCAGCATGAAAGCGTAGCGCATTGTCTGCTCCGCGTCTTGTTTAAATTAGCCACGAGTCCTGCTCGCGCTGATATAGATCGTCTTTTAGACAGCGTCTTTGTATGTATGTATGTTTTAGTGCACATGCTGAATTATACTGTTGTTTTATTATTTTAGCAAAGCTAGCCCTTTCTTGAAGTCTGTGTGGTAAGTGTATATGTGGAGAACCAATCATTAGTTTTCTACTGCATGTAAGCAGGCTATATGCATGTCATATTAAAGCTTTGAATCAACTTCACTATACTGTAATGTGAGGGTTTAATTAGCTGCCTAGATTCATTAATTTAATTAATCTGTTTTAATTTAGTAATATGGAATTATGCTCTCCTGAGTGTATCCTTGCTTCGCAAAATGTCCTTATTTGACTAAGTGGTTCTCAAACTTTTGCAATACCACCAGGGAAATGCAGGTCAGTTCTGGTGGTATTCATAAATCTTGCTGTTTACAATTTAGATGCAGTTTTATTTATTTGTTTATTTTTTGAGAATCTGTGTTCTGAGCTTTAAATTTACATGTGCACTGCTATTGTTGGCTCATTGGTGCAATTTCACTTTTTACTTGTTTGGTCATGGTTTAGTCTAGGTTTAATCCAGTTTGAGTTCATGTTTTGTCCTGGATTAGGTTCGGTTTGGACTTCGGTTTGATTCGGTGCTTATGATTTTGTAAACGTTTGCTGTGTGTATTCAACAAATGTTTACAAACTCATTGTTTATGATGAGTGTGTGTCACGTAGCGCGGTCGGCGGATGGGCAGAAAGGCAAGTGAAGCCGGTCAGACAGGCAAACAGGGTTTAATGGGGCAGACGAGCACAGGCAAGGCAACATGAAACTACACACATTAATGACCGATCTGTCAGACAAGGAAAAGACACGAACTGATATACACGAGACAAGCAGCATTAACAAGACACACGTGATTACAATCGGGGAATCACACGAGGTGATGAGGTGGGCGTGGCACACACGAGGATCGGACGGAGCTGGGCGTGACACACACGAGGATCGGACGGAGCTGGGCGTGATACACATGAGGATCGGACGGAGCTGGGCGTGACACACACGAGGATCGGACGGAGCTGGGCGTGACAGTGTGTACGAGAAAAATATTTTTTTCTTCATTTTTCATATTTATATGGATTCCTCTGAGAAACCTGCCCTTTGGCCTCCCTTAAATAAACGTCTAGCACCATCACTGACGCAGAAAGATGTTTTTCTCATACACAGTGTTGTGTGACAGTCCACCATTATAATTTTCTTAAAAGTAAGCACAGTGTATCCACAGATAACGTGCACACACAATGATCAGTGGCAGATCTACTATGTATGATTTTTGCGGCCATTGGGCTCTCCAAGACCTTTAAACATAACTACTCCAGGGGTGCTGACCACTAACTGACCCTGTGATCTGCTCCCAGCAGGTCAGCTACACCAGCATTAGGCCCTTGAGTAAGACCTTTAAACATAACTACTCCAGGGGTGCGGAACACTAACTGACCCTGCGATCTGCTCCTAGCAGGTCAGCTACACCAGCATTAGGCCCTTGAGTAAGACTTTTAAACATAACTACTCCAGGGGTGCTGAACACTAACTGACCCTGTGAGGTTATGGCTCCTCTCAGATGCGCTATCAGTTCTCAGATACACTATAGGCCAGAGGTGGGCAGTCTTATCCGCAAAAGGGCCGGTGTGTATGCAGGGTTTTAGGATAACCTGTAGGTCAGCTGTTCAAACCCAGGTGTGAGGACTCTTCAGTCAATCAGTCATCTAATTAGTGACCTAATTAGGGAGTTGCAGTGAAAACCTGCACACACACCGACCCTTTGCGGATAAGATTGGCCACCCCTGCTATAGGCTTTCAGACATGCTAAGAGCTCTCAGACACGTTATGGGCTCTTAGCTGTGGGGAACGAGGCTCGGATGCAACCAGAAACATATATTCTCTTTCTGCTCAGGAGTCCAAAATATACTTCTGTATCACCTGAAGAATTTCCATGAATAAACTTTGCATTTCCTATTATTTTGCTTGTTCGAGTCTCTTGGCGTTCAGTAATTACACACCAGCACAGTGTTCACTAAGAGGTTTCATTAAAATACATACTGCACATTTATACCAAAGAAATAACTTCTTTAAGATGATTCTCTCTAGCAGAAAACACTGAGAAAGCAACGTCTTCAAAGTAACGGCACCACACAGGATCAGTTTACAAGCACGCTGAGCAGACTTGGAATTACAGTACAGTGGTCATAGATTAAAGCCAGAGAACGGAATTACAGGCTTCTTTTGTAAACAGCCCACCCCCATTGACTACTTACAAGTACATTTTTCTTCTTCACTGTTGAATATATCTTACTTCAACTAACAACATCTGATATATAGAATGTCAGCTACCTTAATTAGGAAGAGTAAGCGCTATTTGATTTATTTAATGTTGTGAAAGCATCTTAGAAAGTTGCAATAATTTGTAGTGATAACACACTGTGATGAAGCAGTGGTAAAGCTACAGAATAAAAGATGGATGGATGGATGGTTGGTACAAATGTATTTTTGATACATAAAATACATTTAACGTTTTGCACTAATCTTCAGAGATATTCCTCTTGGGGGGGGGGGGGGTTAAGACACAGGAAATGTGACCTACAAGGCGTGAGAATCCTAGCTGCCTGAGGCATTTTGTTTGTGTAACATGTTTATATAATATTGTGTGTGCGTGCCTCTTTATCACTTAGTAAGTTCAGTTTAGTTTGACACTGCGGCCGATGCCTGGACCTGCACCGTGTCGCCCAGTCCAAGGCCCCCCATACCAGTTATGGCAGAAGGTATGGAAAAGGACGGGAGTGGTAGCGGATGAGATGGCAGCCCACCTGAAGGCCCACCAACCTGATAGAGCGCAGCTCATGGAGAGACAGCAGCCAGCCTGACCGCAGCAGGAGCAGAAACAGAGAGAAATCACCAACCTGCGATTAACAACAGCATTAAGGTGTCCTTTCTTACAGAGAGATGATGAAAATGTTTGCTACTGGAAGACAGTGAGAGCGTCATGAACAGACATAGAAGCCGCAACAGAACCGGATATTTTTAACAATTTGTTTTGGGTTTGAGATATTAAATATTTGCATTATCTTGCATTTATTTCATGGATAACTAGTCTTGATATGAGAAATGTTTAAAAAGAGATTAGTGTTCAATAATAAAACATTTTGCTGCTGGGAAAAACTGTTTTAGGAAAAGCATATCTCCCGTGGTTACAGACGAAAATGTGAACACTTTTCTGGTAGGAGTATACGACACTACTGAAATATCCGCTTTACAGTCAGCAATATACACCACGTTTATCAGGTCTCATTTCCAGATGAACGAGTGATGACCTTCCGAATGCAGAATGACATGCCCTCCAGCTTGACTTTAACCTCCTCATCCATTCCTTCCTGCTGCTGGCCGTCTTGTTGCAGATCCCGGACTCAGCCTCCCACACTCATTAGACAGCATGATAAATATGCACACAAAAATCATATAGGAAGGCATGGCGGCTCAGCGGGCAGCTGCCCTGGCATCTGCACAGTCTTCTGCTGCCTTGCAGCTGTCCTCTTGTAGCCTCCAAGTCATTTGTGGTCTGTACGTTTGTGTGAGGCGCCCTCTACCTCCTGGCACAGGCTGCAGACATACAAGTGACCCTGCACTGCATTAGTATTACAGAACAAAAGATGGATATTTTTTCTCATGCTTTTTAACAAAGCCATCTGCTACGGGGCCCTCTGAAGTGCAGAGTAAACACTGGGCCGAACGGCCGGACTGAACGGCCGCTGAACGACCTGCCGGCTTCACTCGGGAGCGGCTGGAACCCACAGCTCTAATCCAGGCCCGTCGGTCCGGAGCGACTCTAACCCGCATCTATCAAGCCAGAGTGCCTTCCTCTGATCAGCTCAAACCAACTAGATAAGAGGCAACAGACTGAGCGAAAAAACAGTCAGCAGTGGTGAGAATGCATCCTGCAATCCATCAATAATAGCAATGGTGCCTTTTAGCTGTAAAAGCCCAAAGAGGCCGTCATTAGATAATGAACGGACAGATGACATTAATCAGTAGTTTCTATTGTGAGGACCATCTGTTTTATTTTGCCTTTTAAAATTTCTGTTTGCACAAATACACGTAAATTAATGAACATTTCACGATGTCCCTTTGCAACAGCCTGTGTACATTTCAATGTTATCTGTCCCTCCCTTATCTGACGTACGCCTCTTTGGGTTTATACAAATAAAATGAATCACTATTATTATTAATGCATCTTGCGGAATAAGAGTTTCAGGGGAGGGGCAGGTATCACATGCATCATACTTATCCACTTAGACTCTTAACGGAACACTGGTCGTGTCACATGATTTTAAAAAATGTCTTCGGCTATATGAGATGGTCAGCCCTTCGCCTGAACACTGTACTGCGCATTCATTGATGATATGACGACTTGCGTCAGAGCCTTCTCAACTCCACGTTCGGTCATGTGACTGCCTTTCCACCACATTCAGGCACCATGGAGTCCTCCCCCAAATGTTTGCACTGGTATGTCCTACGTTCCGTTTGCTGAACTGCCACATAGAGATGAGATTTTTTCTTAGAATCAGAATTTGAGGCAGCATAAGCTGAGATGATGGAATTCATGGCACAACATTTTATGGTTCAGTTTGCTTATGGATGTGAGTTTATAATTTTTGACTGTTTTAGCTTAATTTAACACAGCCAGATTCCACCCAGTAGCGCCATATTGTCCCATACTGAGTAACTTACATTTGGCATTGCAGCCGTAGACCGTACATCAGGGCTATTCAGATCATGGCCCTTAAGTTCCAAGCACTGCTGTTTTTTCAGCTTTCCTTTACCTGAGAGCCAGTTGTGAAGCCTCTGGCCAATTGGAGCCAGAAATTATTAAGATAACCACCCGGGAGAGTTGAAAACAAGGCCTGGATTTGGAATTGAGGGCCAATTTAAAAAAAAAAAAAAAAAAAAAAGGAATTGAGGGCCAGATTTGAATAGGGGGGCCGTACAGCTTGCTGTTCTTAACTTTACTCACACGACAGTCACACTCTGTGTCTAAACTGCGCAAGTTTGGTACATGTAAAAGTCAGTGGGTCTCAGTTCTGTTCCACACAAAGATTTTCCTTTGTATTGCTTGCATTGTGATCAGAGTTTTCCACAGTGACTGTTAATACTGTATAATGTTATTGCAATAACAGCAGCTTTAAGTATACATTTGAGGATGGATGTTTTCAGACTGTCTCTACGAAACCAATCAATCAGGCCAAGCAGTTTATTCTAAGACATGTCAGCCCCACACAGCGGGCCACCTCCATCCCACCTCCACCTCATCCCAGGTCCACACATTGTGTATTTAAATCCTCTTCAAGTTTCCTATGTTCTCACAACACTGTAATTCACACACAATGGCCAACCTCATTAGGGGCACCTAGCTAGTACCAAGTAGGACCCACTTTGTCTGCAGAATTGCTTCATGGGTAAACAAGTTGTATTTAGAGAAATGCCCATTGCATATTTTTTGTTAACTCTGGACAGTGTAAGAGATGAAAATCCCAGTTGGTAGCTCGAGTCAGCACGTACGGCACCGGCAGTCATACGTCACTCGAAGATCACGTATATTAGGCGCCGTAATGCGTCAAAGCCAGCAGGCCGTTTGCATTAACAGGCAGGTGTACTGGATGACGTGACCACAGTATATGTTATCGTTGGCAACTGTACAAAGAAAAGGACGCCAACAATTAAACTGGACATTACTGTGCAGTGACAAAACGCCGCCACGGGAAGATATTAAGTAAAGAGAACAGGGTCCACATTTAAAATGCTACAGAGCTGAGATATACGAACATAAGGCAGCGAGCCAGCCAGCAGGGTGAAAGACGCACGTCACCTGAAACAGGCCAGGAACAGCTGAATTATGCCGAGAGGATAAAAGTGGCTTGCATCTAATCAAAGAGTAAACATTTTAATGCATCATCTGCAGCAAACATTAAAAGGCTACTTATCACTGCTTACGTTCAGCCAGTCAAGGCAGACGGATGGTCCCCTGAAACACATTCACGCTGTTAGCTGGAGACGTCATGGAAAACATCTGCCAGCAGGGGGGGAAGGGGGGGGGGGTCTGCGCTGATCCAGACACTGATCCAAGGGACCAATAGTCATGTAACTAATATCACGGTATAGCAGCACTTTTGAAGGGTTATGAAATGTTGGCAGTTACAGGGTCCTGAAGTGACGCTTCAAGGTTAAATGCTATTCTATCTATGAAATCAACAGCCTGAAAGGAGTTTCACTGAAATTTCCTGAAGTCTGGATTTCAGATGAAGTTTACTTTTTCTAATTGAATAGCTAATAGCTTGTTTTACTCTTGAAAGACACATACGTATACAAGTATCCTGACGTGTTGTTTCTGCCATTGCCTACATGATCTCCCGTAAGCAGTAATGCAGGGCTGCAGTGAGCTGGACGCTTCTCGCTGGAAAAGGGGCCGCCAGTCCATCTGAGACCCGTGACCACATGCGCAGACACACGACGGCGGCCTCAGAGGCCCCGCTTCACCCCAGCGCCGATCCCCCAGTCATCAGTGTGCGTCCTTTTCACCATTACATCTGCCGTTATTTTACTGCTATAACACTCATTTTTTAGCGCCTTGGCATTTCTGCAGACCTTAAGGAAACATTCTTCACATTTATATTCTTCGTCTTTCAAAATTTTCCATAAAATTTCCCCCTGAAAGGCCAATTTTAACACAAGTGCATATATATGATGATATATGATGAATACTCAAGTCAAAATATGCAAAGCTGAAGTCCTGCTTTTCCACGCAAGGCAACCCGGTAAAAAAGACACCATCTTCTCATAGTCTGGGGGGAGTAACCACACTTCTTTATGTAACCCCCCCTATTCAAATCTGGCCCTCAATTCCAAATCCAGGCCTTGTTTTCACGTCTCCCAGGAAGCTTAATTTCTGGCTCTAATTGGCCAGAGGCTTCACAACTGGCTCTCAGGTAAGGAAAGATGGAAAAACAGCAGTGCTCAGCCCTTGAGGACCGTGATTTGAATAGCCCTGCTAGTGTATATCTTAATAGGTACCTCTTGACAGTAAACAGAGCATCATAAAAATCCCTGACCATTCTAAAAAGTGGTTTTACTGTAAACACAGGGGAACAGAGCACCAAGATCATTGACGTCTGTTAGGTTCTATCCCTCCATTATGGTGTCATTTACCTTATGATTTTCACCAGGAGATGAAGACAAAAATGTATTTATTAAACTCTGAACATGCATGACAATCTCCTCAAGTAACAAACTGAATGCCCTACCAAGGAGCCTGATCAAACTGGCCAATCAGGACAGGCAAATTACTTCAAAGCTTCTCAGAAAAATAAACTGCCAGTTTCTGTCCTATATCAAGTTTACAAGCTTGAATACTTTGGAAATAAAAAAAATGGAAAATGTTTTTGCTTTTCTGGCACTTGATTGGGCATTTGTGATTATTTTATTTTTCTCTCTGCCATTAAGTGTGTGGATCATTTTATTATAATAAGTTTTATCTATGTACAAAGTAGATCAATCTTTATTCTGTTAGATCACCTACACATTTGAATCACTTGTCAGCTAATTAGAAACTGTACCAGGCTCAGGAAAATCAGCGGTGGAAACGAGAGAGCACGCGAACTCGGCCATGCGGAGCCATTTCATCAGCATTACAATATATCCAGCGTGTTATTTTTGGCTTAACATAAAATAGACAAATAAAGTCTTAGCGTAGGGCGGGTCCATAACGGGAAAACAAATCACTGCAAAGCTTAACTGGTGCATAATATGCCTGGCAACCTTCATTACTGAATATCCAGCGTGAAATGCCCAAGAGTGACCAGCTCGCTTTTGGATAACCTGCGTTGGCATTAAGCTACTGCACCGTATAGCGGTTCTGCGTAATCTGAGGACGAAGAAGTACCGGAGACAATTTTGGACTTGTCGGGATGAATATGATGAATACAACGATCTTCAATGACACACACGGGCAAATAGATGCCATGGCCGTTCCAGTTTTGATGTTCGGAGTCGGGGTGATGGGTAATGTCACCGCAATATCTGTGCTTTGCCGATCTAAACAAGAACGCCGAGAATCTGCTTTCTACACCCTGGTGTGCGGATTGGCTGTTACCGATCTGTTAGGGACTTGTCTTGCCAGCCCCGTAACGATTGCAAACTACCTCGAACACCGGCTGGACGCCAACCACGCGCTGTGTGAATTCCACTCCTTCATTCTGCTCTTTTTCGGAGTGTCCGGACTGAGCATTATATGCACGATGTCGGCTGAGCGTTATCTCTCAATTAACCACCCTTATACTTACCAGAAGTGGTGCATTAACCACTATAGCGCACGCCGTGGTCTGTTTGTAATTTATCTGCTCAACATTATATTTTGCAGCCTCCCGATGCTGGGCTTCAGTAAAATCATACCCCAGGAACCGCGCACTTGGTGCTTCATCGACTGGAGGGCGCAGAATCATTTGCACGCCTTTTATTCTTACTTGTACGCCGCGGTGAACTCGCTGTTCATCTTATTGACCGTTGCTTGCAACGTAGCCGTGTGCGGGACGCTGGTCGTCATGCACCGGAGGAAGACGCCACAGGTGTGCACACGTGGAGGGGGCGACCAAAAGACGCTGCAGTCCTTGTCTGTGGAAATCGAAATGATGCTTCTGCTAATTGTGACTTCGGTGGTGGTTTTGGCTTGCTCGACCCCATTGGTGGTAAGAGACAATTTTTCCTGTCACAAGGTCTTTTTCATCTATAACATTTATCACGGAATATTTCAAAGACAAAACAAGCCTCTTGAATCCTTAAAAGAGGCGCACTTTTGTTGCAGGTGTGCGTATTTGTTAACCAGATTCAATTGGCAGCCTGGAACAAGAATGTAGATCTACTGGCCATTCGCATTGCCTCTGTGAACCCGATTCTCGACCCTTGGGTATATATCCTTTTGAGGCGGACGGTGTTCCACAAGGTCCTGGGAGCCTGGAAGTGCCTTTATGGGGTGCGTAGGCGCGCCATCAGCCCGCAGCGGCCGCTGCAGGTACCGCCGTGCGTCATGGATAAAACCAGTCTCAAAAGTGTCTCCTGCAGCCGTGAAACATCAGATCGTAAACCCTTTGAAGGTTCCTTGAAGATAGCCACAACCGTTTGTACGTCCTTCATGGAAACGTAAAGCAATAGGCGTACGCCATAAAAATAATAATAAGGTTTGAGCTCAAATGGACATGTCCGTCTATTAATGATGAAGCCGGCGGAACGTGATGCACTGATTTAATAAGTGTTGTATAGATTTAACATAACCGAACTAAGGAATTCAGATCATTAAAATTCTTACCTGTTACAGCTTTACAGTTTGAAAAACGTTTCAAAGAAATGCGTGTCATTGAAAAAAGGCTGAGGAAGAGTAACATCTCGGACGATGAAGAAAGCATAAAATTAACTGGCTATAGATTAGGGAAAGTGATCATTAGTCTAAGTTGATAAATCCGTACATTGATGTGGTTTCAAATGAATGCAGTATTGAGTATTTGAATACACGCATAAGAACAAACCGCATCGGAACCAACAAACTGTGTGAAAGCAGTACTTCGCATTCGTGCGTGTTTAGCGGGTTACTCAAGGCTAGAATAAGATTAATGCACGCTATATTGTTGTCAGTTTTAATGCTTTTGAAGCCCCCCACAATTTTGAAATCGATATACCCACTTGCAAATAAACGTTGTAAGATCGATGTTTAAATAAATGGCAGTTTTCCCCATAAAGAACATAACTACTGTATTTTAATTTTTCCTAAATTTCCTTGAGTGGTCCATCGTACCCGATGTTTTGCATTTTCAGTGATGTTTAATTGTATTGGGCATCAATCCAAACATTTACACACAAATGGTTCAATCGGATTCATCGAAGACCTAAAGGGTTCCGAAATGACGTTTACAATTATGAAGAGCTTTTGAAAATAGGCGTGTGACATGTAATATATTATTACTCATCTTGTATACACAAGTAAAGTTATACTAAAATACCGCACGTCCTAAAAAATGTAGGTATTGCGTCCATTTATCCAGTTATGGTTGCGAAATCAAAATACATAAACCTGTACGCATCTGGACCGCACAACAAAAATAACTCTGCTGGATTAAATTACAATCTTCATAGCTTTGGGGACTAGTACTGCTATATGATACTATTTCTATATGAAGCTGTCAATATTAGGCCTACATGTGAAAAGGTATTTCAGCTCATCGAACAACAAGAGAAAAAATGAGTAACTTTTGCAGAAGACTTTTAATTTCATTCAAGCATTTAGTTGTCTCTGAAAAGTGATTTGAAACATGTCAACACCAGGCTAAATTTACATTCAAATTTTTTGTCTAAAATGTTATAACCCATGAGTATCATGTACATCTAAAATGCTTTTAAACTGCAATCGAAAATTGACGACAAAAACGGGAAATCATTTTCCAGCATCACAAGAGTAGCTCTCTGCTCTTTGACCGCAAGGCTATTAAATGACGGAGTCATTTGGTCTGTAGCAGGTGTAATGTGCTACGCCTTAAATGCGGGGGCAATCACTCCAAAAGGTGATAGCAGATTGTTCTGTGAAACTGCATATTTTAGAAAAACAATTTGAAACTTGAAAAGGTAATTATAAACTCATCATTGTAGAGATGGATTTTAGATACTGCCACTGAATGGATAAAGCAGTGTCTCCCAACCCAGTCCTCTGGGAATCCCGGGACAGTCCACGTTTTTGCTTCCTCCCAGCTCCCAGCCAATCAGGAACACTGACTACCTGGTACAGGTGCTGAAATGAAGCAAAAACGTGGACTGTCCGGGGTTCCCTGGGAACTGGGTTGGGAAACACTGGGGTAAAGTACCCTCCAAACATCACAGCTAGCAGGGACTAAATATTTCTACTTCCTAAAAGGGATTTTAACTGGCACCAAAGCAGAAAGAACCTTCATTTTATCCCCGTCATTAAAAAGAAGGCACAGTATTCACTGTCCTTGGTATATACACAAATATAAGCCATGTGTAATTATATACATGAACATTCACGTCAATACAGCAGATGTAAGAACGTGATAGCTGTGGTTTACCAGCATTTATCAGCATTTCCCAAAGAATGCACCTCTGGTCGCCAAAGGTCACGCTAATAGCCGACCTCTAGGATACCCTTACAGCTAACTGACAAGCTTGTAGTGGTTTAGTAGGCTGGCTTTACTGCGGTCTGGGAGAGACGGGCTGAAACAGGCAGTGGATAACGGCACAGAGAAGATCGAAGAGAAAATCGTTTCGTCAACATGTTGGAAGCCACGCACTACTGCCTTTTCTTACTTGATGGTGCCATAGTGACATGCCAATAGTGAATTTAAATGGTTAAACTACATTTATCATCTCAATCGCATGGACTCCCAGTCTCTCAGTATGATAGAAGCAGTGTAAGCGGAGTATTGCACCAAAACACTGGCAGTTGTAAGTCAATATTAATCTCTGAAGAACTAATTTACTGGCTTCCAGAATTCCAAAAAAAAAAAAAAAAGTGTGTGCACGTGCACACACACACACACACACACAGAGGCACGTGCACATACACACTACACACACACAAGCCGTGGGCATAAAAAAAAATTCAAAACAATAGACGATTCAAAACCGTGAGATATTTAAAGTGTGCAATATTGCACGCTGCAAAAAACTGAACTAATATTTATTTATAGAAGTGATAGTCCATTATATAAAACATGCCCCAATATAAAAAAATAAAAACACTGTAAGCCTTCTGATAGAAGTATACTTAATACACCCAAGTTGAACAACATTCCTTATTTCATTACAGGAAAACAAACGCCATTTGACTGTCAATTATTCTTCAAGCTACAAACTAACACCAAACAAATCATTATTTTTCCCACATATAACAAATCATGACAGAGACTTGTACTTCACATTAAAAGATATACCGAAAGGGATACTGTATGAGACTTAGAAAAGGGGAACATTTTTAGCAGAGGGAACCAATTAACTACCCGAGCCAGACTGAATAAGGTTTCTGGTCCGATTGCTGTACGTCATGTGATTTGTAAAGGATAATCGGTAATCCCCTTGTCCGTAATGAGGTCACACTTACACACGTTCACGCACGTGTACATACACGCACGCTCATTTCTCACTCACTGTATCAGGTTGATCTGCACAAATGTTCGACTGAGCAAAACAGTTTAAATAAATAAATAAATAAACATATTGCTACAGCAGGTGTTCGTGAAACAATGTAACAAGCAGACGTGAGGATTTCATCAATCCTTTGGATATGATGTGGGACGTTACGACTTACGAGTCCATCTCATGTCAGCCAAATATTTACTGCCGCTGAGTCAAGCAGTTACATGCTGTTGTCCGAGTGCATAATTTTTCAATGCAATTTTCACTTGCGAGGACCTATGACTTGCATTTGAATTTTCTTTGCAAAAGAGCAGCAGATACCACACAGGCTGGGCCATCACTTCCAAACCCAAAACATTCTAACCGTAAAAACACCCTCTTCCCTGAATGATATGGTGTACAATGTTGCAGTGTGGTTGTTCTCATCTTCCTCAACTCTAAGATGATTCATTGCAGAATCACCGATTTCTCGAAAATGAACTTTAATGACATCAGGAGGCACATCTGAGTACTTTGCAGTTTTAGACAAGAACGTCGTCCCACAAAGCGTCTCCATGCCTTGTCTCCTCTAGCACACCAGCATTTACCTTCCTTCGGAGTCGGAGGTTTGGACAGCGCTGGGGGGGGAGGGTGGGGTGGGATTGGGGTGGGGGGGGGGGGGGTGACCCAGGAAGGGGCCGAGGTAACCGCCCGCCGCGGCCCTAGCCTCCATATGGGTGGGGTCCAAGGCCCACCGGTGAGCCCCGCCGGCGGTCC
>JAODKE010000035.1:677562-713775 GCA_026779605.1 Mormyrus hasselquistii | reverse complement strand
GGGGGGGGGGGTGGGGGGGGGGGCGGGGGGGGGCGGGGGGGCGGAGGGGTGCTGTGGGGGGGGGGGGGTGGGGGGGTTCACACAGAAAGGGACATAGTAACCGCTCAGCAGCGACCTAGACGTCATACTGGTTGGATCCATAGCCCATCGTGTAGGCCTGCCGGCTGTACTGGAAGTGGTCGGTGAGAACGCTGCCGCGGCCGTACTGGAGCTCCGAGGCCTTGGAGAAGGGCCCGGAGCCGTTGGGCTGCATGGTATCCGAGACGGTGCCTGCTTGGTCGAAGGAAACCATATCCTCCTTAGACACGGGGAGCAGCTTCTTTTTGGCCTCCTGGTTGGCATCATATTTGGCCTGTTGATGAGTCACATGCAAGAACAACGGCTCATCTCACACTCCATGCAACACCAGTACAGATACCTCTCGCTTTACGATGGCTCGACTTTTTTTAATGGTGCGACAATGATACACATTCAGCTTCGTATTGTGATGTTACCCAGCTAATGATATGAAGTACGATACATTGTACTGATGCTGAATGACAGCACCATCCACCCAGCCAAGACCCTGTGGCGACTGGGAATATATGTTACCATCTTATACGGTATTTTACGATGCATTGTACGGTTACTTTATCTTATTTGACTTGCAATATTTCCACTCAATTTAAAAGCCTATAATATACCAAACCGGTAACCAAGTCTAGGGAAGTAAGTGTCCAACGTGTGAAGGTGCGTATACATAAAAGCTACTGCCAAGCTGACAAAGTCGGTCACCTTGTTATAGAGAAAGACACCCAAGATGGCCGTCAACATGCCCAGCATGTTGGTGAAGGTCACAGGGTTGCGCAGCATCAGAAGCGAGATGCTGATCACCATGATCCTCTTGGTGGCGTTTGCCACAGCGTAGCTCAGAGGGCTGACCAGGTTCAGCACACTGAAGGCGATCACGTTCTGCGCAAAGTTACAGAATCCGCTGACCAGAAGCAGCAGGAAGGTTCCGGACCAGCTGAGGATTCCAGCCTGCATTTCATGAGACGGGAACAGGTCGATTCTAATGAGGCACATTAGTTTATTACTGATCTGTTGATGGGTACAATGCAAAGACTATTTGAAGGCCAGCAATTTTAGAAATACAGTTACTATTTAACAAAGGCTGTAGAAAGAAAGAAAAAAAAAATCATGGAAGTGACAAACCTGCAAAGCCTAGAGAGACAGCACACTCTAATGGCCATAAAAGGTACTTCAATAACCAAAACCATGCACATGACTTAACTGTTTTATCATTCTGCCAGTTGTAGCAATTGTTACTTATCAGACAGGCATTAAAAGCAGTACTGACATTGTTCAAGCTTCACCACTTTCCCGCCAAAGATTCTGAGAGACTCACCAGATCTCCATCCACTAAGAAGGCAGACAGGTCGACCAGCACCCAAGTGGGCACCATGAAGAGCACGGCATTGAAGCCCAGGACGTTCAGGAGCTGCAGGTGGTGTACCCGAGTGTCTCGTAGTACCTAACGAGTCACATGGTTTTAACGTGAATCAAAAGAAGTGCAACGTACATAAGCAGAGCCGCCCGCCGCGCACTGTGCTGACTGGTGGGCCGGCCCTGTTCCCCTTCCGTAGACGAGCACTAAAGGGCTTCATAAAAAAAAAAATGCATGATGGGTGATCCGGGTCTAATGTGAAGTCTAAGCTTCTCACAACGCAGCAGAGTTTGGGTCGGTTCCCTAAAACACGTCGGAGTCCAACAGCTACGTGTTTCTGTGGACGGCCCCCTTTCCGGCATCACTGCCATATCAGCAGTGAGGCACTGGGCAAATAGCAAACGCGACGTAATAAGAAAAAAAAGTTAACTTCAACAGATTTCTGCATCTACTTCTTAAGATCAAGACACTGTTTACAAAGAATCTTTCCACATCACCAGCACCAAGCTGTCAAGTTTTAATTGGCCGCACACAGTCTGTTCCCAGTAAGTGCTTGTCCAATTAGGGCTGCGGTACCAGCAGTCAGTGAAATCTCAGGGAGCGTACGGCACGAGGCCATCACCGCGGATGGCTTTCTATTTCGCATCTAGGCTAATCTGGAGCCACCCATTTATCACAGACACACCATCACACAAAAAGGGTGATTTCCAGATCCGGGGAAAACCTTTAAAACAATAAGCCCGTGGTTCCCTGAAGGCCCAGAGCACCGCCCTGCTGGTGAGCTTACCTTTTTCGAGAAAATGTTCTGCAAAGAAAAGCAGAGGGTGGCAGCAAGAGCACTGATCAGGCCAGACAGGTCAAAGGAGAGCTCAGTGACGGTGGCCAGCAGCACCCCCCCGATGATAGGGATGAGCGCTATGTACACCTGGGGGGGCAGAGGCGATGTCACAGGCGAAAAAGCTGCTAAACACAAGAGTGGCTCACATAAAATAAGCTAAAACACAGACTGATTTTACTAAACCCAAACAGAACGGTAAATAATGACACATTTAACTAATTGTGTGGCTTTTACAATATAGTTAGCAGCACATAAAAACACCCCATAAGGCACAAACACAAGGCTGTAATCATATCTTTCTCTATTGCCCCCCCCCCTTCCACATCTCTGATGACGTGTGGAACATTGGATATAGGGCCGGTATCGGAAGGACTCTTCCCTGCATTAGAAGGAAAATGAGCTACGGTTACACAGGCGACACGAGTACAATGCAGGTAGGAGTTTGGCTTTAAGAACTAGCAGAAAGCAGATCTCCAGGGCAGGATGTGAGAACAACTGCCCTGACTGGTTATTTTAAACTACATATAAGTATCAGTGTTGGTATAGACAATGGCCTCTTGTGTTTCTACTCTCCAACACATTCTCTTTAAATCAGGACAATATAACGCACAAATATGCCTTGCTTATGCTGGATAGGACCCACCGTCTCGGGGAACGCCTGGCCAGGACCGAGAGAGGCCTTTCTACACACTACTATACTGAACTGCTGCACTTGTGGCCTTCCTGTTAACTTTAAGGAATCTGGCCATTCTCCTCTGACCTGATCAATAAGCCGTTTGACTTTTTTGATCATCAAGTCGTTTGCCATAAACTTAGAGTGTAACTAAAATCTCGGGAGTGCGGCTGTTTGAGATACTGGAACGATCACATGACACCAGCAATCACACTACATTCAGAAGGGCCCTATTTAAGGTAAAACTAAGTCACACCGTGACTGTTTGCATTTATTATTTTTACTTTTATTATATTCACCATGGGGAAATTCACAAAAGCACGAAGGGCAGCCTACTGAGGCTGGGTTTGAACCAGCGACCTTCTGAATACAGGCACACAGGCTTAGCCCACTGAGCCACACGCTGCCCAAGCCGATATACCCAACACAGTGTATAACATGCCTTCCCAATAACGAAACAAAGGAATTTTTATGAGCTCAGACAACAGTCCCTTTTATTTGATCACAACTGCTAATTTAAACGTTAACGCACTCAAACAAAAATATAACTACAGTTTGACTGGTTTACATTAACTGTTCTTCAGCACGAATGTGTGTGAAAAGATGGTGACTGTTTCACACGCTTATGATCAGCTTCACATACCTTTGCCGTTTGTTTCTCCTTCATGATGATTCGTGATAACAGCACAACCCATATTGGCATTGTGGCTTTCACTGAAAGGAAACACAAACACACAAAGTATGTCAAGGCAGGTAATGTGACAGTTGACTACATCTGTGTCAGTTTTCGTTTTAAATTTTAATATCTACCTAATGCTCCACAACACAAAACGACAGCTATCTGACCTGGGGCCTGTAGTACGAAGCGGGGTTACTGGCTTATCGGGGTAACTTATCGGATTTAAGGTAGTCTGAGCAAAATGTAAGTGAACGAATATGAAGTCCATTTCAATTGTGGTACCTTAAATCCGACAAGTTACCCCGATAAGCCAGTAACCCCACTTCGTAGTAATGGCCACGTGTTAGTTTTTTATAGGACGAGTGCTGACAGGTCAGCAAAAATATTTTAGCCTCCTTAATCCCCATCTTCGAGCAGGTTTAAGAATTTAAACCAATTTGATCAAGTCATAACTGACGTGGAAGGAAATGATCTCACACCCATATAGACACGTCACCGCAAGAACACCTTTACGGTGAGCAGGAAAAGTCTGTACAAATGTCTATCCACGGTGTACCCACTTTCACCGAATCTTCACCGATCATGACATCATTATTTTGAGGTACGAGGTCAGGAAAGCATACAGTTATGCTCGTTGAGAGCGCACCGCAGGTATAAAACAAGCACATGTATCTATGCTGCATATTCTCCATATGCATCCATACACACAGATCATGCATGACACATACAGGTGCTTCGCGCATCTACTGTATCTCCACGAACTGGTGCAGCAGCCCCGTTTGGGGTCTTCACGCGCTACCTAATGTTTGTAAGCGCGAGACGAGCCCGGTTCCGGGACGCAGTACGATGATAAACACGCTGCCAAAACCGGGCAGTCCAGCATGAGGTGGCACGAAAGGAATCACCGCTGGCTCGCCAAACCATCAGCATTGAAACAAAATGGTACTCCGTTTCAAATCGGGCCAAAGCAGATCCGGCCCGATCATTATCCCTTATAGGGATACGTGAACCAGCTGTTAGGTAATTCGACTACAATGGTGACGAGCCTGTTAATCACAAAAAACAAAACAGCTTTAAATGATTTAAAGCACGGCGAGCCCTTAGTTTTGTAATGCGCAGCTTTCGGGCAGAGATGGGTTGCGTCGTGTCGGGGAGACCGAGCGATCACACCGGGGAGCCGTACCTGTGTGCGCGTAGGAGACGGGCACCTTCCATATGCTGAAGTGCGCCGACACGGACGCGAAGTACTTTCCGAAGGCTAAAGGCAAAATGTACCATCGGTAGCATTTGCTGGACAGTTCAGTCTTCGGGACCTCCCAAGCCCGCAAGAGCGGCGGCAGGAAGAGGACAATGGACAAAATGTGGAAGAGCGACACGGTGACCGGGTACGGGAAGCCGGTCAGGATGATCTTGTTGATCACGTTGCCCCCGGAGCTGACGGTGTACCAGCAGACGCAGAGCATCGCGATCCGCAGCCCCTCCTTAACTTGCTGTCGCTCCACCGCGGCCATCTTTCCGCTGCGGTAGCTGGGGCCGGGAGGACGTGGAGGCGGCGGCGCTGGCGAAGCCGCGGCCACATCCGTCACTTCCCCTCTTAAAGGCGCCGACATGGAGGCCAGTTCCGCGGTAGAGCACAGCACAGCCGACCTGTCGCTAAGCTTTGCCGTCTACTTACCGGCCTTTATTTTCAGAAAGATGCATAGCGCCATTCACGTGACCGGCTAAACCCCATCTAAAAAAAAAAAAAAAAAAAAAAAAAAAAATCAGACAAACCTTGCTTTTAAGGTATATACATATTCATAATTACTTCCGAGAGATAATTAAAAACAACTATGAAACAGTGCACACAGGATGGGATTGCAGTACAGCATAGGACACATGTAAGCACATACACAGTACGGCAATTACGGACACCAGCTAATCCAACTACGTCTTTGGAGAATCAGGATGTCCAGTAAATCCGCATACGACATAGGCGACCACACAGACTCCACCTGAGGTATTCAGACCTCCAGCCCTTGGCGTGGGAGGCTAAAGTGTTACCTTCTGTTTCACCGTGCGCTTCTCTATGGTCTTCAGTGAAAAGAAAGATTTGCGTTGCCATAGGACAGCAACTGACCTGTCATGGCTGGAGTGTCAGGAAGCACTGGTGCGGCTCACTTTGGGCACCTTTTATACCCACCGTCATCTTCTGATACTGTCAGCATCTCTCACGGAATATTCATGTTAAATAAGAAACGATGCTAAGTTATATACAGATAGAGACCTTCCGTTGTCCCAAACGACCTTCGTTTCTAAGATTCGTTCCATCTTTGGTTCAAAAATAGATGCGGGAAATTAAATTATTAAAAACATGAATCAGCAAAGCTGAACCGTGAGCAGTATAATTCTGTTGACTGAAATTTAGAACAAAAAAAAAATATCAGAGTTCAAGAAAATGTGGGCCATATTTGCAAGATTCGGTATAAACACACAAATTCATTGATCTTTATGTATTTTGGATACTGCTGTGAGGTCACATTAGAAACTAAATTGAGGTAGATGGACTACAGGCTGTTTCATCCACGGTAAATGCGAATATAATCTCCACAAGTGACCACCTCCTCTGTCCTCAGGATGCTCTCTGTAAAGAACACATCTTCCACAACGGTTACCAGACACAAGTTCATTAATCTGAGTATTACATGCCCTTTAATGGCTGGTTAAATATCTTGAACGTTAACAAATATTAGGGGATGAACTTTTAGTTTCAATTATCTGTTTAGGTGGACTAAATGAGTTGAGATTCTGTAATGCATTACGATATAATATATATAAAATTTTCTCTTTCAAACTTCTCCAAGGAAATCTGGAATAAATTGATACGCTCTCTGAAACCAACAAAATATGGCACAAAAAGTAATATTAGACAAGTGTTGAGCTCTTACCTGTTTGTACTACCTAAATGAAAAATGGCTTCCCTTTGACATTACAGACAAACTCACTGAACTTTGTAGTCCATATATTTCAAGTGGCAGGTAAAACCTTCAAAACGTGTTCTGTGCTTATGCGAAAGCATAAGATATGACTGTTACAAACCAGTGTTTCAATATATCATGTTACACGACATGAATTCACCCTTAATGCAGTAGAGTGCATAGCTTTGGTCTAGATCATCGTTAATGTAATTAACTAATATGTGCTTTTCAGTTTCATTACAGGTTTGCCCCTATAGGATCACGCATATGACCTTAGAGATCACCACTTCCTTATGAATTTTACCAGGTAACCAAAGTGTAAACAAGCCCCTTTTCCATAAGCACAGCCTTACTTGGCACCCTAATGGTAACGTTTCATTTCCATCAGACAGGATTGACATATGTCTCAAATTATAAACCTGGTTTTACCACAACCAAGAACACCTGTACCAAAATGCATACAGACGTGGCCAGGATTTCTGTATTTTTTATTATTCACACATTTATACTGCTCTGTCCGTCTAAAAGGACCAAATAGGAAAGTTGCTCACTTCTGCATCCAAGTAACACAGAATATTTATTTCTGTACATTCACTAAGGCTCTTTTTTGCACAAAAAACTGGGTTATGACAAATTTCAATAAGGCAGAATATCTAAAGGAATGGTAGCAAGTCGAGTTTCCAGCATACAAACATTTATTTTTTTCCTCACAGTACAAAGCTGCGGGGGGGGGGGCGGGTAGCGGCCTGCACTCGCTCATCGATTCAATTACTGGGAGGAGGAGCTACCAGCTAGATAAAAAAAAAATGAGAAAGGATGACAAAATTAAGATTTTTTTTAAATTCAACACATTTCCAAAAATATATTCTCTCATATTCTGTCCCAGTATGTATAGAGAAACCGGTGTGCAGATGCCTGCTGTTACAAGGGCGACGTAGGGTGGGGGGGGTGGAGAGACCAATGGAATGGCGGTGGACGTCATATCAGCCAACCCGTTTACTGCAAGGGATCGTGCGAAACACGGATACACCGTCTCTGAATCGCACAACAGTTCAAACAGAATGTGTGATGCAAACAGAACAGCTTAAATTTTTGCATGTTTTTTTTAATAAATTTCCAGAAGAAAATCAAATAAATAAATGCATACATGTTAATGAAACTTTAATCATTCCATCCTCCACATAAGCCATACTGTTCCTGCCACGCACACATACACACACACACACACACACACACACACACACACACACACACGCACGCACACACACACACACGCGCAGGCACCACAGAACTCCGGTATTGCCGAAGCCCAGTGTACAGCGTGCCGACACTCTGGAACCACACCTCACCACAAGCTCGCTGATGGAGACCCACCCAACCTTGTTCGCAATACTATGTTGGTAGCAGCAAACTACAAACAAGGCTCTCTTTCCCTACAATATCGCCTATGGGAAACAAAATAAAATAACTGAACAGATCAGTGCTTTTTGCCTCCTAACAGTTTATTCCCTCATGTTAAATTTTCTCTCTGGTGGAAGAGGTCAGCAGTTCCGCTCTCCCTGTCATTCACAGTGGACATAACATTTTCTCCTTTTCAATCAAAAAAAAAAAAAAAAAGAAAAGAAAAAACAAAGAACTTAGTCTAGACAGACGTATGGCAGGATGTCCAGCCGACTGCCGTCCCCGTGAGGGTCTAACGATATGCACTGTGTCCAGTCGTACCAGTGGTCCTTGGTGTCATAGCAGCCGTTGACCCCTGGCCAGCACTCCCTGTGTATTCTGGAGAGGTCCGCTAGCGTCACCTCTCGGGTGACGCCCGGCAAGTCCGCCTCTGCGCTGTCGGGCACCAGCACGTGCGTTTTCCTGGCCTCCTTAATATGATGCTCCTCGCGTTTTAAATACTCCGTCATGAAGAAGTGCGCCCCGGAAGAAGGCGCACCAGATGATATGAGCACGTTGCTCTGGAGGTTAAGGTACGACTGGATGATCTCGTTCCTGGACAGCTCCTTCCAGTTTGTCTGCTGGAAGGGGCTGGGGAGAGGGGGCGCCGGCTCCGATTTGAGCGGCCCGGTCCGATGGGGGGCGGCCAGGGGCGAGTCCGGAGGCTCCTCCCCCTGGCCGGCCTCCTTGGGTGTCAGGGGTTTGATCTGTCTCGTCAGAGGATCGAAAGTCAGCCGGCGGTCTTTTAACCGCACAGGCTTGGTGCTGTCTTCCGCGGGCTGCCCGATCAGACTTACCGTGTAGTCCCTGGATCTATACTTCTTGCGCTTCTTTCCCTCCGAGCCGGAGGGTGTGGCGTACCCATCCACCTTTAACGCCTCGGGGGCAAATCTCTGCTCGTGTGGCGCCGCCTCTGCGCCCCGGGCAGCGTCCAGCACCGATTCCGCCATCTGCTGCTCCACGTCTGCAGGTCCGTTGCAGGGCAATGAGGACTTCAGTTGTGGGGACTGAGGCTTCTCAGCCTGAGAAAGGTGGGCCAAAGGCATCAGAGGCTGTGGGGAGGGTGATGGCAAGGGGGAGGGGGAGGCCACAGGGGAGGAGCAGTCCAAGAAGCTGGAGCCCTGAGGCGGACTGGACAGACTCGCCCTCGGGGCATACGTCACTGGCCGCTTGCCCGCGCTCTCCTGCTTCACACTCCGAGGGCTGTAATTGGCTCGTCGGGGACTCCGGGGGTGATAGTGGCCTGCCTTCGCACTCCCTGTTACTTCATCCATCTTTATGTGCTGCTGCATGACGGATGTCTTGAGCAGAGCGGAAGTGCTGGGCATTTTGACGAAGCCCGGGGTGCTGGGGTGTGGCTTGACGGCATTGACGGGGATCTTGTTCTGCCTGTCGCCATCAGCATGCTCTGCCGCAGCTGCACCCCAGTCCAGCGACAGGGACAGGCCGCCGTCCGGGACGTTGCAGGAAGCCTCCGGGCTGCCGGAAATGCCGTTGGCGGGGGGCGGCGTGGAGTTCTGCGCTCGCTCGAACGCGGACGACTTGGACAGTTTCGTCGATACGTAAAAGGCCTCCCTCTGCTCCGCTTTGCGCTTGCGGTTACTCGCTTTCTCCGTCTTGGGAGAGAGCGAGTTGTAAAGGTCGTTGCGGCTCTTGAGCTCCGAGACGGGCTTGCCCGTCACAGGGACGCTCGAGGGGGACATGTCTGCCTGGCAGGGGTGGGTGGCACCGTTGGCGGAGCCTGACGGCCCCTTTGGCGGTGCCTCCGTCTGGCCTGGTTCGATCAGCTTCTGCCAGCTGCGCAGCAGCTTCTTGGCACGCTTGGCGAGATCCTCATCCTTCGTCTTTTTCCTCACGTCATTGATGAGCTTCCCCAAACGGGTCTCCTAAATTGGGGGGAACACATTAGACACATCTCACGCCTGTACGCAGTATTGTGTGACAAAGCAGGCAGGTAACTCACCTCAAGTGCTTCTTTGGTAATAGGATATCTCTCCAAATGAGAAATCACTTCCAATACAGTCACCATGTTGTGGATCTGCTGAGAGGCAAACAAAGACAATGTAGTAATAAACGGATCAACACAGGCTGGACTGATCTATCATGTCTCAAATTATAAACCTGGTTTTATCACAACCAAGAATACCTGTACCAAAATGCATACGGACATGGCCAGGATTTCTGTATTTTTTATTACTCACACATTTATACTGTCGATCTAACCACCAAATAGGAAAGTAGCTCACTTCTGTATCCAAATATTTATTTGGATTATCCAGAAATACTAGCTTTCATAACCAAGGTCAGAACTAAGCCTACTATTCAGACTTTTTCATATGCAAGATATAGTGCATCAATTCATAAATCTTTATAATAATAATACCATTATAATACATAGTTACAATAATACAAAGTGTAGAAAGTCAAGATATCATTGAAAAGTAAAAAAAATGGTATTTTTCAAGTTATTTACTTTGTATGAACATCTCACATGAACATCACAAAACAGTTCTCTGTGCCTGTGAAAAATGAACAGCTAAATATTTTAGTTCTTTTTAAAGCTAAAACTCTACAAAAATGCACAGATGCAAGAAATTGAGAAAAGATGTTTCAAATGTCACAATGAACATGATTATCAAGCACATTCATTGACTGTTTTGTATAACCCAATGATTAAACGTGAGAAACTTAAGATGCTCATGACTTAAAAGCATGTCACAAGATTTATATTTCAACAATGACCATGCTTGGTTGGTTAATTTGTGAAAAAGCACCAATCAGACAATACCAATCTCCCTGATGAGTTACTGATTAAATTCTGAAACAAAGAATCAGAAGAAAAACTATCCTTCTGCTATATGACCAAGCAAGTTACTTCAGCTGAAGCAATTTAACTACATAAATTTCTGACCAAATGAGCAGTGCAAGACAAAAAATATAATGGAAGCCTGTAACTGGTCGCCAAAACCTCCAGGAAGATGCATCGTTTTATACCAGACTTGAGACTAAGTAACTATCCAAAGTGAATCAAAGTGAAATTCTTCAGATTGTTCCCCTTGAGAACATCCTTAAGATGGTTCTACAGCGTTATCGACTGGCCACCAGCACCTGCACCTGCACCCCTAGCCAGTATTTGTATGCAGCTGAGTTCCAGCAGTGAAACAAGTTTGCATAAACTTTCAAATGTGCAGCTGTATGACTTTCACATCAAATAGGGTTTCTCTGTTTCTAATGAATAACCCTAAAAATAATCTACAAATGTTAAGTACCTGGAATAGACGTTAATTTTAAATACGTATATGCAAAGGAGTATACTAGCATTCCATTTCCGGGTCACAAAGAAGAGAACCAACATGCCAACATGACAGGGGTTCCCCGACAGAATGGAAGCGCTCTAAAATCCTGAATGTCACTTTAACTGTGAAATATACTTCACACCAAAATCTTGTTTTATTTTCGTGCACAGCCAACTGATTTTACAATTTCATAGTAACCAGCCTGTATCAGTTTATTTTTAGGTCATATTGCTATTATTGTTTCTACTGGGGTCCATTAGTTTTCGCTGCTTTACTGCCTTTGTCAGACAACCTGTAATTGCGTCGCTATTTCGCAGGTATAGATTCATCGTCAACTAGAAGAGATTCACTCCATGGATGTTGTACATGGTATAGCAGGGCCACACAGAAGCGATAAACGGGGAAGGTCACGTCGGGGAACAGCACAGCTGCTTATTATAAAGTTTTACGGCGCCTGAGGGCATACATGCCCACCGCTACATCAAACACGTCTGCCCATCATACACAGTACACATGCTTATCAACTGTAAAACAGCACATATTTGCTAAATTTATGACAAGTACAAGTAAAAACTACAGACTGTTGCCGCGTAAACTGGAGCTGTGTCCAAGAGGTTTAAGATTACCTAAAGTACTGCATACAGAAGCACTCAGTATGTCAAAATGTACAGCTCTGCAGAAATAATGAAATTTAAAGGTCCATAAAGCATATTAAGTGCTTTTAAAGACTTCTAGCAATAAGCTTGTCAATAACATTTTCCTTTCCTAATAGGGAGAAATCTAAGGCCTGGAATTTCAACCCAGAGTTGATAGCCTGCCTTAAGTTTTACATCTTAACTTGAAACATGAAACAAACTTGCTAAAAATAAACAACACACCAGACCAGCGCATAATAAAGACAAAGAATGCAAATGTTAAACTTAGTTAAAGCAGAAATGATACAAAGAAACAAGCAAATAAGCAGATTTTGTAGAAAGAGAATGCATAGGATGGGCATTGAACGGCTTGATACATGCTGAAGACGGGATGCCGGGGACTCAATGGTTAAGGAACTATATTATCAACCTGTCAGAATCCCAAAATTATTAAGCAAAGCAAAAGGATGACATTGTCCATTTTTTACACATGGGAAGCCCTAAAGATCCCGCCGCCAAGGAGAAGGAATTTCTCCACTTCAGAACGGGGGGGGGGGACTGATGGATAATGTCGAATTTAACTTAGAACTGTAAAGCGCGGCGCCATCGCGCCGCCCCCCCTCATTCGAGGCGTCAGCGCCAACGCGATTAACTACGTTAATGCAGGCCAGAGGCACCAGGTAGCTAATTTTGCTGTGAAAACCTCCGTGTCAAAACGGGGAGCTTCCCAAGAAATGAAAGTTAATAAAAAAAACAAACTGGTGAAAATGAAACCCGACACTGGACACGACCGACTCGACAAGGCCGGCAAAGTAAAAGCCCCAAACAAACTATCATTAACATGGCAGGCAGCTGGCGAAGCCTCCGTTCGGACAGGAAAGTTGGCGACACTTTATACTTTAAAGTTTAACACCAATAAAGAACCAGGCAATCGAGGTATAAACAGGCAGCTCGGTGTAACGAAACGATGCGGTACTTAGGAGGGCAGAGAAGCGTTGAAACCCAGCAGGTTCCCGACCCGGCCGGCTTGCAGTGCGACTATAGCTAACGAGCTCCACATGGGCATTCTGACCGCCGGACAACTAGGTAGATTTTTAAATGTACACGCCTGTTTTCTTAAATAATTACTGTACGTATTCTTTACAAATAGGGCTTTACTGGACCCCTCATACTATAAAAACGGGCAAATTCTCGAAACAGTTCGCTACATTCAGCTATGACTCCGAAGAAGAGGCCTGCGCAGCTTTCAGGAAGCCCCGGCCTCGCGTATATGCCACAAGCCACTCGAAGCGCAACAATAACGGTTGACGAGTTAAGGACGTGGCGCCGCAAAGTTTCCAGTCTGACCACGACGCTCGGCACTGAACTATTGGTGCAGTTACCCCTAAAAGTCCCACTGTGAGTCCACGTTTTTGGTTATGTTTTAAGTAGCAGGTGTAACATTTTACTGCGAATCCAACAACGCAAATTTTCAACTTGTAGCTGCAAACAGCTAACCAGTCACCAAGCACCGGGGCTGTCTAACCCGAAACAAAAGCCGTCCAGTTAACAAACAGGATCTTGAAGCCAAGTTCGCTTAAGCAGTCGCTTCTGAACGACTTGTCCAGCTCCAGAGTTGCACGATGCCTCCCCGCTGAGCCGAAGCTAATCGGCTAGCCGGCTAAATAGCAGCTAAGCTTCTGTCACAAACCCAGCACGGCAACCAGCTACCCGGCTAACTAACTTCACGCTGCAGCCTTGAAGGGTGTGGTGTTACTCCGACCCGCTGTTTTAAGTGCCAGGCTGCTCGGTATAGCAGATTTCTGACACACGTTTTTCTGGACAACGGTACCTATTGGGGGAGAGCGCCGCGGCCACGGCCGTGAGGCACGGCGGCTTAGCTGGCCGGCGCCGCTATTAGAGTGACGCTAGGCAGCTAGCTGTTTGGATAACCCCAGAACTCAGCGGCTACACAGGGGAGGATAGTTAAGAAGTTCCGGCAACGCGTTTAAAAAGTGACACACTTTTGGGTCTAGGGCAGCGAGGCGCCTGTCTGAACACAGACATGTCAGAGCGCATATCTGGATGGGGCTTCCCGTGGCTTTTGGCGTACCACCGCTCTAATCGTTAATTATATAACCGCTTTACATCCTGGCTGGACACGTGAAAAACCGAAGCTGCTCTCGCAACACCATAGCCATGTACTCACATTGCTTTGGGCATCGATGGCCTGCAGCAGCCGGTCTCTTATCTGCTGCGGGGTTGCCGCGGCCGCTGTCATTGCCTGGCTGGTGCGGATCGGCAGCCGGGGGGAGAGGAATCCTCCGAAGAGACGGGTGGGCTCGCACGCACTTACAGGCCTTTCGGGAGATGTGATAGGAGGTGAAGCCCCATGTTTGCCGTAGTGCTTGCTGGTGGTTTTGGACGTGTTTATTGTATATCCCGGGAGACGAGACTGCGATCGCCGTCGTGCTCAGCTGCCCGTCCGGCGCTCACCAGCTTCCTCGGCTCCGCCAAGCCTACTACGTCACATAGAACCGCTAGCCAGGTGCATCTTGGGAAACAACACGCAACTAGAAAGCGTCACAGAGCACGTTTTGCGTATGTCGAAACGTTACGGACGTAGCGGGGAGTGTACTGATCTCACTTCATGTTCGATATATTTTACTGTATTAAACATTACTCACAATGTTTCTTTAATTCAAAAAGCCATATTCAAAGCAAGATGCATAGTTCTTGCGACTTTTTATAGTAATATGCATCCAACCATCTTCCATACCATATATGCAGATTAGGTTTGCAGTGATCCCAAGCACTGTCCAGTGCAGAAGGCAAATGATCACCCTCCACTGCATTCTAGTCTAACCCAGGGCTGGGACACAAACCAGCACACAAATGCTACCACACTCACTCCTGGAAAGTCTGCCATTTTGCCTTATCACATTAATGCAGGAAACCCTCAACAAACAGGGAGAACATGCAGACTTCAAAAACAGACAACCAAGGGTGGGAATTAAACTTGCAAAGCAGGAATGGTGATGCTACAATGCTACCCAATGATCTTTTCCAATACTTAGATATACAGGCAAAATTAAAATGCTCATCTATTTATTTTATGTTAGGTCTAAGCAGCAGGTGGACACACATTTTCAATACAAGTGGGATTTGTCATCCAGCAGGTGCATTAAAGTGCTGATTATTAATAGTCTGATTGCCAAACATATCAGATTATTAATGAAACATATGACCAAAAGAAACATTGGCGCGAGACTAAACTGAGCAGTAATGGTTCCAAAGGCTGTTGACAACCTGAACTTGAAGTTTGGAATCTCCAGCTGTACAATAAATCCTCAGAATTGAATTTCTCTCAGCTTTTACAGTTCATGCTACAATGTTACACCTCTGGAAATGAACTTATCTGCTCATAAAAAAATAATCAATATCATAAAATTTAAAAAGTAAATCTGATGTCATGTTCAGTGCAGTACCTGCCGCAGAATCACTACATTGACTTTTAAATAGCCCTTGAAACATTTAATTTAAATAAGAGCTAAGCTCAAGGTGTACAAGCTTTCCTGCATGTGTTGCTGAAGAGTTTAACTGCTTGTGCAAACGGCTGTTTCTGGGTTTGGCATAAGAACATGGTGGCACAGTGGGTATCAGTTTCTCACACCACCAGGCTTGATGATTTGAATCCTTCACAGAATGAACGTTACACCATCTGCCTACGTTTTGTGGGATTCTTCCTGTAGTCGAAAAACTTGCATTTATGCTAACTGGTGTAGGAAATTGTTCATATGTGCATGTTCCCTGAAATGGATGGGCTACCTGTCCTAGGACACCCTTACTGTCCTTATCTTGCCGTATACTGCCTGGGATAGGCTCCAGACCCCTTTGCAACCCTGTCCAGCATAAGCAGCTGGATAATCACTTTATTCACTATTCTATCTGTAATACTGATGTACTGATACAATCAATCTCTACAGACACTTTAGCTTTCTTACAACCCATCAAATTGTAATTGAGCATATATTTTTTCATAACATAAAATTTCTGTTTCAACTTTTGATATGTTGTCTTTGTTCTATTTTCAATTAAACGTGGGTTTATATAATTTGCAAATCATTGCATTTTGTTTTTATTTACATTTTACACAGGGCCCCAACTTTTTTGGAAATTGTCTTGTATATAAACTTTAAAAAACTGGCAATGTACAGTACTGTGAAAAAGTCTTAGGCAGTCAAAGAAAATGATGTATAAATGATCATGTTGGTGTAAAATTATATTTGTTAAAGTGTGTTAGCACAACCATTTTAACACCTCTTCTAAAGTCATCCCTGTGCATGCAGCAACCATTCTATACACCCATATATTTTTGACTCAACCACTAGCTCACCTCATATGGCTAATCAATACCTCAGCCACATTTTAAACAAATTAAATTAACTTATTAAGTGACCTGGTTGTGAAATTTAGCAAATAAGCAAATTGACAATGAGGAGAGGATTGGGAATTGAAGGGTTCATCTAGCCATCCAACAGGATCTCAGTTTTGGAGAACAGATGAAATTTGTTAGTGTTTATTGGGTCACCCTTAATTTGCATACATTATAATGTTAATTTGTTTTTTTCCTGAGCAAATACACCCTTACTAGCCAGATAAATAGCTTTAAACATTTTATTAGACTGCCTTAGACCTTTGCACAGTGCTGTAATAACACATGATGACAAAAGTAATTTGCAGAAAACAGTGTGGGAAAGGCATTACTTATAATAAAGGAAAAAAAGTAGAGAATACTTACAAATCTTAACTGCTATATTGACAAATGTTCATCATGATCATAACAACATGTAATAAAAATCCTAATTTAGAGGCCTTGCATGTTACTGATTTTTAGGGCTCTTCGCTTTCTTTTCAGCTGTGTAGACCTTGAAGTCCTTACATCACTAGAGATTATTTTGAAGTTGCCCAACAATTTGCATTTGGTCAATTAAACTTGCATTCATTATTTCTAAATCAGCACAGACAAGTTGAGGTTTGGTAGTGTAATTAAGGTGGACCAAACTGAACAGTGTGAGAATGAAATATGCCAGAGAAGCTGCCCACAACACCCACAGATTACAAAAATTCCATTAAAGTGTCTTCATTTGATGCATAACATACACATCCCACTCCAAGTGGTTTGTTCCTAGGCTCCAAATAACCTGTGAAAACATACAAAACAGGTGCGGATGATTTAAGATTGTTCTGGAAATTGTTTTCAGTTCACTTATTTTTAAAATAATAATGAGAGTAGTATTAAAACATAACATATATCATTTACAAATATTCTTTTAAATACTTACAAAATCATGCAGAGCATCATAAAGATGTTCCATAAGGCAATAAATATCCGAAAGTATCGGAGGCTCAGAAGAAATTCTCTGATATTTTCTCCTAAAAAACACAAACGTCTATTTTACCGCAATTCCACCATTCATAAAAAAATATTTTTAAGGGCTTTATAATTTAAATACCTGAAGTTGGTGCATGAGATTCATCTCCAAATCCTTGTGAATCCTTTTTTTTCCTGTTCATGAGAATAATTATTTTATTCACCAGTGTGCAAGTACAAGTACACAGGAATTCTTTAGCTTTAGAATATGCCATCTTTCCCTCCTATGAGGCGCACACATACATACACAGATAATGAAACAGAGATTACAGCGGGGGGCCCGTCATTTTACTCTAAGACCCTGTAGCATTTTGGGGGTTTAAGGACCTTGGCTCACCGGGCCAACAGTGATATGATTACGCTGCCGTCCTCGGGATTCGTACCGAAGACCCCTTGGACGCAGACATACAGTAGACGCCTCTATTTGCGACGGCTGGAAGCCTTCATAGCTTGAGTCGTTAAGTAACATCAGCATATTATAGGAGGCGGTCTCCTACGTATGACCAATACATTAAAATACACAAATGTTTATTGCTACAATACTTACAATTTGAAGTTTAGCACAGCTCCCGCATTGACAAGTAAGGTCCTAAAATAAATGCGAAACAGTACAAATTCCATAAAACATAGAACAATCCTCAAATGTAAATGAAACCATTACGTTTTCATAAACTTAACAATTTAGCAGGAAAATAAATATAGCTGACGACTAACTAGGGTGTTCAGCACAAGCATCTATATTTTAAACAAGTAGTTATATTTCTATTTGTCGTTTCACAGGGGTAATGGAGTACGCCCTAAAGTTAAAAGAACACATTTGAAATACTAATAAATCTTAAATTACCCGAATATCAGTATATCCCCGATCATTTTGTCCACCTCGCAGCACCACGTAAACAAACCCGACACAGGAAACAGGCCGAGGCTGCGCCAATAGCGTTACAGCTTACTGTTCTGTACCCAATGAAAATTCCTGATGATTGGTCAACCAAACCTGAAATGAAAAGCTAAACTTCCGGCTGTCCAGCGGAGGAGCTTTTTATAAGCAATATCCAGTGACGGTCGCTTGTGTCTGATAGAAAGCAGTTGAACAATTAGGGCTTTGTTCACTAGGAGGAGAAGCTGGTGCGTTGTACTGTGTATGAGTAAGATGTGGTTATAAATCTCAATGTCCCAGTATGTATTGTTCCGTGGATCAACAGGGGATTAGTACATATGGGCATTTAAGCGTTATTGTAACGTGCGTCTTCCAGAGCTTCAGTCGGACATTGCAAATCTTTTTAATATTAAAGTCCCTCTCCGTGTACTTCGACTAGTCTTTGAGCTTCCAAGAGTTTTCAAACGCTGTTTAATACAGACTTTCAAAATAACAGTTTCATCGATGTTTCTAAATGTCATACATTTTTAAAACTTGTTGAAACTGTACGTCTTCGCCGTGTGGTTTGTTTTTAAAGTTTGGCATTCGGGAGCACATTGATATAGCACAGATCTAACTGTGACTTTTATTTAGATTTGAGTCCACATCACTCCTCTCTGGTAATATAAATATAGTTACCCTGTGACGCATTACCAGATTAGTGGTGTTAATAATTATACTATTATCGTAAAAGATGAATTTCAGTACAATGTTAATGGGTTGGTGACTCACTGCATGTTCTGTTAGTGTCCTTCTGGGTCATGCGTTTTCCTCCCACAATCCTTAAAAAGGTTAGATAGTGTATTTAAATTGCTCGTTGTGTGTGTGCCCTGCAATAGACTGTCATCCTGTCCAGGGTGTCCCCTGTTTCATAACCTGTGCTCAATGTGATTCTGTCTTAGATACTGGACTGTTTAAGTTCGATGATGGTTAAATTTTAGTTGAATTGACATGTTTGACCAATCAAAAACTGGATTAGCACACTGATTACTTTATGGGTTTTCAATTGGTTGAAAGTTATTAAAATGCTCCCTTTGCATTTAAATCTTATGTGACATAGCCCTGCTTGGTTATTTCAGCATCCGAGGAGCAGTGCCTTGCTTAAGGTACTTCAGTGGTATTTTGCTGGTCGGGGATTTGAACCAGCAATCTTTCAGGTATAAGCAGAGGTGGAGATTTCAGGTCCAGAAAGTACAAATCCAGACCAGGATTTTGTTTCAACCAACCAGTTGAGTATAAAGAGTCATAGAGTACTCAACTGGTTGGTTGAATATAAGTGTGCGTCCCTAACCATTGGACCACCACTAGGTAGCACGTATGAATGCAAATAACTAATGTTAATTATCCAAACATACCATTTGAAGGACACCAAGAGCTTTTCAAAAAAGCGGATATTTTCTTTGTATTGAGTTCACTACACCATCATGAATTGTTCCTAAAATAAATTCCACTCCTGGTCTTTAAAAAATATTCCAGCTAGTATATAATATGACTTTACAAAATAGAGTTTATTCAACTAAGCTACATCTAATGCCACCTCTTGGGTCTAAATAAGTTTAGAGATATATTTTGTAATAAATGGAATTTTAGAACGTGTGTATTTTTGAAGGTAAGCATCTCTGCCCCCTGGTGGTGATCCTTCAAACAGGCAGTGGTACCATAGAAACTGCTGAACTGCGATGAATAGGTTTAACAATTCAATGACATTCATGTCCCCAGTCTTCATTTCAACAGAGTAGATCAGTTCACTTCAGTCTTTCGTAAATGGCAATATTTCATGCATTTTTTGTGGAAGAGACCTCTTTATTGCCCTCTTACCCAAGTCACTGTGTATATCAGTATTCTGTATATTCACACAAATGATAGTAAATGTTTACTTATTATTAAACAAATATGTAACCTCTGTAAAAACCCTACACATTAAAAATGTCTAACTCTATAAAATCAAGCTGTACATGACTTGGGGTAAGGCTCTGCTGAGTTTGAAATTATGCTGTGTTTTGCTTTATTAAATTGGGTTACCTTACGTTTCCCCGAACTGCTTCGTGAGTTAAACGGTTTAGCGTGGAGAAATGAAGCGATGTGTTCTGTTGTGAATAAAATTCAATAAACGTATACATAACATTTTATTTTAGGCTTGTTTTTATTTCATTTATGTGTGCCAAATCTATTTCTTCATTTTACGTTATTAAATGTGGATGTACTATTGCTTACTTGGATGTGCGTGTTTCATAGCCACTGTCAAAATAGGGGCTAAAATGAAGATTATGATTCTGTTTGTAAATCTAGGGACATTGTCTATATAACACAATTAAGCGAGATGTCTGTTATGTCAACATATCCCGTATTAACGCAAAATGAGAAGCGTATGGGAGGAAAATTAAATTCAGGAACCTGCCTATACAGAGACCCAGCCCGCTCAGTCGCGTCCCTATGCGCCGAAGGAGAAGAGCTGACTGTTGGCGCGTATTTGTTTTACAAATGGATCGTACTTTGTTTTGCTCATTTGCTAAGCAAATTGCTTTTTTTTTTTTTTTTTTTTTTTAGAAAGTAATGTTTTTGTGACATATGGTAGCTTTTCCGCAAACCATTAACCAACATCCAGCTGTCGGATCTACATCTAAAATTATTTTATGCTTAGTATATATAATCCTTTTTTTATTATAGTGATGCGTTTAATAGTATCTGTTGTGCATTTCCACCAACAAATAATCCAATTTATTTCAATACCTATTGTCAAATATGTTGAAAGCAGCAATTCAGAGGACCGTAAATTAAGTAACGTATTCCCAGACTACATGGCACTGGAATACGGCGTAACGTATCCTACGGTATTTAATCAGCAATGGCAATACTGCTGAAGAGCTCTCTGCTGTTTGCCGAGAAGCATTATTTTTTGCTACAGCATAATGTAAAATATATTTCATTTACATATACTTAACTGAAGAGCAACCTTGATATTGTAGTTGATTTTTCAACCAAATAAAAGGTACCTTTTTTACCTTTTCTGTTTAACAGCAAGAATGATTGTGTCCCTTTGATGACGTCAGGTAAATGGATATGACAAGTACGGACAGTCGGCCGAGAACAATTTGTATGGCTATGCAGATGGAGGTATATTAATAGGACGGCTTGGGTTAAAGTTTTTATTCGTGGAGACGTGGGCATCGTGGCCGGTCACTGTACTAGGAAGACTGGGACTGTAGATTGTAAGAAGATCACAAGTGTTTCGTTTGCCGTGAAAAAGACCTGACAAGTACAAATATGGATGTGCTGGCAGTCCTGAATCTGAGCGATATTGCCCAGTATTTTTCAAAAATGGCAATGTTTCCAGTTTTTGATCTTGCGTATTACATCGTATCTATACTCTACCTCAAGTATGAACCAGGTCGGTACTCTTCTATTATATATTGTTATATTTTAATGAACGTTTTCAGTGAAACAAATATCAACCTTGATTAATTGAGTTCAATAACAGATTTGGTTTCGTTTTGCTTTTTGCGGTTATATCGTAATAAAAGCTGTATTTGACTGTTACGTAACTGCACGTTACAAATAAAATCCAATGTGAGACTTACATTTATTCAAATAATTCCACGTGTAATAAGAACAAGTATGTATTATGAATAATCTAGTACTCGACCCATTATCGTTCGCGTGATGTTTATGCACGTGTTGTACATTTCATAATCTCTGCAAATGCGGGACAGTAAAAGCAGCGCCGAAGCGCAGTTTTGCTTGGGATATAACAATAATGTAATTTTAAATCTGCTACCAAAAGAATGATTCTCTTAAGCGTGCTCTGTGTGAAATCTGATAGAGATATAACGCATGCCAAAGCTAGCTCGAGTTTGCAATAAATAGAATGTCCATAAATAGATATGCGTGAGTTTGTGACCACAGTTATACAATTTAAAAGATGTGCACGTACTTCAAGCTTAGCCTTTCTTTTTTTGACATTTAATCTCTGAATGTACAGGCAATTGCTGGATGTAGCGTTATGATTTCTGGCTTTGTAGATTAGTGTAGACAAGCAATTTCGAGATTAATAGACTAAAAGCTGTTTTTGCAAGTCTGTTTGTACTGTACATAACTGATTAACTCATAATTAACTTGCACTTAGCTATTTTCTATAATCTATATATAATAGCCAGCTTGAGTATTTGGGAAGTGTTCTATAGTATAATTAGCAAAACTAATAATAAGTGCACATCCCTCTCCGGATTGTTCATTAAAATTACAAAATGAACAATGCCAAAGGGAAATTGTTACATTCAAGGAACCTTAAAGTGTATGTAAAACGGTGAACAATTCAGCAAAATCGTAAGGTTCAATGCACCTGTTAGCATCAGTACATTCCTCTGTGCCTAAGCGTTGCGACCATTACTGTCCCGGTGTCTGTTTTCACTGGCAGAGAGTTGAGCGACGTCCATCTCACACCTCACAATCAGTTTGGTGAGCATCATGAATGAGCGTGTTTAGGGTCAAAGGTGAAAGCTGGCCAGTCGAAAGGCACTGCACCAAAGCTTATTTTTAGACTACATTTTACAGGATCAGTTTCCTGCCAAACTGCCAGCTAATCGCTCCTCAACTTTGCTACACCTGTCTCTGGGCGTCTGCTCTGCATAAGGACCAGGCAAGCGATTTTCAGCTCCTGATTTACCCTTTGGAAACCCAACAATATATAGTCCTCCCTCTTGACCCTAACAAGAACACGCTGTTGGATGATGGATGGACAGAGATAGTTCTTCTTATGTCGTTTTGTTTCCTTAAATGACTGGCATTTGCTCGTCCACCTTCCAGCTGCTTATCCACTACAGGAACATGGCCACATGTATTTGTCGTCAGGTATTAAACATTTAAATATAACCACAAATTTCGCTGTGGTTTCCAGAAATAAATGTGCTTTCTTTTGTTCCGGAGCCAGACGCGACATACCCGCATTCCGTAACGTGGGTATTATCTTGCTATGAGAGTGGTAGGCCGCGGCTCCTGGAGTGTCATGGGCTGGGGATGACTTGGGGGGAGGTGTCTTGCATGTGAAAGTTCACCTGAAGTAGCAAATCTTTGACTTAAAGGGTCGGTGGAGGTGTCCCGTCGGAGTCCAGTGGCTTCTTGGCTCTGCGCCATGCTCTACTGCTTCGGCAGTTACATACTAGCAGACATCATGCTTGGAGATTCTCCTATTGACTATTTCCACAACAACAGTCACATCCTCCTGGCTACTGCTGTCTGGTAAGGTCACGCTAATGGTTTCCTCCTCTCCCTTTGTTTGCGATTCTTATGCCTGTATTTGTGGAGAATGGGTTAACACCTTTATTTACATTTGTAGGTTTAATATGATTCCTATGTTTGTATAGTGTCTTACGTGTTACTCAAGCAGCACTTGTGCCTTACATTATCTTTGAATCAGAATTTGAAATTGAAAAGAGAAACTGCTTTTTGTGTCGAGATTTCTATGTGCAGTTAGATTACAGCTGAAATTACTGCATCAATTAGACTGACTCCTTGCTGTTCTTTTCCTGCTGGAAATGAAACAGGTACCTTGTCTTCTTCTGCCCACTGAACTTGTTCTACAAATGCGTGGCCTTCCTGCCAGTCAAACTGGTTCTGGTGGCTTTGAAGGAGGTAGTCCGCACACGCAAAATTGCGGCGGGGGTGCACCACGCCCACCACACCTACCACCACGGCTGGTTTATCATGGTCATCACCGGCTATGTCAAAGGTGAGAAGCGCTGCCATATTGCTGGCAGCTTCCGTAGGACACGGTCTTATCTTAGCATGCAGCTAAGACAAAATATCAAAGACAACACAATGGCTGTGATGACCGATGTCCTGTACTGACCCTTCACCTTCGACTTGTGCTTTTTGAGGGTCTGGGGTGGCTTTGATGTCCAACTTCGAGCAGCTTTTGCGTGGAGTGTGGAGACCTGAGACCAATGAGATCATGAATATGTCATTGTAAGTCTCCTAGTTCTGTCGTGAAGAAATTGTTTTTCAAAAACCACAACCGAGTAATCACGTTCGATATTCGAGCAAGAGTAGCCTTATATACTATTGTGAAGTTCTTCGATGACTAAGGTGTTCCACATTTAAATTGGCTGATTTGTGTATCTCATTCCCTGACAGCCCCACAAAGGCCAGCCTGTATGGAGCGATTCTGTTCACCCTTCAGGAGTCCCACTTGCTGCCCATATCCAAGAGCACACTCATCTGCCTCTTCACTCTCTTCATGGCCACCTCAAAGGTACTTTGTGAAAATCTCACAGTAGGAACCTTTAGACCGATTTGGGCGTGTAAATTTGAGGCTGGCTCCTAGACAGCAGAGCAAGCTCTGATCTCCGTCTGTCGTCACGGTCATCGCACGTGGATGGTGTATCAGGTTGTTCTCCTGTGTTCTAGGTGGTCCTCACCGCCCGCCATTCTCACGGCTCTCCCTTCACCCTGATTGAATCTTGGGTCTGTCACCTGCTCTTTGGCTCCCCTCTTGGAGGATCTGAGGATTCGCATGACCACCATCACTCTGCCGCTGTCCACGCCGCCCCCGTGTCTCCCACGAAAACCAAGGAGGAGCTTAATGAGGGAACCCGCAAAAGAAAGGCCAAGAAGGCGGAGTAGGCGACACAGTCCAGGGATGGATGGAACCCCTTACTGGCATCAGCAAGGAGAACCGACAGAATCCGACCGCCTTCCTTACACCAGCCGTGGACCCTGGATTCCTGTTGCATTTTGCAGGAGAACATGGACTCTCCCATGACATACTGTGGGAGGGAACAGTTTGGTGTTACTGTGTAAGAAAACGGTACTTTCATAAAAATAACATATAGTTTTAAAAAACACTGTAAATAGCTCCAAATTTCAGAATTTGGAAATATCAATACCAGCTAATCCATATATTTATGTATGTATGTATTTATTTTCACGAGTGGGCGTTTCTGCTCTTAAATAGAGCGACGTTGCACCCCAGTACATTTCCAGCACACTCTTCAGCTCCATCCTACAAATTCACAGCTGTGACGTTTTTATGTTCCAGATGCAGCTCTTCTTGTTAAATGTTCACCTTAGCTTTTCCTATTAGCATCAACCCATAGATTGAGATTCAGGGCGTTTCGAAACATAACGCTACATAATAACTTCATCGTGAATGAATCCCCTGAAATAAAGCTGGAGAAACTGCTTTTCATTGAAGGTTCGCAAAGCACATTTGTTGTGGTTATTTAACTGAGGCCGAAGAGGAAAATATCTTCTGTAGGAACGTCGTGTGAAACACGTGACACACAGATTAGCCAAATTCAAGCGGAGCTGCACCAGCAGAGAGCCTGTCAGCGTTGCATGCTGGGAAAGCAGCGCAGGCAGCAGTATATCACTCAGCAGTTAGTCTCTCGCCATCTGCTGCCGCGGAGCCTGTCGTTACGAGACTCGCCCGTCGGTAGGTCGCTCATGGCGGAAGGATCGTCAACAGCACTTCACAGGTGGTCCTCGATTGAAGGCGGAAAAGAAATTTGCCGCGGTTGACGTGGAAGTGAAGATGAATTTGCAGTTTGATGTGCAAACATTTTTTTGTCACTGTTTTCCTAACGGAGAAAAGCCTGCAGCACCTGTGTAGATCATCAGGACCCTGCCGTCGAAATCCCTGGTGACGTCTCTCTGAGGTCACACTGATGTTCTTGGCAAACACTGTCTTCCCCCAGAAGAGTTGCAATCCAGTTGCTGCAGGTAGTCATTTTCTGCTGGTGTGCTGTAGCTGGATCACACAGGCCTGCTTTTCTCTGAAACTCACCTCCCAGAATGGGCTGATCGGGCCTCACTTGGCAACTGTGCGGAAGCAGGTCATACAGGAAAAAGTACGAGAAGAGGACCTTGGTTTGTTTTTTTTCCATTTCATATCTTGAACCCATGCAAGATGACCCCAGCTCAAAACGTTTTCCTGATCTCCTTTTGTTCGCATTTACACATCATTAAATCCATGATGAATGAAGGTATGCATTGGCTTTTCCTGTGTTATTCTTACAGACCTCATTTCTTCATAAAAAGCAGGTTGCCCAGTAGATTCTCTGCGAATAATCTAATATATTTATGATATTCCAGTATATACATCATTGCGACCCTTTACTGCATAGGCAATCATGGTGGAGGACGGCCAGATGGAAGGATGGATGCATTTCATAATTCATACAAATTTAGTTTATATTTCAAAAATTTCCTAGAGTACCAGGAGTAGCAGGAATAGGGTATGAGAACAATGTTTGCCAAAGCGATCCACCTTGTGGCGGGTTCTCAGCACTGATCCCCCCCGATCAGGACGGTGTTCCAATAATCCACTGTAAGCACTTCTGAGCATTAGCTTCATTCATATCGATCCTGCGATGGTGTGTGGCTGACACGTCTCGGGTTGTTGGTTTGAATCCCACTCCACGCTCTTTACATGCCCTGTGTTATATCGCAAGGCTTTCCCCAGGAACACTGGCTTCCTTCTGCAATCTGCAATCCAAAGATAAGCACTCAAGCTGACCGGTGGCTCTAAATTGCGTGTGTGTGTGTGTCTGCGCCTCACGATGGACTGGTGCCCTGACCAGGCTGTTCCCCAAACTGGTGCCTTGTGCTACAGTACCTGGGACAGGCTCCAGCCCCCAGCCCCCCCCCCAAGACCCTGAGCAGGATAAGCGGTTAGGTTAGCAGATGGCTGGTAATATTAACTTACAGCTCATAAATGTAACCATGATGCCGTGATTTATTTTTTCTTCTTTCTGTCACTCAGTGCTACATTAGCTGCTCGTCCCCAGACTATAAGACACCTTCATCATTTACAGGGCAGGCAAGCTGAACTAACTGTACATTAAATAAAGATAGTATTTCCTTATGATATAATGTCATTGTATAATAAAAGCGTAAGTACGGGTTACATTGCTCATGCAGTCGTAGAGGTTGTTAGTGAAAAGCAGCTCGACGTAGCGTGACAATGCTACGTTACACTCAGAAACAAACAGCCGCGGCAGCACCACGAGACGGAACCCTGCAGCCGGTGTGGCGTGAAGCGCTGCATTACAAGATCCTCTGGTAGCTGGCTCAGAGTGTGGTACATGTCGACCATGTCACATGTACCACTGGATTATGGGTAAAAACCTACCAAAGCTAACATGACTAATCAAACACATAAACACGGCAGCAGCCTCTTGGATCACCCCAGTCTCATTTTTATTCATTTGTAAAAACAAAGTCTAATTCAATCAGGCACATGCCACCCCCCCACCAGCCCAGAAGTTCAGCCACAGCTCTACCTACCAATCAATCTGACGCATTCCTTCCAGTCAAAGCAGCCGTGACGGCTGCAGAGGTTCTGCTAGAAGAGGCAGCTTGTAAAATCCACGTGGAGTTACTACTTTGTGTAAGCAGTGTGCAACAAACTCAATTGGCTTTACAATCGCAACAGGAATAAAAATCCAGACACAGAAACACCGAAAATTATTCTCTGGCTGCTAATATGAAATGTGGGTCGTATTTATGTCTTTTGAGGAACATCTACCATTCAGGAGCTAAGTGGCACGACTAGAACAGAAAGGAAGGCTGTAAGGGAGCTGTAACTCTCTACATAAAGCTGCATCTCCAGCCAGCCAGCCATCCATCCATCCTCTTACCCAGAAGACATTCCCCGGCAGTGGCTGTGCCAAGCAGGATGCCTGCTGGTGCATCTCTGTAGAATATAACATTTGAAATGTTCTTTTTCCCTAACAGCAGAAACTAAAGTAAAAAGATTTTTTTCCAAGAAGTAACCTGGTAATACTATTTGTTTTATTCCCTGCGTCTGTTCTTTAGTGTGTCGCAAGGAAAATATTTCAAAGGAGGGATTTTTTTTTATTTGGTTTTCCAGTGAAGTATCAGTAAGCTGAGAGGGGGGTGCGTGAAGCTGAATTAGGTGAAAGGAAGTCAGGATGTACCTTTCAGAATCTCCTGGGGGCAGGAGCTGGAATTTTACCAGCATCTGGAGAATCAATCACTGGCAGAGGGGGAGAGTAGCATAAACAAGCCGCACACACTCCCAGTCCGACTGCGCAATGAACGCCAAGCATCTTTTTCTATGGCGTCCGTTGGATTGTCCCAATATAGAGTCTTCATACGGCACACAGAGGTGCACTGTGACGGTGACAGCGCGTGATGGGGCGACATCAGCACTATGTGGGACCATCAAATGAAAACACAGAGATGTGACACAGAGCCAATGAGTAGCCACTCCGCACACGGCTGCCTTAATTGGCCAGGGAGCTCCGCGCAAATGTCCCGTGTATAAACACACACACATATATACATATACACACAGTGTGCAGAAATGTTTAAGGCTATTTATCTGTGTAGTACGTGCACTTTAGCTCAGGATGAAAAACACAACTTAGCATTATAACATAAGCAAATTAGAAGTAATACAATAAAAACTAGTAGAAAATTCTATTGTTCTCCAGAAAGTTGCTGATACCTTGGTGGGTGGCTAGATGAACACCACTTCAGATCCCAAACCTCTCCTCAGGGGCACCTCAGCCATTCTACCATTTATTAAACTTCACCACCAGCTCACTTTAATCTAACAAAGTCAGAGATATTCATGAGCATTACAAGGTGTGCAAGCGGTCAAGTTACAAAATAGATGGGTGACCGGAGTCATTTTAGCATTAGTTTGGAAATGGATAAGCTGACAGACTTTAACAGGCATAGTTTTACACCAGCATGAAGATCATTTAAACATCATTTTTTGGCTGCCTAAGACTGTTACACAGTACTGTATGTATAAATAGTAAGTTTAATTATGTGAAGGACACACATTTATGGGTGCTATCACGTTTCACACTTGTTCATCGGTTAATTAAGTTTTAAAACAGTAATTAAACTGCATATCATATTTATCTTGACCTCTTTAAGGTATTTTAACTGCACAAATTTAGGCCATTTTCATGGTTCCCTTTGTCAAGCTGCAGTTTAGTTATAGCTATGACGAGGAAAGGTTTGATTTTATACATTTGAGTGCAACACGCGTGGGACCCTCAACAGGACAGGCGTCTGTGAGGTCAGTCAGTCTGAGAGGTATAAAAGCAGCCCACACAGACGCACTTTTCAGGAAAACTCCCTGCCTGGGAACCACGCCTAAGCTTTTCTCTTTGGTTTGCAGGACAGGAGAAAACAGCCAGCAAAAGATGCAGAGATTTTTATTCGTCCTTTTTGCTTTAAACTGGAGCTGCTTGATTGTGTCTGGACAAGACAGAGGTAAAGGAAAATTCCTTCCTGTTATTCTGGTGAGGAATGTAAATTCAATTGGCATATGGCTCCTTTACAGATTCAAACTTTGCTTTGTAGCAATAACTGATATGTGTAAATGTTGCCAAAATTACTATTGCAGTTAAAATTAGAGGTAAATCCACAACGGTTTAATCTAAGATTTTTTTCTGAAGTGAAATGGGAGTAATTTGCATGCATTACACATTGGCCATAATGACTCTACAATTTAAGTTTAGGGTAGTTTAAGGCTTGAATCTGTAATTTAAGTACAGACTTGTGAACTGTAATAAAAACATCCATGGAATACAATGGCGAGTTAAACGGCTCGAATTTAACTACTCAAAGAATTATTTGGCTTCCTTTTTAAATAAATATGTCTCCTATTTCATTTCTCTTCTATAACAGTTGTTAGCAATCAATGGATGTAAGTAATTTGACTAAATATTTCCGCACCACCCGTGGTGCTGCGTAGCACTACACTGCACTGCACTGCACTGCACTGTAAGCTGATGAGCACATGAGGGGCCCTTTGCTGTGGGAAGCTCAGTAATGGGAAAAGCAGCCGCCGCAGCATCCAGCCCAGGGGACGCCGACGGCCCAGCACACTGCAGGGTGCCGTCGCCGTGATAAACAGCCTCTGGCTTCCTCCACAAGAGCCCGCTGCCTTTACAGACAGGCTCTCCAGCTCGCCTTTTGTCTTACCGAATGGACCTTCTGACTCCACCCACCATGTTTACGAAAAATCCCCTGGATCGATTTGTCGCATTGCCCTCCAGTTCGGCCTGTCACTCCAAACAGGCTTTTCAAGCTCGACCCTCTTTGAGTCCATTCTGTTAATGAACAGCCCTCGACTTGTCGTGTTAAACTGTCCTCCTACTTGACTGGTTGCAGTAAACAACCCTCTCGCTTAACTTATCGCATTAAATGACCCATCAGCTGGACTTGTTGCACTAAGCGACCCTCTGGCTTGACATATCGCATTAAATGAATCTGGCTTGCCCCTCTTCGTTAACTAACAGGCTCTCTGATTTGAGGCACCTTTTGGGTCATTCTTGAAATGCTGAAATTCCCCATTAAGATGGAATTTTCTAGATAGGCGCTTATTATTTTCGATGCACCCCTCTGTTACCAATGTATTTTTAAGAACTGAGAGCTCCCTGGGCGAGGAACAAGCTGCTTCTGATGTGCATAGCACAGTTACCTCTTAGACATGTTTCTCTGCGCTGACAGATGGCGAAATCATTAAGCAAATAAAAGGGACCAATCAGGTGCTGGATGAAATCAAGGAGCTACTGAAACAGCAGGTAAGTCGCCGATTACAGAGGCTGAGATGAGGGGGCAGCCTGTTACTATGGCAATACTGCCTTGTTTGTACAATAGTACTTATTGAGCTAACAAACCACGCTGCTGTGTTTTTTCAGATCAAAGAGATTATTTTCCTGAAGAACACGGTGATGGAGTGTGAATCTTGTGGTAAAGTGTAATTTCTAGCACTTTCCTTAATATTGGAGCGCAGATGTGTTGAGCTCAAGGCTCAAGGCCTCAAAAACAGTGGAAGGAGATCTTTTAAAAAGAGCTGCACCCCTCCTTAGAACGGGGCTCCAAAGACAGGCAGCACCTGGAAAACCTGCTTTGTTCAGTTGTGTCCTCTCACTGCAAAGACATCACTGCATGATCACTGTATGCTCTTCTTGCATATGTAGCCTTGGGTTGCGTGATGTTAGCTGGTCCTGCTTGCTGTCCCACAGGCATGCGAAACGACAGACCTCCGCAGCCATCCTGCGTGCCCAGCCCCTGCCACCCCGGTGTGCCCTGCATGGAGACTGGCGGGGGCATTAAGTGTGGGCCCTGTCCCGAGGGCCTGGTGGGAAACGGGACCCACTGCGCCGACGTGGATGAGGTTCACCTTCCCAGTTAATGATAATAGAACAGCATGCAGCAAACCGCACAGGAAGTCCGTGTAGATAGATACCCAATTAAGATCACTAAAGTGACAGTGCTATAAATGCCCCCCACCTGCATTCCTCAGTGTGCTCTGTTGTGTTCATCCCAGTGCATCATGAAGCCCTGCCATAAGGGGGTGCACTGCACCAACACGGCCCCTGGGTTCCACTGTGGCCCCTGTCCTGCAGGCTACACGGGGCCCCAGGTGCAGGGGGTGGGACTTTCCTATGCCACCGCCAACAAACAGGTAAAAAAAGCTACCACAAATCTGCTTCTTTATTTCATTGTTTTATTGACTGCAAATGACGTCTGAATACAGTCCAATAGACGGTGTCAAAAAAAAAAAACAAAAAAACACGGGATGCCGAAAGGAGGGAAAACGCATGATATGGAAATATGAAATGCTGGGAACAGCTGATTTTTGGAGCAATTAATGTAGATTTACATCAATAAGGGGCAGCGCAGGGCTAACATCTCCAGGGCTGAGGGTTTGAGTGCAGCCTCTGCTCTGTGACTCCGCAGTTTGCTCGTGGATTTCCTACCACAGTCCAGTGACTTGCAGTTAAGCTCACTGGCTTCTTAAGTGGCTGCCAGTATCCCGTGCAGGGTTGAGTCCAGCTTTATATCCAGTGACCCTGACAAAGGCAAGCAGTTAGAAGAGTAACGGATGGATGGATCAATAACTTCCAAATGAAGTAATCAGTTTCCTCCATAAAGGTCTGCAAAGATATCAACGAATGTGAGGGAGACACAAACGGCGGCTGTGTGGCTAATTCCATCTGCACCAACACGCTGGTAAGCACTTCTTCTTGATGTGTACTTCTGTACCCATGCCTTCCGCCAGTGGGGGGCGCTGCTGGAACCCTAGGGATGTGGCCACGTGAAAATCCACACTCTTTGGTCTCAGGGCTCTTTTCGCTGTGGCCCCTGCAAGCCGGGCTACGTTGGGGACCAGCAGCGCGGCTGCAAATTGGAGAAGTCCTGCGGAGAGTCCAACCCCTGCCATCGCAACGCGGAATGCATCGTCCACCGCGATGGGAGCATCCAGTGTGCAGTAAGGCCGCACCATAGCGACACGACTGCCTACCAGTTTTCCGTCGTACACTGCGATATTCATCCATCCATCCTCCGTTTTTATCCAGTTAGAGGGTTGCAGTATCAACCTGGAGTCTGTGTACCAGGCACAATGAGGGGGGACAGCATGGCAGACACACACGCACTCACAGATACACAGACACACACACACACTCACAGATACACAGACACACACACTCACACACACTCACAGATACACAGACACTCATTCACACTCACAGATACACAGACACACACACTCACAAATACACAGACACACACGCACACTCACAGATACACAGACACACGCACTCACAGATACACAGACACACACACACACTCACAGATACACAGACACACACACTCACACACACTCACAGATACACAGACACACATGCACACTCACAGATACACAGACACTCACGCACACTCACAGATACACAGACACTCACGCACACTCACAGATACACAGACACACACACTCACGCACACTCACAGATATAGACACACACACACACACACACTCACACAAACAGATACACAGACACACACACAAACACACTAAGGGCGATTTAGAGACACTGATGTTTTTGGACTTCAGGCGGAAAGCGAGTAACCAGAGGAATCCAGCACAACATCTTCCAAATGCTTATCTTGGTCCGGGTTGTCAGACAATAAAATAAATCTTTACCAGATGGAAATATCCTTAAAATCGACATGCCAGTTTCCACATATTAATTTAATGAAGAAGCATTAACAGATAAACACAACTTGTACAAAGATCTGTACGAGAGTTGAGGGTGTAGCCTGGAGGCGGTGAGCTGACTGCGGCGTGTCCGCAGTGCGGCGTGGGATGGGCTGGCGACGGCTACGTCTGCGGCCCGGACATAGACATCGACGGCGTCCCCGACAAGCAACTGGACTGTCCCCAGAAGAGCTGTGTGAAGGTGAGCGTCACGGGCGTTTGCTCACGGCGGCTCAGCACAGGCGCTGGCCTCCAAAGATGATCCCTCTGCACTTTTTAGGATAACTGCCTGACGGTGCCTAACTCGGGTCAAGAAGATGCCGACCGTGATGGCATTGGGGACGCCTGTGACGAAGACGCAGACGGGGACGGGATCTTCAACGTAGAGGTCAGTACAGAGACCCTCTCTGGTCAGTGACCGTGGCGGTACTGCAGCAAATCTTAAAGTTACAAAACTACCAATTGTCTCTACTAATGCAACTATATGTTTGAGAAAAGATGCTATTTCATTATTGGACTTTTCATTGCATCTGGATTCCTGCAAACATCCCCATAACAGTTCTGAGCCATACAAGTCAGTCATCAGTTTATTATCATGAACTCTTAAGTTAGTCAGTTAAGCAGATGTTCCATTTAACTTCTTTCATTTTAACATCCTTTGCCAAAATAAGGAGCAACCTTGTAAACTGATATAACAAGCTGATGTAACAAACTCTGTTCTGCTAACTGTTAAGGAGTGGGTGTGATTTGCTTTCTAATATTGCTCACCTATAACCTATAAGCCGTCAGCCTGCATCAGCCTGCCAGACGTCTCTCCTCTAAATAGACAGTGAGCGTAGCCTACGCTAAGCGTGTCAGATTCACAAAATTACACGCGTCCTTGCGAGATTACACCGTTTCAGAAGAAGGGAGTAAAGTGTGTGCCTGTAATCAGAAGGTCACCGGTTCAAACCCAGCCTCAGCATGTCTGCGGGTCCTTGAGCAAGGCCCTTAACCCCCAGCTCCCTGGGCGTTACCATGGGTGGCTGCCCTTTGCGGACAGCTTGCTCTACAAAGAGCAAGTTGAGGGAGGCGTAAAAAGAGAATTTCCCCACAGGGATCAATAAGGTATCAATTATTAATTATTATTATTATATAACAGTTCCTGCTCTAGAAATCCACTGTAATTACAGACAGCAAATCGTACGGACCTGAGCGGATTCCTTTTCTTTTGGTAGGACAACTGCGTGTTAGTTGCTAATGTGAACCAAAGGAATGTGGACCAAGATGATTTCGGTGACGCCTGTGACAACTGCCGCCTGATGACCAACAATGACCAGAAGGACACTGATGGCGACGGCAATGGCGATGCCTGTGACGACGACATCGACGGCGATGGTCTGTGTACCTCCACTGTAGCACTTAGTGTCAGTCGTTTTGTTCACAGATCAACTGCACTAAGAATTGAACACCCCCCCCCCCCTTTGTTTTTTTTAGGGATCCCCAACAATATTGACAACTGCAAAGTGGTGCCTAACACTGACCAGAAGGACAGAGATGGAGACAAAGTCGGAGATGCTTGCGACAGCTGTCCGTATGTTCGTAACCCAGACCAGGTCTGTTTTTACTTTCTGTTTTTTTTTCTGGCATATGGTATTTCATAGTGCTGATGTCTATTTGAATCACTGATTGTTGTGTTTCACCTCACAGACGGACATAGACAATGATTTGATCGGAGATCCATGTGACACTAACAAGGACAGGTATGACTTCTGCCAGGGATCATTCAAGTTTTAGATCTGGAAAGTTCAAGCTTAGGGATTTGGTTATTGTTTTCCAAGTAAGTATTTTATCCAAGGATGTCCACCTTCTCTGCCCTATTTAGTGATGGGGACGGACACCAGGACTCACGGGACAACTGTCCAGCTGTCATAAACAGCTCACAATTAGACACAGACAGAGATGGTCTCGGAGACGAGTGTGATGACGACGATGACAATGACGGCATCCCAGATCTACTGCCCCCAGGACCAGACAACTGCCGGCTTGTCCCCAACCCCCTTCAGGAGGACTCTGATGGTAAACCTACCATTTATCTGTGTTTTTGTGGACTCAGTAAGCACGTCCCAATACAAATGTGGAGGAATATTTGCATGCCAGCCTCAGACATTTTGCCTGGTGTTCATCATACTAGGTGACGGTATTGGCAACCTTTGTGAGAACGACTTTGACAACGACACATTCGTTGACACCATCGATGTCTGCCCGGAGAATGCAGAGGTCACCCTGACCGACTTCCGTGCCTTCCAGACCGTGGTCTTAGACCCTGAAGGGGATGCGCAGATAGACCCGAACTGGGTGGTGTTAAACCAGGTCAGTCTTCGTTGCATGCTTGGGAAGGAAATGGCATTAATTTAAGAATTAGACTTTGTATTCCGCAGTGCATGCTTACCTTCAATATACCAAAGACACGTATAAGACGAAACGGAAAAGATGGGACTATGGCTAAATAGGAATGACATGAAGGTTATGACCATAGGAGCAACAACATAAAATAGTTCTGAATATGGTATCTTCTGCTATGACATGGAAGTTACATAATGACAAAGCAGGACTGGAAGAGTATGGATACCTTTGAACTTCATTGCTGGAGAAGACCTTTAAAAACAGTATGGGCTGCAAAAAAGAGGATTCTCACTCAAGTCATAAAAAACTGGACAAAAGCTTAGTCTGGGTATATCGTGAGATGACCTAGTTTGTTGAAGACCATAATGCTTAGAAGAATTGAAAATGAAAGAGGATGATCAGCTACAAGGTACACACGTGGACAAAATTGTTGGTACCCTTCAGTCAATGAACGAAAAACTCACAATGGTCACAGAAATAACTTTAATCTGACAAAAGTAATAATAAATAAAAATTCTATGAAATTTAAC